>CM059186.1:171660154-172191350 GCA_030323885.1 Branchipolynoe longqiensis | reverse complement strand
CATCTCTTTGCATTCTGGGCCAGTGTATTAACCATTACACCACCTAGGCTCCATGATATCACCAGACTACCCACGCCTACTTGTTTATGTTGTTACTTGCCTGAGAGGTCAGTGCAGACTACTACACTCGTCCCCCTGGAATTATAAGTCTTTTAAATGGTCATTTAATGCTTACAATTACATACATGCAGGCAATGCACTTACACATACATACACAGGGTAGGTTCAACAACCATACAGTGTGTGGCTTGTACAAGATCATGGTCACGGCGCCAGTGTCGTGGGGGTGATGAAAATGGGAGATATTGCTCCAAGAGCGGGACTCAAACCCACATCTCTCTGCAGTCTGCTAACCATTTCACCACCTAGGCTCCCTGATGTCACCACACTACCCACGCCTACCTGTCTATGCGGCTCCTTGCCTGAGAGGTCAGTGCAGACCCCTACACTTGTCCCTTACAATTAGTGAATTACATACATACAGGCAGTGCACTTACACATACACAGGGTAGGTTCAATAAATATACAGCGTGTAGCTTGTACAGGATCCTGGTCACGACACCAGTGTTGTGGGGGTGATAAAAATGGGAAATACTGTGCCTAGTGCAGACTACTACAATATGTAATGTACCTGGAAAATGGGCTATTAATCTCACAGTAAGTGCATTGGTTTATAGGGCAGGAATTTTGACCGGAGTAGTATCGAGTTGCCAAGAAACCAATATGGCAGACTACAACAAACCAAAATTAGGACTACTCGCATTGAACTTGAAGCAATGCACTGGGCTTGCCAATCTTTCGTTAAATTAAAATGTTTTTTTTTACCCACTCCCCCGCTCCCAATGTACAAATATCAATGACTGCAAGACAAACTCCATCAATACTTCTATTTGTGGCTTTGCGATACGAGTTACAATCGTCTTACATTTTTTGGCATGTTGTGAATTTTCCAACAGGTAATCGATGACTATATTTTTCAGAACGATGGGGTACGACATTGAAGAGGTTATTGAAAGACTGTCAGAACGAATATTCTGTCGTAAGCGTCAGTTTAAACTGCTGATGACACTTTTTGGAGAGGTTAGTACATTTTCGGCCATATTTGCTTAGGACTGAGATCACCATGTGAAGGTCGCAGCTTAAATGTTGCTGAAATTAAATTATCTTTCTTTCTGGTTATGTGTTGGGTGCCTCCTGACATCGGTCGGGAGCTCGAATCCCAGTCGGGTCAAGCCAATGACTTATAAAATTGATACTTGTCGCTATCTAGCCCGGCGCTTGGAATTAATAAGCTAGGGCAAGGACTGGTTAGTGCGGTATCAGGATAATATGACTGTGGTATATATCGGGTCATGGTGCTGGCGGCCTGGTGTCCCAGTTGGAGAGCACCATAAAGTCACCATGAGTGCACTGTCAGAAGTCGGTATTCGTCCTGACCTTAGAAGTTCCTAGGACACAGGGTCCGTACAGGGCCTGGAAAGCCTGGAAAAGTCTAGAACTTCATTTGCCCCAGGCCTTGAAAAGCCTTGAATTTAACCTATTTTGGGTAATTAGTCTTGAAAAGCCTTTTGAATTTCATTAAACTGTCCCCACTGATATAAATGAATCCGAAATCGCTGTTCGCAAATGTTTTTCTTCTTCCTGAAATCCAAATGAAAATAGTCTTGAATACCCATCAAAGACAGTTTTGAGATAGCCTTGAATTCAATATCTTCACATGTGTACGGACCCTGAGGATGTAAGGCAACAAACAGAAAAACAACCAGAAATGCTGACACATCACTTTTCTCATCATTGTTGAATCAAAATTCATGTTCTTTTTGTTATACTTGTAGGCCGAGCAAAGTACTCCTGCGGCGGTGTTCGTCTATGGACATTCTGCAACGGGGAAATCCTTGGTCCTCGATGCTATCCTTAAAGAAATAGCGGTACAACCTTTTAATATGCTCCTATGCTAGATGTAGATTAGATATTTTTCATTGAGAAAAGTTCTATAAAAGTATGATATGCCCTGCATACTTATATAAAGCCCAGTTCCATCTATATATTTATTCCGTGCTAATTATTAATTAAAGCTGCATAATTTGATGAAATTTTCCAAACCAAAACACTTATCTAGATTTTAATATATATATATGTAAGCTACGCACTGAGACGGAAACGGAATGGAGGATACAACTTTATTTCACAGTAAGTCAATAGTCAGTATCTGGCTGGGCGCATAGTGCCCTACCGGAATAAAATATAAAATTTTACAGGCTGGCGTCACAGGGCAGAGTGAGGCAGCCGGCGAGCGGCAAGTGGGCTGTGTGAGTGGGTGCCGCGGCTGTTACAATAGCCGGCCCCCCCACCCGGTTTGCCAAACCGGAGGGGGGGGGGGGTCTCCCCCATGCACCGCCTACATCCGCATATACGTAGTATATACGTTGGTGTAAGCTACGCACTGAGACGGAAACGGAATGGAGGATACAACTTTATTTCACAGTAAGTCAATAGTCAGTATCTGGCTGGGCGCATAGTGCCAAGTCCCATGGACCCACCCAGACAGAGTTAAGTGGCAGCTGAAAGGGCTGAAGCCACCCGCATGTCAGCGATGATCCGATCAGACAGGGGTCGGGATATGTATTTGTAAATAGCATCTGAGGACCAGTCCCCCCTGGTCCTAATTTCGTCGATCGAAACTCCTTGTAAGGCCAAATAGGTGCAGCCACCTCGCCGAAGCGAGTGGCATGAAAAATTGTCTCTGGCAAGACCCGCCAAGGAGGCGAAGTGCTTAATGGTCGACTGCAGCGTTGGGTAGTCAAGCGGAGCATAGCCACTGGGCCCAGAAGGGACCTGGAATGCCGGTTCGCTGGGGCCCACCTTAGCCTGGGCAAAGTGCTTTTTTACCCAGAACACGGCACACAGTTCAGTGTTCGGCACACATGCCACCGGTATGAGGAGCTCACGCTCAGAGAATTGAATTGTTTTTGAGTGGCGGACTTTTACCACCATACCCCAGGTATAAAAGGCGAAATCTGAGTGTAGCAAGACCGATTCAGAGGCGGTGATCTGGCACTTGCGCAATAGCGCCCTGAAGGCCAGCAAAAGGGCAGCACGCGTAGAAACGTGGCCCACGCTTTCCGACATAAAGGAGAACATTTTAATTAATTCGGCGGGCAGAAGGGGCGCTGCGCGCTTGACCGCACAACCAAGGGTGTGCTTAGTACCCCCCAGGACAGTACGTATTTGATGTGAGGTGAAATCAATAGGGTCACTGCCCTCAGATTTGAGAAAGAAATTAAGGGCGCTCAGGTAGTTAGTAATAGATGAGTACTTAAGAGTTCGAGCTAACCAAACGATGTAGATAGCCACCTGAGAGGGGGGGCATGGCAAGGGCGCAAGGATCCCCCTGAACTCGTCTATAAAGGCGAGATATTTCTTGAGCTGCATCGCCCTAGTTGAGGGGGAGTTTGTCGAGTAATAGCGGTCGCCCATAGCCCTAGCCGCCCCCCTCAAGCGATCCAGACCTGGAAAGGAAGAGGAGTTAGTTAGAAAAGAGTGAGGTGCAACATAAGCGTCTCACATGATCGGCACCATTTACCCGGTTCCTACTAACCGGATCTCTCCACCTGCTTAGGGCATCACAAATAATGTTATCACTACTTCTGACATAAGCAGATTTAATCTCGAAATTATAGGTAATTGAAAGCCAGAAGAGCTCTTTTACGTATAACATGATATGCTTATTTACACAGCGCCCGGTAGATAGGGCGGCACGGACAGTATTATTATCTGTTACAAAGACTATACAGCGATCCCTCCATAAATGACACCAGCGTCTGGAGGCGGCAACGACGGCCCACATTTCTTTCATGTTAATATGCAACTTATCGATATCAGGGGAACAGCTGGAAAAATGATGGCCCAGCTCCTCCGCCAAGGTGTGATCTGGGGCAAAACTACCCACCAACCAGTCGTCCGAGTGGGTGGCTCCAAAGCCCCAGTTAGACGCATCGCTATACACTGAAAGGGTAGTGGCGTGGACGCCTAGCATTTTTGCAAAACCATTGAAGGAATCCACAGAGGTGAGCCACCAGCTCAACTCAGAGCGGAACTCGTTATTTAGCCTAAATTTAAAATATGGTTTTTTCAGCTGGCGAATAGCGTCGTAGACCCTGGTGGAAAAGGAGCGCCCACCCCGGACGACCGTCGAGCAGTGTGCCAAGCGTCCACCCAAGCGTTCGAGTTCCCTGCGGGACGCCTTCTTTCGGCCGAGGAAGAGACACAGCACATGTTTTAGCTTAACAATCTTGTCCACCAGAAGTCTGAGTTGCAAGTTTACAGTGTCTATATCTATTCCCAAGAACCTTAGGCATTGGGCTGGAGCGGGCAGTTTGGAGTAACTCAGGTAGAAGCCTAGATGGCGTAAAACTTTCATTATTAACAGCTGATTCTGAAGGCAGTCCTCAAAGTCAGTGCCTAGAACAGCGAAATCGTCAAGATAATTAACAGTGCGAAGGACCCCATCCCTGCGAGCACAACGTACAATAAAGTCAGAGATTCTACTGAAGATGAAGGGACTTGAGGAGAGGCCCATACACAGACGATTGTCCAAGAAAATTGTTGTTCCCTCACCGAAGTCCCAAGATAAGGCCTGGCGAGGCCGGTCGGTTGGGTGTATGGAAATCGCCCTGTAGGCGTCCTTAATATCTACGGAGGCAATGAACTCGCCTTGGATCATCATTTTGACAAGATCATCAACACCCTGGTAAGAGAATTTCTGTGTAATCTCATAGACAAAGTTATTTACTGAGACATCTCTCGGCTTACTACAATCGACAATCATTCTATAGCCAGCAGCGAGAGATTTAGGGACTGCAAAGATGTTATGAGTACAAATGGGAGCTACATCGGCATAGCTTATATAGCCCGCGGCGAGCTCAGATCTAAGCTTATCATCAATAAAGTTCTTTGTTTCAAAAATGGAGCGGGGTGGGTGGCTAACCGAATAATTGGCGGTACAAGTTGGATTAATTACTTTAAAGCCAAATATGGCGCCGCGCATAATAAAGTCACAATCAGGGTCGAAATTGCCCCTGGCGAAGCAGTCACAAAATGCCCGACAAGGCTTAAATTGGGTGGCTCGGCCTGCTATGAAGTGTGTGCAGCAGCAAGTTGCTTCAAAACAAGACAAGGTAACAGTAAAATTGCTTGATTCATGCGAATAATTATCGGAGGCGGAAACAGAAAGGCCTCTTTCGCATGGAGAAACAGTTAGCCAATCACGGCCGATGCTCACCCAATTAGGACAAACAGCCCAGGCACCCGCCAGAAGCGTGGCAGTGGGAGCGTGACCGCCCACCCCCCCAGGGAGCTCCTCCCCCGAGAGCGACACGCACATCTCGTCACAAAGGGCGAAGGTAGTGGGGTCGCCGTAACTGGCGGGAGTGATGGGGCAATTAGTAAGGTGGTTATCCAGAAACACACAAAGGTTCAGGCTAATTGAGCTGGGGGCGCCATAGTGGCGACGGGCCAATAAGCCGCTGGGACACATACCCACACCCGGAACTAGTGAACAGTGAGTTTCGATATTAGTATGGTTAACACAATGGGGGGCAGAGCACTCAGCCCCAGTTAGTGGTACGGGGTCACAGGGGCAACAGGTTGAACAATTGATTGAAGGTGCGATAACTGCATTAACATAAACCACACGTCGCTTCCTTCTCCCTCTGCCCCTCCCCCTAGGAATTCACTCCTTTCGGCACTTAGCCCTGATATGGTACTTACTCCCACAACGGGAGCACCAGTGTCCGAAATTACATTGATTGATTGATTGGTGGTTGCTTTACGCCGTGTCGGCAGCATAGGCCATATTCACGGCGAGAAATGTTTGTTTTTTGTTCAAACCATCGCTTTTACATGTAAAAGCAGACAATCAATTATGTGCCAATAGACACTAATTAAATTAGAAAGCTCACAATCATATATCTGTGGTCAAGGGAAACAAATTCCCATAGAAAAAGAAAAGTTTCATTAATAATTAATAGAATCCATTTAGTAAACTATATAAGGTGGTACAGTCCAGCTGCCCTCAAAAAGGCTAAAATGTTTTCCTGTTTTACCTTAGTAAAAAGGTCATGCATACTGCCTGCAGTGTAAAACCGTTGGCGCAGGGCCAAAAAATCAACGCAACTTAGTAAAATGTGTTTGAGTGTCAGTGGGGACTGACACCCAATACATTCAGGGGGAGGTTCCCCCTTGAGCAGAAAAGCATGTGTAAGCCACGAGTGGCCAACACGGCAGCGACTAAGGACCACTTGGTCCCGCCGACCTCCCGCATGAGTCTGTGGTGGCTTCCCCACAGTTGGTTCAATTTCTTTAAGTTTATTGATGTTTTCATCCCACTCATGTTGCCATTTGGATTTTATGTGGGTGGCTATTAGTGGTTTCAGATCAGAGTGAGGGATCAGACACGGTTCAAGATCACAGTTCAGGGCCTTCTTCGCAGCCCGATCAGCTCGTTCGTTTCCTTGTATGCCAGCATGGCCAGGCACCCAGCACAGGTGGATATCATACCCATCTGTTGTCAGTTGGTTCATTTTATAAATGACCGTTGCTAGAATAGGGTGATTCGTTTTCAGTCCAGCAACAGCCAGGAGGCAAGAGAAGGAATCACTGTATATAACATAGTTAGTTTGGTTGGATACCTCGATACACTCCAAAGCCAGAAGGAGTGCTCGGGCCTCTGCAGTGAAAATCGAGCACTGATCGGGCAAACGTACACCAAATTTTTCCCATCGGCAGACTGCCGCAGCAGCTACCCGGCTTTGGTCTTTCGAACCATCAGTGTATATGGAGAGGTGGTCTGCAAACTGGCCTTGAATCTCTGCATGCAGTCCTTTGTACTCGAGTGGATGTGTCCCAGATTTCCTCAGTTCCGTGAGTCGGAGGATAACCGATGGCTTTCTCAACGACCACGGGGGATGTTCTGGGACTTTGGCATCCTCCAACACGTCCAAATCCACACCTAAGGCCTCCAAATGAGGTTTCATTCGGAGCCTCAGTGGCCGGATGTAATTTGGCCTGGCTTCATACCTGGATTCGTCATGTTGCTCGAATAGACAATTGTGTGCAGGATTCAATGCATTAGTTTTTATCTTGACTACATATTGCATGGCCAGTTTGATTCTCCTGTTATTAAGTGATGGTTCATTGGCTTCGACATAAAGGCTCTGAACTGGTGAGGTGCGGAAGGCCCCAAGGGCCAAGCGCAGTCCCTGGTGGTGGATCGTGTCTAGCAGCCCAATACATGATTTCCTTGCGGAACCATATACTATGCTGCCGTAATCCACTCGTGAACGAACCAAGGTTCTGTACACGGAGAGCAGAACATCTCTGACCGCTCCCAACTCTGAGCTGGACAGCACCCTCAGAATGTCCAGCGCTTTCAGGCATCTTGTTTTCAGGTACTTTATATGTGGCACAAAAGACAGTTTTGCGTCGAGAATGAGGCCCAGAAATTTGGTTTTCTCAACGACTTTAATGGGATCCCCATCCAGGGTCAGCTCCGGTTCCGCATGTATTCTACGCAGCAGGCAGAAGTGCATGCAGACTGTTTTGGTCTTGGAAAATTTGAAACCGTTCAGAACTGACCATCGATGGATCCCATTTATGCTTGGTTGTAGCTGTCTCTCTATGACATTCATGTTAGCACCGCTGTAATATAAAACAAAGTCGTCCACGAAAAGACTACAGGAGACCCCCTGCTTTACAGCAGCAGCAATACCATTGACCTTGACCCCGAAAAGGGTCACGGCCAGTATGCTGCCTTGAGGTACTCCTAGTTCCTGTGAGTGTAGGCGGGAATAGGTAGCCTTGACACGGACGCGGAAATGCCTGAAGGCTAGAAAGTTCCTGATGAAAATTGGCAAGTGGCCACGAAGGCCAATCGCATGAAGATCCTCCATGATGCCATGCTGCCACGTTGTGTCATAGGCATTTTCGAGGTCGAAAAAGACAGCCACAACGTGCTCCTTTTTAAGGAAAGCATCTCTTATGAAGGTCTCCATCCACACCAAATGGTCGAGGGTGCTGCGGCCCCGTCTGAAGCCACATTGAAGGTTGGACAGGGGGTGTCCTGACTCCAGTAGCCAGACGAGGCGGTTGTTTACCATGCGCTCCATGGTTTTACAGATGCAGCTTGTAAGGGCTATGGGACGATAGTTGTGGGCTTCACTCTGGTCTTTACCAGGTTTGGGAATCGGTATTACTGTCGCCTCCCGCCAAGAGGCGGGGGCGACACCCGACTCCCAGATGTTGTTGAAGAGTTGAAGCAACAGTCTCAGTCCATGTTCAGGGAGATGTTTCAAAAATTGATAATGAATTCCATCAGGTTCAACTGCTGTGTCATGCGAGCTTTCCAAAGAACACCTCAACTCATCCATACTGAATGGGGAGTTGTAGTGCTCCTCGCCATCGGAAGAAAAGTCCAAGAGCTTTTGCAATTACAAGTCTTATCGTCGCGTCCAGAACCCTCATCCTTGTTGTGGGCGAAACAAGGCTTCTTCCCATCCTTGGTGTAGAGTTGTTTGGTGGAGCCATGACTCGCCCTGCCTGTTGAGTTGCTCCCCTTGGAGTGCTGACTGCGCATTGATTCGAAGGCATAGTGCTTTAGTGCCAGCTCAGGGTTCCCTGCGCAAAAGGCGTCATAGCCGTCCACCGTTGCAAGCTTTCGTATTGCAAGGTCATAGCCCGCGTGCGCCTGGTCCTGGAATCTGCCCGACTTGGCCTTCCCCGCTATATACTTAAGGTGTTTGACAAACCGGCGCAAGTCTTGTAAGTCCAAATCTTTTTTGTCCAGAACCCATGCACAGGATGCCTCGACAATCTCAAAAGGCGAGAGTTTTTTTAGGTCTTTGCGGTCCTCGACGTAGCGCTTAATTGACCACTTACTTCTCTGACGCCTTTCGCGGCTCATTGTTCTGTAGGATGACGAACTGGAGCTTGTCGACCGGCAATGACGGTGGCGATGGCGTCGTTCCCTCGAGCCGCTGCGCCTCCTGCTGGGGCTCCGGCCCCGCTTCCGTCTCGACGACAGGTCGGCCGCGTCGTTCTCCAGGCGTTTTTCTCGGCGATCCAGATCCGCCCAGCGCTTGCGTCGCTCCATCGCCCGCTCCTTGGCCGCAATGGCGCGCTCCCGCTCGTCCATTTCCTCATCACTTGGGGCAGCTGGGGGACTGGACGGCGCCGGTGCCTTATCCTTTACTAAGTCACCATCACCTGACATGGCGCTTGATCTGTCAGCTGACCGCGTGGCTCGCCTAGTCTGCATTGCTGCGCGGTGACAAGCCTCGTTGACTGGTCCTCTGTGTTGGCAGCCACAAGGACCGCAGTACATTAGCGGCTTAGTGTGGCCGGTTCAATACTCGGCTACATCAGTTCAACAGGGGGCGTCTGCCCGAGTATAAGGTTAGGCGATCGATTAGCAAGAGAGTCAGTGCGTCGTCCGTTGGCCCGTACGTAATGGTTCAGGCTAGTAATGGTAGCGATAGATTAAAGTCACAATAAGGTCAAATTAAAGGCAAGTCGCTACAGTATGTAGCCGACTTACCTAGCCGTCGTCCGCTGGCCCTAAGGTGTAAGTTAGGCAGGCAGACGACCGAACCCGCCTTGAAGATTGTCACGAAGATCCACCTGCCTTGAAAGGCACCCGTGACGTCGTCCATTGTCCCGTTACGTAACGGTTTAGGCTAGTAATATGGTAGCGATAGATTAAAGTCAAAATAAAGTCACATTAAAGGCAAGTCGCTATGGGATGTAGCCGACTTACCTCGCCGTCGTCCACTGGCCCTAAGGTGTAAGTGAGGCGGGCAGATGTATGAATCCGACTTGAAGATTGTCGCGAGGATCCACCTGCCTTTGAAAGGCACCCGTGACGTCGTCCGTTGGCCCGTACGTAACGGTTCAGGCTCGCCGTCGTCCACTGGCCCTAAGGTGTACGTGAGGCGGGCAGACGTCTGAATCCGACTTGAAGATTGTCGCGAGGATCCACCTGCCTTTGAAAGGCACCCGTGACGTCGTCCGTTGGCCCGTACGTAACGGTTCAGACTAGTAATATTAAGGTCAGAATAAAGTCACATTAAAGGCAAGTCGCTACAGTTTGCAGCCGACTTACCTCGCCGTCGTCCGCTGGCCCTAACGTGTATTAAGAATAATTTTACAGGCTGGCGTCACAGGGCAGAGTGAGGCAGCCGGCGAGCGGCAAGTGGGCTGTGTGAGTGGGTGCCGCGGCTGTTACAATAGCCGCCCCCCCCCACCCGGTTTGCCAAACCGGAGGGTGGGGGGGGGTCTCCCCCGTGCGCCGCCTACATCCGCATATACGTAGTATATACGTTGGTATATAAAAATATATATATATATATATCTTCAAAGTTAACCCTTTAAAATAAGTTACTTCAAACTAAATTAAACCAGATTATAATCATTAATCTAATATGTATTTTTCTATGACCACAAGCATGTAGTAAGGTGACTTTATGGCTTCCCTAAGGGATGATCTTCCAGCCAAGCAACCAATGTTACATTAAATTTTAGTTCATGCTTATGCAAAGTACATTGTTACTACAAATTTGCAACTGAAATCTTTGCCGAGAATCAGATATGTCCCTGGATGTATACATATATACTAAGCATTTCACATGCATATACACATATGGTCACAGGACAAGTGATGTCAAAGTTATACGATAGTGACTCAGTGCATAGTGTTTCGTTGTTTGACCGCAGGCCCCGCATGTTGTGGTGAACTGCGTCGAACACTACACAGCACGACGGCTGTACGAACACATCCTGAACCACCTGTCGGGCACAGTGCCCACGCCCGACAATGACTTCGACACCTACGCAAAGTGTGACAACATGAATGACTTTGTAAGGCTTCTGAAAACAGTAGCAGAGGAGCAAGCGATCACACAGACTATTTATTTGGTGAGTGTTTGGAGTTAATAGATCAGGGCTCTCATTGATCTTATTGTTCATTCTCGTTACTCTTGTAACTCTATTCTAATTTATTATTTTTATTTGTTATTTTATTTATTTCTATTCTATTATATTCTCGTTGCTGGAGTTCAGAAAGTCAGAGGGTCGTGGAGAACAGGGAAAACTGGTTGCAATGATATCTGTGGTGCCCTCGCGGTTAAGGGAGTGATGATGATGGTGGTGATGATGATTGCTTGAAACCATGTATTTGACACTGTTTAAAAATTCAGAGCTGAATTTCCAGTGATGCATAAACCAGTGGCATAAACCAAGCGATTTCGTGGGTTTTCGCGATTAAAATAATTCTTTTAATGTATACTCATCGATTAACTATGACAAAAGTTTAATACGGCGATATGGCAGTCTATCGGGGGATCTAATCTCAAACAGTAAGGTGTAACTTCAAACAGCCACAATGAACCATATTGCTTGAGACTAGACTTCAGAGTAATGTACTTGTGGACGTAGCCGATGAACAAAGTTTATCACCCCCACAAAATAAACACAAATAACTTTGAAATGGTTTATTGATAAATGTAATGCTGCACATTCCGGTTATTTAAGCTTTCTTCGGTTTCAGGTGTTTGATGAGGCAGAAAGACTCCGTGATATGTCTGCAAATCTTCTACCAGGCTTTCGTCGGTTTCAGGTGTTTGATAAGGCAGAAAGACTCCGTGATATGTCTGCAAATCTTCTACCAGGCTTTCTCTGGTTTCAGGTGTTTGATAAGGCAGAAAGACTCCGTGATATGTCTGCAAATCTTCTACCAGGCTTTCTTCGGTTTCAGGTGTTTGATAAGGCAGAAAGACTCCGTGATATGTCTGCAAATCTTCTACCAGGCTTTCGTCGGTTTCAGGTGTTTGATAAGGCAGAAAGACTCCGTGATATGTCTGCAAATCTTCTACCAGGCTTTCTTTGGTTTCAGGTGTTTGATAAGGCAGAAAGACTCCGTGATATGTCTGCAAATCTTCTACCAGGCTTTCTTCGGTTTCAGGTGTTTGATGAGGCAGAAAGACTCCGTGATATGTCTGCAAATCTTCTACCAGGCTTTCTTCGGTTTCAGGTGTTTGATAAGACAGAAAGGCTCCGATATATGTCTGCAAATCTTCTACCAGGCTTTCTTCGGTTTCAGGTGTTTGATAAGGCAGAAAGACTCCGTGATATGTCTGCAAATCTTCTACCAGGCTTTCTTCGGCTTTCAGAACTGGTAAGTGCAACACTTGCGGGGCATGGACGGTCTTGAAAAGTCTTGAACTTCATTTGCTGTGTTTCATGGCCTTAAAAAGCCTTGAATTTAAACCTATTTTGAGTAATTAGTCTTGAAAAGCCTTGAATTCCATTAAACTGTCCCGCCTGATCTAAATTAGTCTGAAATCGACATTGTTTTTTTTCCCTGAAATCCAAATGAAAATAGTCTTGAATTCCTATTAAAAAACAGCCTTGAATTAGCCTTGAATTCCATATCTACGCATATGTACGGACCCTGTGTTTGTGTATAGGTTAGTCACAGTCTTCAGTGACAACTGCGATATGCGGACCCCTGCCATTTGGTGACAGTTTTAGAATTTATGATTAGTTTTTGTCTCATTTGACTGTCCCTCCAATGAATGACAGGATCGGACGCGGTGGCCGAATCAGCAGAGCGCAAGCTTCCCGTGTGGAAGGTTGGGAGTTTGAATCCCAGTTGAGTCAAACCAATGACGTATAAAATTGATACCTGTCACTACCTAGCCTTGCGCTCAGCATTGCTAGGATAGGGAACGGACTGGTTAGCTCATTGTCAGGATAATGTGACTGAGTGGGAAATCGGGTCATGGTGCCGGCAGCTAGGTCTTCCAGTGAGGCAGCAGTATAAAGTCTCCATGGATGTCCATGGTCACAAGTCGGTACCCGTCCTGAGATAACCTTAGATGTTACCAGGACGTAAAACTTCAACAACCAACCAATCAAACAAATGACTTAAAAACTGATACTTGTCACTACCTAGCCTGGCGTTCAGCATTATTACTATGATAGGGCAAAGAGCTGTCAAATGAGGAAGACCAATTGTCCGCGATTGAAATTCCCCTGCTTAATCAACTAATGTACAAAACACACAACATAATGTTGAAAACTTTATGTTGTGTGTTTTGTTGAAAACTTTGGATGACCCATAAGACGGGTTTATCATGTACCATGTGTTTGTCCATCACAGAGCGGCCTAAACATATGTGTCGTGTGTGTAACCGAGATTGTGTGGGACAAGTTCCGCACGGGGACCGGGTGTCTGGAACCCTACACAGTCCACTTCCCCGACTACACTAAAGGTACCAGAAGAGATTTTCAAATACAGACACATTTTGTTGTTGTTGTTGTAAATATAGTCTATTCATTGAATAAAGTCTTTTGTCAGCACCGTAGCACTGGTCTTCCAGCCATGTGACCATACAGTTATTTACAATATATGTATATGTAGTCTGATATTGTCATCAGCAGCTAGCTCAAATCAGCTGAAATAACAATATTAATCATTCAAAGATCAGTTTGGTATAGTTTGACAGTTCACATATAAAAATTCATTGACTCCCAATTAAGACATTTTATTCACAATTTATAAACATTATTCCATAAACATATACTATTCTGTTAACAATAGAAATTGGAGGAACAACTTGTATGAGTGATTAAATATTGCATTTCATATGTATGTAGGAATGTCGGAGCCCCAGAATGGCAAGAAGTGTGCGTTCAGATCCTGTCTAGGTGCAATATTTCCCATTTTCATCACACCAATGACCATAGCATAAATAATACCGCAAACCCGCACTCAACATTATCAGCTTCATTGATACTACCCTGCCATGACAATGTTCGCTGTTTAATTAAAAGCTCTCGTAAAAGTGTCTTACTATGCGTGTGATCTACAGGGTTTGTATGGGTCCCTAAAAACCCGAAAAGTCATGGAATTTGATAATTCAGGATTCCAGGCCTGGAAGATCTTGGAATTTGTCCTTGAAAATGGAAAATCATGACGATATTTTAAAAAATCGTATATATATTCGTCAACATGCGCAAAGTGTAATCAGTGATGTCTTGTATTTAAAGTGATTTTTGTGGGTTTGTTGTCTAGTCTGTTGATTTTTATATTAAAACTATACATAAATACATTTGTTTTTATATTTTTATGCTTATTTACACTTCATGTGTATCAACACGTGAATCGACTATGAATACAGCTGTGTTTCGGGGTACTTTACTTTAATAAACGTCTTTAAAACGTCCTGAAATTTTGCGCTGAAAGTTCCAGGAAAGTCCTGGAATTTGAAATGTCAAAATGGGTGCGAACCCTGATCTATTACACGGCTTGTTGCAGATCAGCTGCTGGAACTGGTGACGATGGACTGCCCAGCCGGCTACAAGGCAAACTTCTACCGCAACTACTGTAACCTAGTGCTTTCCGTCTTCCACCTCGTATGTCGGGACCTGAATGAACTGCGACATCTGGTCAGTGAATTGCGCTTTTTATTTTCACGATTACAGGCAAATTAGATTTTCATATAATTTCCAATTTAATAGAAGAAAGGAGCCTGAGTAATGGATTGTGTGTTTGTTGGGAATATGCTCCCATAATAACAGCAATAATAATAAGTTTTGATCTTCTTGCCAACATTAATTTGACATGTTTGCACTTCAAATATATGTTAGCCATTTCAAATATATTAATATGTTACTTCAAACTAAGGTAAGGTAGATTACAACAATCAGCCTAATATATTTATCTATAAAATAAAATTTAAAAAAATAATATTAACTAAAAATAGGTGTAAAATGATAGTTTTTGCTTATGTAAACATTTAAAGTGACATAGTCCGATGGTTTAGAGTTTCTGTCATTATTTGAGATAAATATATTATGTTGATCTTTATAATCTACCTTACTTTACTTTGCACTAACTTTTATTATTAGGGGTAGCTTTGGAGATATGTTAAGTGAAACCATGCCAACTCAGTTTATACACCACGGGCTTCAGCGGCGACAGAAAATTTGTTGTAAAAAGCTCTGAAAGTGTAAACTATTAAAATATTAGCAATCTTATTATATTTTCAGGCACTATTGAATTTTCCCAAGTACACTGAGCCAATCACGCGAGGTGATGGTAAGTATGTCCATCTGTGACACATATATGGGTCATTCGCTGAAACTGGCCACCACATATTTGGTTTCCATGTTAAGATGGTGATAATTAATTCTTTCCTTTTTATGGTAGCAAGTCAAATAATTATTGTTGTTTCTCTGTGTTACTGCTTAGTATGTTTAGCAATAATACACGTATTTAATCTATCCCACAAAAAGTATTAAAAGTATGCTGGTATGGTTTTGTGCTAAAGTGAAAATGTGAAGATGTACACATTGATGTCATGTATTTACCCTCACTTTTTTCAAATTTGTTTATAGCTTTTTTTCAATTCAAATGGTGAAATGGCTTTTTTTAAATCAAAAAGTGAAATAGCTTCTCTTTTTTTGTCAACTCTGACACACGCACAAGATGTAAACCTTCATATGAACATGGATTATGATATTATTTGGAAGGTTTTCACTTTCTGTTTCCATGTCACACTTTAGTGACCAGTTTCAGAGAATGACGCATATACTCAAATATCTGCTCACCTGCTTTTAACTTGTGTTCCTTACGTGAATATTCGCTACATTTCTAGTTGCTTAGAATGGTGGTTTTAAATTTCTCTCATTTTCCAAGATACATTTATCAGGTTAATTGTTATAATCTACCTTATTTTATATTGAAGTGGCCTTGATTTAAAATGACTTACTTCGGCGATATTTGAAATGTAAGCATGCCTAATTAATTTGGTTGCACAAGTCTACGGGATGATCCTATTACTCCTATTACTAGGCCAGAGACCCTCGACCTTGATTGGGACCTAAATAACTCAGTGAATGATCTGATTCAAGATGCAAACCATGATTAGTCACATTCGAGCATAATAATTCTGAAGAGATATGTTGGTTATGTTACTACCACTTTAATTTTTCGAGAATAATATTTAAATTAGTAAAAATGCATTTCAGCAACGGAAGATAACCAGAGCAAACTGTGGCGGGCCATAGAACCGCAGCTGAAGAAGGCGCTGCAGACAGTGTACCTGCGGGAGGTGTCCAGGTGAGGGCTGCGACTGTCCAACTAACAGAATTGGGTCACTTGGTTAAGGCTCTACTGACATGACTTAAGATTACCTTCGCATGATGCGTATAAGTGTCCGTTATGTATAATATGCCAGTGTATCTGAGTGAGTGAGTGAGTGAGTGAGCGTGTGAGCAGAAATATATGTGATGTATAAGCATTATACAAGTTTAATTAATCGGAGCTTTCACTTATTATTATCTTAATGGTGCTGTCACATTACGCCGTTTCTTGCCGACGTGTTGCCTTTTTGGGCGAAACATCAGGGCGCGTTACGAATGTGTTACCGGTGCGTCGGTACACTTTGAGTGACAACAACGTCTGCACCCACACGTTGGCGCGCATCGGGCCGCGTCGAAGGTTTTGTGCTTGCACAAAACTTTCGACGAGCCACAATGCGCGTCAATGTGTTGGGTCGCGCGTTACGGGCGCGTTTGCAGGACTTCGACACACTTACCAGCGTGTTGCCGGACCGCTCGTAGCACGTTGATCAATTTCAATTAACGTTGGGAATTTTTCGCCAAACTGCGAGCGGTCCATCAACGCATCCGTAACGTTCCATGGACGGGTAGTGGGCGCGCTATTGGCGTTGCTCCAGCGTTTCTCGACGCGTTGGACGTGTTGCTGGTGCGTCTGGACTTGTAGCTGGCACATCTGGACATGTTGCTGGCGTGTCTGGACGTGTTGCTGGCGCGTCTGGATCTGTTGCTGGCGCGTCTGCCATGCGCCTAACGTTACCCGGCGTTCTGGGAACGTTTCCACCCTTATTTATATCAAAGCACCGGACGCCTTATCTAGGCACCCGTTAATGACGCGCCACCCCCACGCCGTCAACACGCTGATAACCCGCTGGGAACCCGCCGACCCTGATTAACGCGCTGTCGACATGCTGGGAACCCACTGGCTGGCGGAACGTTCACACGCGCTGACAGACACTGGAGTAAACTAGGTCAAGCAGTCTTCTCTATTTTTTTGTTCCGCCACACGTCGAAACCCGTTGGCCGTGCGCTAATAACACGCTACTAACACGCTGTGCTCCATCGAATTTTCTCCCAAAACGCCGAAAAGTTGGATGTGGCTCAACGCGTCTAAAATATTTTGCGCATTTGCAGCACGCCGGTAAGAAACGTCGTAATGTGACAGCACCATAAATCATTCATTGTGCTGCTCGTACTATTAATTGTTCATCGACTCTGCAACCGGCCCGATTGTGGTGCCCACTCTCTGCAAATGCGCTAACTTGTCTGGCCACACTCAGTCACTCTGCCCGTGTATGTGATGGCCCCATGTCCCATATAGCGTAGTGTGTTGAGCAGCACATTTATATCACCTCACCAGAACCGGTTGCCCAATCAGTAGAATGCAGACTTCCCATGTGGAAGGTAGGGAGTTCAAATCCTAGCCAAGTCAAACCGATGACTTAACAATACTTGTCGCTACCTAGCACGGAGCTCTGCATTAATAGGATAGGACATGGACTGGTTAGCACAGTATCAGGATAATGTGATTGTGGAAAATAAGGTCATGTTGCAAATGGCCTGGTTTCCCAGTGGGGCAGCACTATAAAATCGACATGAGTGTGCACTCCCACAAGTCGGTACCTGTCTTGATATGACCGTAGATGTTGCTAGGATGTAAAATAACAAACAAACAAACCGACAATCTTTCACCTCCATTGACTCACTCACTCACCAGACGGGATGGCTGAATGAGTTAGAGCGTCCGTCTCCCGGGTTGGTAGATCGTGATTCGAACCCTGGTCGAGTCAAACCAATGTCTTAAACATTGATACTTGTCACTTCCTAGCCAGACTGGTTTAGCTCAGTGTCAGGATAATGTGACTGAGTGGGATATCACGTCATGGTGCTGGTTGCCTGGTCTCCCAGTGGGGCAGTACTATAAAGTCGCCATGGGTGTGCACTGTCGCAAGTCGGCACCTGTCCTAATATGACCTTAGATGTTGCTAGGACATAAAGCAACAAACAAACAAAACACTCACTCACCCACTCACCCACCCACTATCAGTGCGCAGTGGGAGAGGCTACAGCAACAGGAAGTCGATGCTGCAGCGGCGGCTGCTGCTTCCGGTGCCCAGTTAGCGTCTCTTGCCCCGCCTGTGACGTCACTGCGCACAAAGGTGGAGCTTCCGTTCTACTCCAAGTACCTGCTCATCGCGGCTTACCTCGCCTCCTACAACCCAGCCAAGACAGACAGGCGCTTCTTCGCCAAGGTGAGCTGTTGCCAAATATCCGTCAAGCCTGGGACCCGAAGTGGCCTAAATTTCTGGTTTTCCGCTTTTCTGGAGACAGCCTAAATATATACTTAAAGCTGCGTAGTCCGATGAAGCATCAACTTTTCAAAACCAAAATAATTATCTAGATTCTACGGAATACTGAGGCAATTTAATATAATCTGTTACTTCAGAAGCCTATGACATGCTTGCCAAAACTAATTTGACATGTTTGCACTACAAATATCTCAAAACTAAGCCATTTAAAATAAGTTACTTCAAGCTAAAGTGAGGTAGATTATAACAATCAATTTAATCTATTTATCTCTTTAAAATGACAGAAACTCAAAATCATTGAACTATGCAACTTTAAAATGCTTAAATTGCAGGGGGTTCCGGTGGTGCCGCCCCCTTTGCCCCCATTGGGGGGCGGCCCCACATCCAATTGGGGGTCGGCCCCACATCCAATTGGGCAGGTCCCCCAGCTTGACTTTCATTTTTGTCCCCTAATGGCCACATCCCTGTACAGAGAACAACCACATCTCTGTTCAGAGAACAGGTGGGGTCCAGAAGTCAGTGTGCGCAAAAGTCTCATCACAACTCTCTGCAATTATAGAAATGTAAAATATAAAAAAAATGGATAATTTATTAACCATGCGACATACTTGAACAAAATCAAAGGCTTATAATTGATGTGTAATGCCTAGCATGGTGTTTGATTTGTGGCAGAGTGAAGGGAGGGGGGCACCTCCGCTCTTCTTGACTTGGACCTCGCTTGCCCGAGCCGCCGCCTGTCGCCTCCCACCAGAACCTGCCACTGCGCTGCTGCCATTTCTCGCACTACTTTTCCAGCAGCCAAGACGTCAGAGCCGACTTTCTCTCGGGCCGACAAGCTTTACTTATCTCCACAGCGCGTTCCTCCCCCATTTGTTGCGAATCATATCTATTTGATTAAATGTCAGTATATGTATGTGATTAAAGCAATTGTTTAAATCTTTGTCTCTGCAGTATAAAGCTGGTGTCGGAAAGCGCGCCCAACTTGCATCACTAAAGAAACATGAACGAGTAAGTGATTAGATTAATTTAATCTTATAACCGGTACCCTACAATTCAATGAAGACCAGACCAGACGGGGTGGCCGAATGAGTTGAGTGTCCGTCGCCCGTTTTGGTAGATCATGGGATTCATGGGTTCGAACCCTGGTCGAGTCAACCAATGACATAAAAGTTTATACTTTCGCTTCCTCGCCAGGTGCTTGGCATTATTAGGATAGGGCAAGCGCTGGTTAGCACAATGTCAGGATAATGTGACTATGTGGGATATATCAAGTCATAGTGCCGGAAGCCTGGTCTCCCACTGGGACAACATAATAAAGTTGCCATGTGTGTGCACTATCACAAGTCAGTGCGCATCCTGATATGACCTTGGATGTTGCTAGGACGTGAAACAACAAACAAACAAACATTATCCTGATACTGAACTAACCAGTTCTTGCCCTATCCTACGAATACCGAGCACCAGTCTAGGTAGCAACACGTATCAAGTTTTTAAGTCATGGTTTGACTCGGCCGAGATTCGAACTCCAAACCTTAAAAATCAGAAACTGGATGATAAACTAGGTGCAGGGTTGGATAGTAACTTTTTTCCCACTTGCCCTTGGGCAAGTGACTGAATTTTCTACTTGCCTGAGCCGAGTAACGGAGTGGCAAAACTACTTGCCCAAACCTAAGTCAGCCAATTGAAACTGAAATCTGCTACTGCAGATCAGAAAAATAACGACTTTACTGTTCAGACAGGTCATCGAAAACTTCACCTGACCGACCGAGTAAATTAGGTGCCCCGGGAAATCGGGCAGTCCTTATTGTCGTACCCTGAGGTGTGGCTGGTTCACCGGTGTTCTTGTTTTGTAGACGTCTAATCAGCTGCTGGGCCCCAAGCCCTTCCCACTGGACCGCCTGATGGCCATCTTCTACTCTGTCGTCGACAGTCGCATCGCGCCCACAGCCAACATCTTTTCACAAGTCAGTATGATTGTTTGCTTTATTGGGGTTTTACGTCCTGGTAGCGTCTAAGGTAATCCGGACGGACACCGATTTGTAAAAAAGTGGGATAGAAATATTGATTAAATCAACTGTATTTTGGTTGATTGTACTGACGTCTCGGGCAAGGAGCCACATAGACAGGTGGACATGAAGAGGGTGATTGATTTAGGGAGCCTAAGTAGTGTAATAGTGAGCACGCTAGCCACGGATTGGCAAGAGATGTGGGTTCGAATCCTGCTTTAGGCGCAATATTTCCCATTTCCATCACTCTACAGCAGTATTATTAGACCAGTGCCACGGCGTTGACAAAAATAAACTATTCAATTCAAGGAAGTTATAACCTGGCCCCATTGTGTGTTCTGAAGTATGTGTCTGGTAGCCAGATAAAGCTAAGATTCCATATATGCGTTATGTGAATGCGACAAAAAAAGGAAAAGCATGTAAACGCACGGCGGTGCTTCCGTATGTCTGGTTGCGAATGTGAATGTGAATGCGTGGACGGCAAAGTGGATCGTTCAATGAACCGATCGTTGCGAATGCATTTATGCATTTGCATACGCATTCGCATTCGCATTTGCATGCCGCAAATGCGAATGCACTGAAAACGAATCACCCTATTCTAGCAACGGTCATTTATAAAATGAACCAACTGACAACGGATGGGTATGATATCCACCTGTGCTGGGTGCCTGGCCATGCCGGCATACAAGGAAACGAACGAGCTGATCGGGCTGCGAAGAAGGCCCTGAACTGTGATCTTGAACCGTGTCTGATCCCTCACTCTGATCTGAAACCACTAATAGCCACCCACATACAATCCAAATGGCAACATGAGTGGGATGAGAACATTAATAAACTTAAAGAAATTGAACCATCTGTGGGAAAGCCACCACAGACTCATGCGTGGCAGGGTCTGGGCGGGACCAAGTGGTCCTTAGCCGCTGCTGCCGTATTGGCCACGTCCTGGCCTTACACATGCTTGTTCTGCTCAAGGGGGAACCTCCTGCCCTGAATGTATTGCGTGTCAGTCCCCATTGACACTCAAACACATTTTACTAAGTTGCGTTGATTTTTTGGCCCTGCGCCAACGGTTCTACACTGCAGTCAGTATGCATGACCTTTTTACTAAGGTAAAACAGGAAAACATTTTAGCCTTTTTGAGGGCAGCTGGACTGTACCACCTCATATAGTTTACTAAATGGATTCTATCAATTATTAATAAAACTTTTCTTTTTCTATGCGAATTTGTTTCCCTTCACCACAAATATATGATTGTGAGCTTTCTAATTTAATTAGTGTCTATTGGCACATAATTGATTGTCTGCTTTTACATGTAAAAGCGATGGTTTGAACAAAAAAACAAACATTTCTCGCCGTGAATATGGCCTATGCTGCCGACACATCGTAAAGCAACCACCAATCAATCAATCAAGCATGCCGCAAACCACGTATATGGAATCTTAGCTTTACCTTTCACTAGACTGCAGCCTGATGGAAGAGGTGATGCGATATACGTGGTTTGCGGCATGCAAATGTGAATGCGTATGCAAATATGTACATGCATTTGCAACGATCGGTTCATTGAACGATCCACTTTGCCGTCCACCCATTCACATTCACATGCACTTAGAAATAAGTCCGCGGGTAAGCATGAGGACCATGTAGGGCAATAATTACTAGGATAGCAATGCTCTTATTGGAATAACATTGTTTACAGTTAACCTCGCCATAGATTTCCACTTTTTTAATTAAATTTTGTAATTGATTAAATTATATTTTTTATTATTTTTATTACAGAGACCACTTTCCTCCCTGATTGCTATTCACCATTTTGTCAACAACAACTAAACAGAATTTTCTTCGGTTTTTCTTCAGTGTGTTTTTGCTGTGAAACCAGTTATTTGTGCTGATTTTGTCGGCCTTTTTCTACCCTAGATCACCTCTCTCGTCACACTCGGCCTGCTCACCCAGACCGGAAATTCGGACATACTCGAGGCTCCCAAGTTCAAGTGTCTTGTCGCCTTAGACTTCATCAAGCCTATAGCCAGGTGGGCACTGAAAGTCAACAGCGAACTGGTGGCCTCGTCAGTTTGTTGTTGGTGGTGTTTTTAATGCTTATTTTTAATCTTACAAATTTTTGTTTTCTTAAGGGGAGACACAGGTGATCGGAATATGAATTTGGGTCAAACTGGTGATTTTTGGTTTTTGGTGTACTAATTTGGTGTAAATGATATGTTTTTTGGACAGATAATTACTTGACTGGATATTTGTGTATATAATATGGGATTCTAGATGATGATAGTGGACTTTACCATTTGAAAGAAACACTTTGTGAACTTTGAAGCTCGTTTTCTCAGGACTGCTTTTCCCAGGGTTTTGCCAATTTGCCCCTCTAAAAATGTAAGTTATAATTGTAGCAGAACGTTGAAACTTGGCAGTCTTATGTAAATGTTTCTGCTGAGTGCAATAAGATGGTTAAAAACACTGTATCTTTCATAGTTCAAGAGCTAGGGATGGAGACACAAAAATTGACCATTGAATTTTTTTTTCCTCTGGTTCGTCATGTAGGGACATGTTGGTAATGACATATATAAATTCACAAACCACCTTCTTGCACTCAACTGGACCAGTTCTTCATATAATAACTTGATTCAGGCAAATCTAGGCATATTCAGTATACTTCCTGGAGGGGGTAAAATTTTGATATATTTCTTTGCAAGATCCTTCATTATATGACCCCTACTCAAGATAGAGCTTTGAACCTCTGCAGATATGCTTCTCTTGATACAAAGAATGTGTGCTCCAATTTTCAAAGCTCTATCTTTAATAGTTTTTGAGATACGGAAATCATCCAAAAATCACCCGCGTCTCCCCTTAAACTTTTTTTAATATTTTTCTTTTTTTTTCCCCTTTTTGCAGTCGGTACGTGTTAATATGTGTGTAATTTTGCACTGAAAGGTCCTTGAAAGTCCTGAAGTTTGATATGGCAAAATTGGTATGAACTCTGATTGGAGCACTGCCGGTGTATACTGCAGCCCTGATACTGACAGTGCGTCACATTTTGGTGAGATGTCCCCACCGAGAACCAGTTAGAGATGATGTATTTGGAAATGTGGGTGTGATGGAGTCGTTCCGATTCCATCTGCAACTCATTGTTAAATTGTTGAGGGAAATTCCTTTTCCATTTTTAACTTGAATTCTTTTACTGTTGATTTATCAAATACCACATGTGATTTTATGACAGTTGTATGCTCTTTGGCATACATTTTTGTGCTCAATTTTACCTGTTCCGCTTTCCGCTATAAGGACTAGCTGCCATCCAGCTTCAGCTTACAGACAGACAGGAAGGTGGGGCTAGTGCCTCTCGGCTCATATCCTTCACTATAACGGATGAAAGATCTCCACAATTTCGCAGATTTCCACCATTTTTTATATTCTCCGATTAACGTTCATAAAATGCCAATATATATGACAGCAATTGGTTAGTCCACATCCCATTTTTATATGACCTTAGATGTTGCTAGAACATAAGTCCCAAACAAGAAAGAGTTTGGCATGGGCGATAATACAGTCACAATAAGGACAATGGAAACCTGATTTCTGGCCTTTTTTTCCCCTCGCAATTCCCTGACTCCTATAGACGAGATCACCGTTCCGACTCCGCATGTGCTGAAACGGCGTTGGCAGCAAAGCAAATGCTTATGGCCATTGAGTTTGCTGATACGCGTAGGCAAAACTTTGATTTGATTAAAAATGAATAGAAATACCTAACAATTTGGCATAAACATGGATGTACACATGCAGTATAAGGATCTGATGAATATATCTAAGACAAAACTAGCCATAGTTAAATATTTGGAGCTAAGAAACATACAATTCCACACAAAACAATCAGTCACTTTAAGGCTGATATCCACATCACCATTATTAATTCTTGTTCTAAATATTAAAATGCCAAATGTGTCAACAGACACTTGTATCAGAGAAATATATGACCAATATCTGATTAAGCCTACTCATTTTCTAGTTCTACATATGTCATTAACCATAGGATATAAATAAAAACATGAATAAAATAAGTAAAACTGACTCTGGCTATGGCTCTAACACTAGTCTGAGTGCTCAGATTTGTCTAAATCTAAATGCACATGGCATAGGATGTGCTGATTATATTGATGTAAATGCAATGCTGGATAAAAGATTAATATCTAAATTTATTATATATATTTTTTTAGTTGGTATTCTATGTTTCAAACAAGAGCTGAGATGAGCTAAAACTAGCACATTCCATAGCTGCACCCAGTTTTATTAGCATTAGCCATGTGCTTCTTGCGGGTTTGTTTTTGTTCCACGCACCCCACAATGCACAACACCGCTGGAATGGCGATGTAGTCTATTGGGGAATATCCATGTGTTTGTGGAAATTCGCCATTGGTTCTGCCAGAACCCACTAGGGGGCAACACCTTTATCCCTGCACTATAGATCCTATTATTTAAACTCATTTTGCACCTATAACCGCTTGCCTCCTGATGAGCGAACTGTGTACGGTTCTTGCCATACATTTTTCTGATGTAGATTGCAGGGAAATTGTCCTAGCAAATATTTTACATTGTGTGATGTATAACATATTATGCGAGTATAAAAATACGGAACAAATTGTTTCCATTATATATATTAATTCCTATATATTATTGGTAGTACCATTGTTATACTCTGTAAGACTCCGCACTTGACCGGTGGCGCCACCTGTGGCCCACCTCTCCTCCAATGGGTGTCGACAAGTGTCAGTCGCACCAGAGGATTATTTAACGCTTCATATGTCATGGGTGTATGTGTATTCACTATTTCCCCACCACCTTCCGCCATGTAAGCTGAAGCTGTGACCCGGCGTGCTGGGTGCCAGCTTCAGTGTGTCCTGACCGACCAGCGGAAGTTGGAACGCACATATTGGTTGAGGCGAAGAGGCGGGAGGAGAGGACAGGAAGACTTGGTCCTGAGATTTAGACATTTTTGTTGTACATTAGCTGCATGGGAATTTTCAGTTGTGGACAATTGGTGTTCCTCATTCCACTGCTCCTTGCCCTATCCTAGTAATGCAAAATGCCAGGCTAGGTAGCAACAAGTATACATTTTTAAGTCATTGGTTTGACTCAACCAACCAGAGTTTTAACCCAAGGGTTCAACTCCCCCATGACCTACCAACACGGGAGGCAAGCACGCAACCCATTTAGCCACCCCTTATGGGTCTGTGCTAAAATGTTGATGTGTATTACTTTGGCGGGGGGGGGGGGGTCTCGGAAAGTAGTACTCTTTGTGCTATGTTGAAAATGTTGAAAATACCTTTTGTATTTTCTACTATTTTTGCTTGTCTTACATATATTGACCTTTAATGCCCTTTTTATATTGTTCCGCTCCAGAACTGTGGACTTCGACATTGTGCGGTACCTGTTCGACTTCGTGTAGACACTCCGGCGTCATCTGCACACTGTGTATGTGGCTGAAAACATTGCGCTGTCAGATAACCACTCATTTCACACAAGACAAACGACGAACGTACGAAAAAGATTAGATTTTTTTTAGTTCAGAATTTAGAATATCAAAATGTGGACCTGTATAATAACAGGGATGAAAGATCTCCACGATTTCGCGGATTTCCGGGATTTTTCCTGTAGCTATAAGTCTTATGTATACTAATACGGTGTTCAAATGCTGCAGCACTATAAGTATACTAATATGTTGTTTTACGCTGCAGCATCATCAGCGTATACTAATGTGTGGCGTAGCGTATACTACTAATACTATCAGCGAATACTACCAATACTATCAGCATATACTACCAATACATGCTTCAAGCGTATTTGTTTGAAACCCGACTTCCGGGAATTTTCCGCGATTCCCTGACAATGCTAAACCTATGGAAGAATATCAGCATTTCCGCTTTTTTTCCCCGGAGACCACTTTCATCCCTGAAATATAATACAGTTGTGTGCGCGTGTGCGTGCGAACTCACACACATGTACATATACATATGAATACACATACATATATAATGGTTGCATTGAATGATATTGAATACATGTGCCTTCAAATAAAGATATATTGTTGCTATCTTTGTTGTGTGTTTATTTTCCTTTGCTGACATGAGGCTATTTGAAACGCGACACTAACTGCACTCCCAACCAGGCTTTCCCTGTAGGTGCTCTTTACTACAGGTTCCATTGCCTATTACACGATACCAGATAACAATTGACCGAGAAACTCCAGGGTCGTAGCCAGCCTGCAGGTTGGCTGGATGGTTGTTGGATTTTTAGGTCCTGGCAACATCTAGGGCTTTATCAGGAGGGGTACCACTTTGGCGACTTTATAATGCTGCCCCACAGCGAGTCCAGGCCACCAGCACCATCACATGATACCACACTCAGTCACATTATCCTGAGAGCCAAACAGTGCTTGCCCTATCCTGATAATGCTGAGTACCTGGCTAGGAAGTGACAAGTATCATTGGTTTGATTCGTCTAGGGTTCGAACCCGCGGGTTCGAATCCCACGATCTACCAAAACGGGAGACGGAAGCTCAACTCGGCTGTGATCCCAGAACACACACCCCCTCCCTCCTCCGTATCTACATCCTAGGAAACCCTTGTTGAGAATTCTCAAGTCGACACCAATACGACCCTGGTACTTAGGTCACATGGCCCTGGACCTTGGTCACATGTTACACCGCAGCCAATCAGAGGCGGACAGGTCGTGATAGGGCTGAGATAAGCGGGGCACATGGAGGGGAGGTGAAGATTGCTGAGACCAGGGTCTGACTGGATGAATGGCCTGGTTTGGGGCCAGCTGATAGGACAGGAACTAAAAGACTGAACGCCACGTAACGGGACAGTACCAAGGAACACCCTTTTACAAGCAATGCAAAGGTTAAACTTGCATAATCCGTTGGTTAATGTTTTTCTTTATATTTTGTTGTTATGCTGTAAAACCTCTCTAACCGACCACTTCCACAGATCGACTGCTCCCCTATATCGTTCGCTTTATTTACGTCCCTAACGATTGTCCATACAATACAATTGTAATGATTTTTAAAAACTCCCTAAATGGGCCATTTGAAGTTGGTCCCATGGTCTGTCCATTTAGAGAGGTTTTATTGTAGTTAAATGCATTAAGTTAGCGATTAATCTACGCTAGTTTGAGAGTAACTTTTGTGATAATTGTGGAATGGAAGTATGTAGATTAATTTGCGCGTGCGTAGGCCTATACGCCAATTGAAACAAAGTTCAATGCGACATTATGTTAACTAGGTCATGTTACAGTGGACAAGTTTTAACCTTCTTAAAGGGGAAACTCCCAAAGAAATGGGGACTGACCACCCTAGTTTCCAATTTGGATATGTAGCTATGTTTACAAACCATTTAATGAATTATGAAACTTTAAGATATGAACCGAACATAGCAATTAGAAAGACAACTAAGATGCGGATATGTAGCAGTAAATAATGAAACACAAATATCCATGCTCTCTAAGCATCATAAAAGGCCCTCCACTTTGTAGTCTGAATTATTTGTAGCCCGTAAAATATTCATTTAAGGTGAGCAGGCGTAGGCCTACACTAGTAGAAATTTGACGCTTTTGGCGAATTCCATCCCTTTAATCATATTTCAAATAAATCTGTTTCAATACACAATATTCTCAACACATGTGACATCTAACAGTGACGACGAACACTGGTTGTAGGACCATTGCCACAGCGCATACAAAAGCTATAGAAATTACTAACTTTCAAATGCATGTATGTCAGTCAAATTTTGGGATATTTTGAACATTCTAAAAGTATATTGCTTTTGGTTCATTGGAGCTTCCAAGAAAAATAAAATGTTCATGTTTGGACCCTCTTGAAAATTTTAGGAGGGTACCAAACTAGTCAGTCACTATTAATTCACAATATTCACAACAGATGCGACATCTGACGGCGACGGCAAACACTATGGTTGTGGGACCGTTACCACAGCGCATGCATGTGAATATTGTGTATTGAATGAAACAAACAAAAAATATATTAGACTGAAGTCAACCTCGGATTCATATCAAGCTAAAATAAAGGTATTTATTTATCTATTACATAACTGAGAAGACAATACAATTAGTTTGGTTGAACTATGTCTGGCTTGACCCTCCTTAAAAGGCCCTTTTGCTTTATTAAAGTCAAAATTGTGCGCGAGTGAGACAGGGGGAGCGTGTACGCATGTGACCCCCTGAGTCGTTCACTCCCCGTATTGGGAGCATTGAGCTGGTAGCCAAGGCGCTCCAGCCCAGTTTGTGAGCAAAAAAAAAAGTATATATAAACATAAAAAGTGTCCCCCACCTACTGGCGGTGCAAGTCGGCCTGCTGGCCCGAAGTACAAAGTTATACAATAATAGCACTCAGTCGTATATCGTCTTTATCAGTCTGTTGGCCTGCAGGCACCATTATATAATAATAGCACTCAGTCGTATATCGTCCTTACTGGCCTGCCGATATAATAATTAACCCTGATCATACAGCAACACAAGGCATATATATATATATAGGTTAATAGCAGACAAGAAATACAATATGAAATGGTAAACCATTGCACTACTCCTGCATCATGGTTGGATAGAAGCAGTTTCTTCTACTATCAAGTGTATGTAAATAAACAAAACTCACAAATCTGTTCACTGCTACGATCTAATTCTGTTATTTAGAATCATGAATATTCACTCGAGGGTTGAAATAATGTTATGTATGAGAATAGCTTACTAAAAAAGTGAAATTCGGTCAAATTAAACCAAAGACCCTATACTACTAAGACGGCTCACTCCCTATCTCTCCCATGGTAATGTACATTTTGCAGTGCCACCTTGTGGTGGGTTTGATCAGCCCGGCTGCTGGTTGGTGTTTCACATGTAAACACATACAATTATATTATACATGATATAGGTAAGTATGAATACACATCAATATGAAATTGCTATGAATAAATACACATCATCATCATCATCACCATCATCACACATCTTTCACATTCATATATACATTTATACATATAATATAGCACCTGTTTAACCAAGCGAACAGCCAGCGCACCAAGTGGTGGGTTTGATCATTTTGATTACACAATACAGGCTGAGTGAGCCGCCTTAGTATTATAGGGTCTTTGATTAAACCCACAATCGGAGCGATATTAATGCAGGCGGCGATATTGTCAAAGGAAAACAAAACAAAAAGCACAAATCTGTTCACTGCTATGATTTAATTCTGTTATTTAGAATCATGAATATTCACTCGGGGGTTGAAATGATGTTATTTATGAGAATATCTTACTCAAAAAGTGAAATTGTGTCAAATTAAACAAAAAATCAGAGCAATATTAACACACGCCGCCGCATTGGCAGTGTTATAACTTTTAGCTGTACTTTCTATCCAAATGGCCGACGAGGCACTGATCACGTGGTGCTAATCGTTTGACGCAAATCCTCAAAAGGTTCTAGTTATCTTTTTATAGCAATCATTCTAATTCTAATATATGTGTCGACATAGGTAGAAACTCTCACCCATTGGACTACATCATAGTATATATGACTAATCTCAGAGAACCATCTGTGACATGCAAAGATGAAGGCCTCTTCTTTTAACACCTGCAATACGTTCTGATTACGTTGTTTTTTCCCGACCTGATATGACCTTAGATAGTGCCAGGGCGTAAAACAACAAACAACTACATTGTGTTTCCGCCCTTCACGCACTTTTCTTCCCATCGCAGTTGAACTGTTTTAGGCTTTCTCCAAAGCGCATACACTCTCCACCAGAACGCCACTCATATAAGCCAAGCCTGCTGCAGCAGCGTTCTGTGGTGGAGAAAGAGGTGGCTATCTATTCGGAGGTTTACTCACAATACGTCGATCAATTGTTTCATCGAATTATTTGTCAAGGGGTCCTTCACAATTATCAACATTTTCACAAGCGCAAAAAAACATAGACTTTTGTATGTATGACCCCTCCCTCCCTCCCTCCCCCCCCCCCCCCTCCCTCCACCACAAAGTTTGCTATACAAATGTTGATATTGTAGTAGTCAGCACTGACCTCTGACGTAAGGAGTAACATAGACAGGTGGGCGCGGATAGAGTGATGGCATGAGGGAGCCTAGGTAGTGTAATTGCTAGCACGCTAGTCCCGGAATTGCATTGAGTGTGGCTTCGAATGCTGCTTAATTGGACTGACATTTTTTAATAAGGTTTAAAAAGCATGCAGTGGGTTTTATCCCCTAACCCCAACGTGTGGTTTGTATGCATATGGAAATGTAGATAATTGTGAAGGGCCCCCCTAAATCTCTTCTACATGCGACACCGGATGTGGTGCCGAATCTGTGGAGGGCAAGCTAAATCGGGTGTAATGTATCACTATTCATAATACAGTATAACCCCCTTAAACCAAACTTGAAGGGACCCTAGAAATCTGTTTGGATTAACCGATCATTGGTTTAACCGAGCTTTGACTTTGACTTGGCTTTGGCAAAAATGGGGGTGCATTATGAATGTACAATGTATGTGGACACTATGATTATTGTTTTTCGATGTATATACAGTTTAACCCCATTAAACCAACCTCGGTTAAATCAAACGATCGGTTAATCCAAATTTTGTTTGGCGACCTGGCAAAATACTACCATTTATCATATAAAAAAGTCTCAGATGACCTTAAAACCACATGAAAGTGTGATTTAACTGTACCGGAAGTGGCCTGGGGCCGACAATTGTGTTTGGATTAACCGATACTTTGGATTAACCGACTTTGGTTTAACCAACTTTTTTTATAGTATGTACATCACCATTGTATGACCACCGGAGAAATATGCTCTGTACATATAGTTTCAAACCATTCGGTTCTATCTTTAATATAAAAAAAAACCCAACAATTATTGATGTAATATTCCGAAATGAAAGTTATCGAATCTAACTCTTTGTTATGGTTTTACGTCCTAACAACATCTATGGTCATATCAGGAAGGGCAAATCGAACTGAACACACACAGTTTATGTCTTTGAGTCTTTGGTTGAGAAGTGTCGTTAGTAAAGCAGACGCTGGAGTCCAACTCTGAGAGTGTTCGGGGACAGCTTCGGCCGCTGCATTGCCTAGTCAGCCCGCCATAACAGATCAGAGACCCGAGCAGCTCGGAACAGCTCGCAGCAGCTCGGAACAGTTCTGTGGACAAATCGCAGTGAGTAGGCAGCATGTTTGATTTGTTCCGCGCCATGAATGAATTGTTGAATACCATTCCCTATATCTTGTCATACCTTCTGAGTCAAATATTAATCTATTGTCCATTCTCTGACTATTCTCCTCTATCTAAATCCGTACTTCCTGAACAAAATAGTAATCCATTGTCCATTCTCTAACTATCATTCCCTATTTAATTGTATACTTCATGAATAAAATAATCCATTGTCCATTCTCTGAATATTCTTCCATATCTCATTTCATACTTCCCTGAATCAAATAATAATCCCTTGTCCATTCTCTGACTATTCTTCCCTATTTAATTTTATACTTCATTAGTCAAATAATAACCCATTGTCCATTCTCTAACAATTCCTTCTATTTAATTTATATTTCCTGGGTCAAATAATAATCGAGTGTCCAATTTTTTAATATCTTTTTGGTTTTCGTCTATATATTGTACACAGTCAACATTTGTAAGACTTTGTACTCAAGTGATTAGTGCTAATCTTGAGATATTAGGTTAGCTTTTAGCAGATCTTTGAAGGCTAGGTTTGTGCATAATTTTATGGATTATAGATACTCCATTTTCTTTGTTGTTTTTCCTCATTTTGCTTTAGAGACACCTGTCATTATTTCAACTGCACATCTTACCTGGCGCTTACTGTTTATCCCTGATCTATTACTTAGTACATATTTCTTTTTCTATATCTCACTTCCAGTCTTTCTTAATTTTCTTTTTTGGATTCTTTTAGTGTTTTGGTGTTTCTTCGATCAATGCCTTGGCTATTCCAAGCTTTTATGCTCATAGTTAATATGCTTCTGTCGAAGCACCCACAGTTAGATCTTTCTGTTTTTAGCAGATGCGCCTCCCTCACTAGCTCTAGTGAAGAGGCATTCAATAGTAGAGTGAACAGCTTATACGTACGTTATAGCTATGACCAGATGCGCCTCCCTCACTAGCTCTAGTGAGGAGGCATTCAATAGTAGAGTGAACAGCTTATACGTTATAGCTATGACCAGATGCGCCTCCCTCACTAGCTCTAGTGAGGAGGCATTCAATAGTAGAGTGAACAGCTTATACGTTATAGCTATGACCAGATGCGCCTCCCTCACTAGCTCTAGTGAGGAGGCATTCAATAGTAGAGTGAACAGCTTATACGTTATAGCTATGACCAGATGCGCCTCCCTCACTAGCTCTAGTGAGGAGGCATTCAATAGTAGAGTGAACAGCTTATACGTTATAGCTATGACCAGATGCGCCTCCCTCACTAGCTCTAGTGAGGAGGCATTCAATAGTAGAGTGAACAGCTTATACGTTATAGCTATGACCAGATGGGCCTCCCTCACTAGCTCTAGTGAGGAGGCATTCAATAGTAGAGTGAACAGCTTATACGTTATAGCTATGACCAGATGCGCCGACCAAATCGATAGAACGCAGGCTTCCCATGGTGAAGGTCGAGAGTTCAAATCCCGGTCAAGTAAAACCAATGACTTACAAAATTGACACTTGTCACTACTTAGTCTGGCACTCGGCATTACTAGGATAGATTCTGGTTAGCTCAGTATCAGGATAATGTGACGGTGTGGGATATCCGGTCACGGTGCCGGTGGTCTGGACTCCCAGTGGGGCATGCATTTAAAGTCGACATTAGTGTGCATAAGTCGCTACCCATTCTGATATGACCTTAGATGTTGCCAGGATGCAAAACTGAAAAAAAAACCAGCTTATTAGCATAAGTATAAGTATAAGTGAATGAACAGGTCAGATATCCATGAAGTAACTACCTCACAGAGCGCGAGTAACGAATAGCGCCGCAGCCCTCTATATATAGGGGAGTCATCGACTAGTTCCATGTAATGAGGTACAGTGAAATCCCGTTATATTGCACCCACATTTAACGCGAGTGGTGATAGTGGTAGTGGTGTGAGTGGTGGTGGTGTGAGTGGTGGTGGTGTGAGTGGTGGTGGTGGTGTGAGTGGTGGTGGTGTGAGTGGTGGTGGTGGTGTGAGTGGTGGTGGTGGTGTGAGTGGTGGTGGTGGTGGTGTCAGTGTTGTTGTTGGTGGTGATGGTTGTGGTGTGTAGTGGTAGTGGTGGTAGTGTGAGTGGTTCCGGAGGTGGTGGTGGTGCTGGTATTGGTACTGGTAGTGGTATTGGTAGTGCCGGTGGTGGTGGTGGTGGTGTGAGTGGTGATGTGAGTGGTGCCGGAGGTGCTGGTGGTGCTGGTAGTGGTGGTTGTAGTGGTGGTGGTAGTGGTGGTGGTGTGAGTGGTAGTGGTGATTGGGTTAATGGTGGTGGTGTGAGGGGTGGCGGAGGTGCTGCTGGTGTTGGTATTGATACTGGTAGTGGTGGTGGTAGTGCCGGTGGTGGTGGTGGTGGTGTGAGTGGCGGTGTGAGTGGTGCCGGACGTGCTGGTGGTGCTGGTAGTGGTGGTTGTAGTGGTGGTGGTGCTGGTGGTGGTGGTGTGAGTGGTGCCAGAGGTGCTGGTGGTGCTGGTACTGGTGCTGGTAGTGGTAGTGCCTGATGGTGGTGCTGTGAGTGGTAGTGGTGATGGGGTTAGTGGTGGTGGTGTGAGGGGTGGCGGAGGTGCTGCTGGTATTGGTATTGATACTGGTAGTGGTGATGGTAGTGGTGGTGGTAGTGGTGGTACTGGTAGTGGTGGTGGTAGTGGTGGTGGTAGTGCTGGTGGTAGTGGTGCTGGTAGTGGTGTTTGTGGTTGTGGTGGTGCTGGTGGTGGTGCTGGTAGTGGTGGCGGTGTGAGTGGTAGTGGTGATGGTGGGGTGGTGCTGGTGGTGATTGTAGTGGTGGTGGTGCTGCTGGTGGCTGGGAGGTGCTGGTGGTGCTGGTAGTGGTGGTGGTGCTGGTGGTGCTGCTGGTGGCTGGGAGGTGCTGGTGGTGCTGGTAGTGGTGGTGCTGCTGGTGGCTGGGTGGTGCTGGTAGTGCTGGTGCTGCTGCTGGTGGTTGGGTGGTGCTGGTGGTGCTGGTAGTGGTGGTGGTTCTTGTAGTGGTGATGGTGGTGCTGGTGGCTGGGTGGTGCTGGTGGTGCTGGTGGTGCTGGTGGTGCTGGTGGTGCTAGTAGTGGTGGTGGTGCTGCTGGTGGCTGGGTGGTGCTGGTAGTGGTGGTGGTGCTTGTAGTGCTGGTGGTGGTGGTGGTGGCTGGCTGGTGCTGGTGGTGCTGGTAGTGGTGCTGGTAGTAGTGGTGGTGGTGCTGGTGGCTGGGCGGTGCTGGTGGTGCTGGTGGTGCTGCCGGTGGTTGGGTGTTGCTGTGAGGGGGTCTACACCCTGCTCGGCCTGCTCGATGTCGCCGTGCCCCACGTGATCTGCCCTGGGCTTTCCCTTATCTGGCCCCCTAGCGGGTAAACAGCTCCACATTACGCACTTGGCAAAGCAGCACCCCCCCCCCCCCCCACACACACACACACTGTGGGGTAGAGGTCCTCCCGGCACGGAAAAGGGCCTAATACAACCGAGCCCTGAATCCAGCCATGATATATATGTGATGTATAAGCATTATTCAAGTATAATTAATCGGAAGATTTCCACTCCAGTTATGGTATTCTCAAGCCCAAAGTCATGTATATTGTAGTGCTCTTATTATTGTTGTCATCACCAATATATGGATAGTGATAAACCCTTTATCACGTGTAATAAGCTCTGAGGTGGTTCCTTCCCATCCCCCCCCCCCTCTTGTGGGGTGGGGGTGGGTGGGTGACCAGCGTGCACCTCGTCCCCCCCCCCCCTCCCTCTTCTCGGGGCTGCATTCGCCCGATGCATATATAGATCTACATATATGATATATGTGTGTATATATATTTTTTTAATATGTGATGCATAGCATATTATGCAAGTACAAAGATACGGAAGGGAATTATTATTATATGTTATACTTCGTAAGACCCAATGCTGTACTGGTGGTGCTACCTTAGGCTTGCCTCACCTCCACTGGCTTTTGACCAGTTGACAGGTAGGGACAGCATGCTGGAGTTCTGCTGCGTGCAGGTGGCGCCACCGGCGGAAATAGGAGCCAACTGAACTAACATGCACATTGATCAACGAGGGTTAACAGCAAGGGGGTCTGTCTTCTGTTTATACTCTCATAATTCATTTTGGAGCATATATACACAACGTATATATTCACGAATATATGCAGATGTAGGGCAAGCGGTGTCGGCCCCTGCCTATTGTTGGGAGAACCACTTCTGTCCTGCGCGGGTTCCACTCTAGGTGGCGTGACAGGGCGGACGCGGCTCTGCCCCTACCTGGGCCAGCAACCGCACTCAGTCCTTCTACAGCGACTAGACAAGTTGGTCTGGGCCACTCATCAGGGAGCCTAGGTGGTGTAATGGTTAGTACACTGGCCCGGAATGCAAGAGATGTGAGTTCGATTCCTGCTCCAGGCACAATATTTCTCATTTTCATCACCCCCATGACATTTGAAGTGACAACAACAGGGAGACCATTAGGGTCGGTTCCCAGGAAGGGGGAAACAGAGCGTGCCCAGTTACAGAGCTAAGCCCGTACCGTAAAAGGAAAATTATGAAGAGTGGGACGAGTCAAACGCCCAGCAGCTGCTTATATAGGCCAGCACAGGACCGCAGCACATGAAGCAGCACAGCTCCGCAGCACAAGGAGCAGCAGTATATAGAACATGAACATTCAAGAACCGATCAAATAGCAATAATAAATATTAAAATAAGAAGCAAAGTGTATTTTCCGCTGCCTATAGATGTATAACGTTTTATACGTTCTATAGGTTCCGGCTACAAATGACAAAGGAAGAAACAAGATAGTAATGGATTGGCAACTTTATATATCAGCATATCGACCAATGGCTCGGAAACCCCAAAGACACTACAGAGTGTCCCCCAAAACATTAGCATCTTGAATCACTCGACCACATAATAAATTATATAGCACATATATCCGACACAATTTGGAATTTTCTTTGGGGGATTTGTTTTTAACATTCCTTGATTAAGATGGGGAAATTTCAATCACGGACAAATTTGTCTTCCTCATTTGACTGCTCTTTTTCTTATTATCGTAATGTTGTGCACCAAGCTAGGTAGCGATAAGTATAAATTGTCAAGTCATTAGTTACTGACTCAGCTGGGGTTCGAACCTATGCACGGGAAGTGGGTGCTCAACTTAAAAAGGACTGTCTGGAATCCTGAAAAATCTTTGAATAGCCCTGATGAATAAAAACCTGATAACGAGTGGGAACCATGTGTTATGAGTGCCTATATTCTGTTTTCAGTACCACCCACTATGCTGCCTAATTGCGGTTATCCTAAACCGAAAGCTTCCATGTTCGGTTGATAGTTTACAAAGAAATCTTGTCTACTTTCCGATAGGTAGTTATATATAGTGCCCTTATCACACTGTGCAACCCTGTCCTTTTCTGAAGCTGTTATCTTGTTAGGAATTTCCGGTTTAAAAAGAACGAAAGTGCCTGCGAACTGAAAGGCAATCGGTTCAAGCATCACTATAAAAAGCCAAGGGGTGTCTGTAGAGGAAGGGGTCACGAAGGTCATTATAAACTGTCTGATCCCTCTATATATGGGTAACATAATCTATTATCTATACAATTATTTATTATCTATCAAATCCTCCAGTGCAACTGACACTTGTCGACACCCGTTGCAGGCGAGGTGGGCTGCAGGTGGCGCCACCTGTCAAGTATGGAGTCGTACGGAGTATAACAATGGTAATATCGATAATATTAGTAATATCAATTAATATCAATAATTAGAACACTTCCCTTCCGTATTTTAATACTCACATACTGCATTATACATAACATAAATGGGCAGTACTGCATTCCTCGTATTTATTGGGAGCGGGGCATAGCTGAGGCAGTAGCGTGTCCACCTGTGAAGGTGTGGGACATGCGATCGATCCTGCTCAGTGGACCCATTTTGCAGATTGGGTTATTTTCCGTTCCAACCAGTGGTCCACAACTGGTTCATCAAAGGCTGTGGTATGTGTCATCCTGTCTGTGGGAAAGTGCATATAAAAGACCCCTTACAGTTTATCGGAAAGAGTAGCCTATGTGGCGGCAGCGGGTTTCCTCCTAAGAAATATGTCAGAATGACCACATGTTTGATGTCCAATAGCCGATGATAAACATTAATGTGCTCTAGAGGTGTCGTTAAATAAAAAAGAAATTCCTTTTCTCGTATTTATTTATTATTTATCATCTATCATATATATATCAAATATATATCATATATATGTCTATGTATGTGTGTGATATATAAGGACATATGCAATATAAAAAGCCACTTACATGCAGATTATATCAGAAATTGTGACTGACGTTGCTGGTCGTGCCTCCATACAACATCTAAACTCACTCACTGGTGTCCCATAATACACCACTGGTGTCCCATAATACACCACTGGTGTCCCATAATACACCACTGGTCTCCCATAATACACCACTGGTCTCCCATAATACACCACTGGTGTCCCATAATACACCACTGGTCTCCCATAATACACCACTGGTGTCCCATAATACACCACTGGTGTCCCATAATACACCATTGGTGCCCCATAATACACCACTGGTGCCCCATAATACACCGCTGATGTCCCATAATACACCACTGGTGTCCCATAATACACACCACTGGTGTCCCATAATACACCATTGGTGCCCCATAATACACCACTGGTGCCCCATAATACACCACTGGTGTCCCATAATATACCACTGGTGGCCCATAATACACCACTGGTGTCCCATAATACACCGCTGATGTCCCATAATACACCACTGGTGTCCCACAATACACCACTAGTGCCCCATGATACACCACTGGTGTCCCATGATACACCACTGGTGTCCCATAATACACCACTGGTGCCCCATAATACACCGCTGATGTCCCATAATACACCACTGGTGTCCCATAATACACCACTAGTGCCCCATAATACACCACTGGTGCCCCATAATACACCACTGGTGCCCCATAATACACCACTGCTGTCACATAATCCACCACTGGTGTCCCATAATACACCACTGGTGCCCCGCAATACACCACTGGTGTCACATAATCCACCACTAGTGTCCCATAATACACCAATGGTGTCCCATAATACACCACTGGTGTCCCATAATATACCACTGGTGCCCCATAATCCACCACTAGTGTCCCATAATACACCACCGGTGCCCCATGATATACCACTGGTGCCCCATGATACACTGCTAGTGTCCCATAATACACCACTGGTGTCCCATAATACACCATTGGTGTCCCATAATACACCACTGGTCCCCATATTAGTACACACCACTGGTATGTCCCATATTACACCAATAGTGTGCCATTGCCATTCTACACCAATTGTGTCCCACATTGCACCAAGACTGTGCCATATTACACCGATAGTGTCCCATATTAGTATTACACCAAGTGTGTCCCATATTACACCAATAGTGTGCCATATTACACCAAGTGTGTCCCATATTACACCAATAGTGTGCCATATTACACCAAGTGTGTCCCAGATTACACCACTAGTGTGCCCATAATACACCACGTGTGTCCCATATTACACCACTGCTGTGCACATATTACACCAGTGGTGTCCCATAATACACCAATAGGTGCCATATACACCAAGTGTGTCCCATATTACACCAATAGTGTGCCATAATACACCAAGTGTGTCCCATATTACACCAATGGTGTCCCATATTACACCAGTGTGTCCCAGATTACACCATAGTGTGCCATATTACACTAAGTGTGTCCATATTACACCAATAGTGTCCCATATTACACCAAGTGTGTCCCAGCTTACACCAATAGTGTCCCATATTACACCAAGTGTGTCCCATATTACACCAATAGTGTGCCATATTACACCAAGTGTGTCCCATATTACACCAATAGTGTGCCATATTACACCAAGTGTGTCCCAGATTACACCAATAGTGTGCCATATTACACTAAGTGTGTCCAGATTACACCAATAGTGTCCCATATTACACCAAGTGTGTCCCAGATTACACCAATAGTGTGCCATATTACACCAAGTGTGTCCCATATTACACCAATAGTGTGCCATATTACACCAAGTGTGTCCCATATTACACCAATAGTGTGCCATATTACACCAAGTGTGTCCCAGATTACACCAATAGTGTGCCATATTACACCAAGTGTGTCCCAGATTACACCAATAGTGTCCCATATTACACCAAGTGTGTCCCATATTACACCAATAGTGTGCCATATTACACCAAGTCTGTCCCATATTACACCAATAGTGTCCCATATTACACTAAGTGTGTCCCAGATTACACCAATAGTGTGCCATATTACACCAAGTGTGTCCCAGATTACACCAATAGTGTCCCATATTACACCAAGTGTGTCCCAGATTACACCAATAGTGTGCCATATTACACTAAGTGTGTCCATATTACACCAATAGTGTCCCATATTACACCAAGTGTGTCCCATATTACACGAATAGTGTGCCATATTACACTAAGTGTGTCCCAATTACACCGATAGTGTCCCATATTACACCAAGTGTGTCCCAGATTACACTACAGGTCTTCCCCATGTCACAAAAAAACAAGTCATTACAACAATAATAACATATCACTTACCATATTTAATGACTTTACTAAATTTCCAGATGGCATTGGGCGCCGTGCGGCATGGCGTCTGCGTGACCCTCCTTGACCTCGCGTTGCTGGTGACCATGGTGACAGCCATGTCTCCCGCCATGGAACCCTGGTTCTACATGTGTAATTACGTCGGCGACCAGGACCAGTCGACACTGCAGAGAGGGGAGGTGGCGATCAGTGTGTCCATAGCAGAGAACCCTGAGCACTACACCCCGGGAACAAGCTACAAAGGTACCTCCTCCATACTCATGCACCAGACGGGATGACCGAATGAGTTGAGCGTCCGTCTCCTGTTTTTAGGAGATCGGGGGATTCGAACCCATGGGTTCGTGGGTTCGAACCCTGGTCGAATCAAACCGAGATCGTATGAACAATATATAGATAATAGCAGGTTGAAATCAGGCATTACAAATATAATGGGGATCTTATTTTGTACATGTAGACTGGAGAATAGCCATTTCGCTTTAGACTCTATCGTTGATTGGGTGATCATATATTTGAGGAGACATTAATATAATGGGTATGTCTTGATCGTGGAAGATTGAGAAACATGTTCACTGATTGATTAATTGGTGGTTGGTTTATGCCATGTCAGCAGCAAAAGCCAAATTCACAGCGAAAAGTGTTTAAGTTGTATTCTATTCCTTTTTGTTTAACCATCGCTTTTACACAGAGAATAAAAGCATGAATCAAATATGTGTCAAAAATACACATATGAAGTTAAAAAGCTTACAATCATAACAAATTGGGGCCAAGGAAAATAAAATTCCAGGTAAAAGTCGTTCTTAGTAAATTGGTAAAAAATGATTTAATAAACTAAGTGATGTGGTACAGTCCTGCTGCCCTCAAGAACGCTAACAATAACATGTGTTCTTGTTTTACATTAGTAAACAGATCATGCATAGTGTTTGCTTTGTAAAATTGCTAAGCCCCAGTCACACCTACCCGGATTAGAGGCCGGATGAGCCCCGGACCGTCATCCAGGGTGGTCCGTGGCGATCCGGGGTGATCCGTGGCTCGTCCGTGGCTCGTCCGTGGTGATCTGTGTGTGATCCGTGGCTGGTCCGGGTCCGACCCGGATGTTTTAAAATGTTTAAAACATCCGGGTTACTGACTTGTGACAGTGCGCACTCATGGTGACTATATACTTATAGTTATACCCGTCCTAATAATATGACCATATATGATGCTAGGACGTAAAACCCCAATAAACATATATACTTATAGTACAAAATAGGTATACTCTCCACTGAAAGTCCACGCAGCCAGCACCATGATCAATATCCCACACAGTCACATTATCCTGACACTGGGCCAACCTCTCCTGAGTCCTAGTCCTATTAAAGCTGCATAGTCCGATGAAAACATCAAATTTTCAAAACCAAAACAATTATCTAGATTTTATTCTACATATCTAACTTAGATACTGCTGCACATATTAAACATTTGTCATCACAAAGATAATTCCTTATAATTCTTGATATGACATGAAATGTGTTGCTAGGATGCAAAACAACAACAAACAAACAATTGCCTTCCCCCTTCCCTGCGTCCGTTGCAGTGACTGTGGTCTCGAGCCACGATTTCGACGGTTTCCTGATTACCGGCGTTCACACGGCGCCGGGCCCGGCGGGCGGGGGACCAGCGGGCGGCGGGGGACCAGCGGGCGGCGGGGGACCAGCGGGCGGCGGGGGACCAGCGGGCGGCGGGCTGCTGGGGGCGTCCAGTGCCGGACAGTGCATGCATGTACACAACTACGTGTCGGCCGACCAGCCCAAGCACAGCCTGTCCTTCACCTGGATGGCTCCACCCAAAGGAACCGGCTGCATCAACTTCATGTGAGTTTAAAGCCACATTGTCAACTAGTTCACAGCCGCATAGTCAACTTGGACTGAAATTAAAGCCGCATAATCTACTTTGTGTTCTGTTTAAAGCCACACTCTCAACTCAGCATGAGTTTAAAGCCGCATTCTCAACTCTATGCGAGTGTAAAGCTGCATCAACTTTATGTGAGTTCGAAGGTGTAGTCAACTTGGACATAGCTCAGGCGGTAGAGTCTCCACCTGTGAAGGTGTCGGTCATTCGATCAATCCTTCTCAGTGGACTCATTTGCAGTTGTGGCTATTTTCCATTCCAACCAATGCTCCACAACTGGTTCATCAAAGGCTGTTATATGTGCTGTCCTGCCTGTGGGAAAGTGCATATAAACCACCCTTTGCTGCTTATCGGAAGGAGCAGCCTATGTGGTAGTAGCGGGTTTCCTCCAAGGAAATATGTCAGAATGACCATGTGTTTGACGTCAAATAGCCGATGATGCAATAGAAATACAATGTGCTCTAGAAGCGTCATTAAATTAAATATGCTTTACTTCTTTTCTTTGTTTAATCCGCTGGTGTGCTGCCATGTTGCAGAGCGACAGCTCGGCTGAGGCAGGAGGTGCTCTTCAAGGACACAACCGTGCTGCAGATTTGTGAAGAAGGAGGTGAGTTGTATGCATGCAAGGTCACCATGCGTCTTCACGTGCCAGGAGTGGAGGGGAGCGGGATGTAGCTCAGGCGGTAGAGTGTCCACTTGTGAAGGTGTCGGTCATTTGATCAATTCTGGTCAGTGGACCCATTTGCAGTTTGGGTTATTTTCCGTTCCAACCATTGGTCCACAACTGGTTCATCAAAGACTATGGTATGTGCTGTCCTGTCTGTGAGAATGTGCATATAAAAGACCCCTTGCTGCTTATCGGAAAGAGTAGCCTATGCGGTGGTAGTGGGTTTCCTCCAAAGAAATATGTCAGAATGACCAAATGTTTGACGTCCAAAAGTCGATGATGGTGGTGAGTGAAAAAGGCACCAGGTGAGTGAAAAAGGCACCAGGTGGCGTGTGGGTGGCTCGTCAGTTCAGTATTAGGCCGTAGGTGGCGTGGCAGTCGACGTTCTTTTCCAGTGCTGTGAATTAAATTAAATCAAATCTGAAGTTTAATCATTGAATTAAAGTTGCATAGTCCGATAAAAGGATCAGAGCTTTTCAAAAGCGAAATACTTATCTAGATTTGAACCTATTTATCCAACTTAGATGCTGGTGCACTTATTAAATACTTGTTGCTACATTTAAAACGGGAATATTAAGTCAATTTAATAGAATCTGTTTCCGCTGAAGCCAATTAGGTCAGCGTTTAGACAAGCACGCCAAAGTTAATTTAGTATGCTTTTACTTCAAATATATGCTAAGTTGGTAATTTTATATTAAAGTTACTTCAAACTAAAGTAAGGTAGATTATATTGAGAAATCTAATATATTTATCTCAGAACCATCGGACTATGCAACTTCAGTGTATTCATTTATGAAGCAAGGGCAATTTCAATGTTATGCAATTGGTCTTCATCTTTCAACCACTCCTTACATGGATACATCTGGTTGAGAGGGCGCGGGGAGTGGTTTGGGACTATGTTTTTATTGAACGCTCCTTCTATCAATACATCTGGTTGAGAGGGCACGGAGAGTGGTTTGGGACTATGTTTTTATTGACCACTCCTTATATGGATACATCTGGTTGAGAGGGTGTGGGGAGTAGTTTGGGACTATGTTTTTATTGACCGCTCCTTATCTGGATACATCTGGTTGAGAGGGCGTGGAGAGTGGTTTGGGACTATGTTTTTATTGACCGCTCCTTATATGGATACATCTGGTTAAGAGGGTGCGGGGAGTAGTTTGGGACTATGTTTTTATTGACCGCTCCTTATCTGGATACATCTGGTTGAGAGGGCGTGGAGAGTGGTTTGGGACTATGTTTTTATTGAACGCTCCTTCTATCAATACATCTGGTTGAGAGGGCGCGGAGAGTGGTTTGGGACTATGTTTTTATTGACCACTCCTTATATGGATACATCTGGTTGAGAGGGTGTGGGGAGTAGTTTGGGACTATGTTTTTATTGACCGCTCCTTATCTGGATACATCTGGTTAAGAGGGCGTGGAGAGTGGTTTGCGACTATGTTTTTATTGACCGCTCCTTATATGGATACATCTGGTTAAGAGGGTGTGGGGAGTAGTTTGGGACTATGTTTTTATTGACCGCTCCTTATCTGGATACATCTGGTTGAGAGGGCGTGGAGAGTGGTTTGCGACTATGTTTTTATTGACCGCTCCTTATATGGATACATCTGGTTAAGAGGGTGCGGGGGAGTAGTTTGGGACTATGTTTTTATTGACCGCTCCTTATCTGGATACATCTGGTTGAGAGGGCGCGGAGAGTGGTTTGGGACTATGTTTTTATTGACCGCTCCTTATATGGATACATCTGGTTGAGAGGGTGCGGGGAGTGGTTTGGGGCTCTGTTTTTATTGACCGCTCCTTATCTGGATACATCTGGTTGAGAGGGCGTGGGGAGTGGTTTGGGACTATGTGTTTATTGACCGCTCTTTATAGGGATACATCTGGTTGAGAGGGCGCAGAGAGTGGTTGGGGACTATGTTTTTATTGACCGCTCCTTCTATGGATACATCTTGTTGAGAGGCTTCGGAGAGTGGCTTGGGACTATGTTTTTATTGACCGCTCCTTATATAGATACATCTGGTTGAGAGGGTGTGGGGAGTAGTTTGGAACTATGTTTTTATTGACTGCTCCTTATATGGATACATCTGGTTGAGAGGGTGCGGGGAGTGGTTTGGGACTATGGTTTTATTGACCGCTCCTTATATGGATACATCTGGTTGAGACGGTGTGGGGAGTAGTTTGGGACTATGGTTTTATTGACCGCTCCTTATATGGATACATCTGGTTGAGAGGGCATTGGGGAGTGGTTTGGGACTATGTTTTTATTGACCGCTCCTTATCTGGATACATCTGGTTGAGAGGGTGTGGGGAGTAGTTTGGGACTATGTTTTTATTGACCGCTCCTTATCTGGATACATCTGGTTGAGAGGGCGTGGAGAGTGGTTTGGGACTATGTTTTTATTGAACGCTCCTTCTATCAATACATCTGGTTGAGAGGGCACGGGGAGTGGTTTGGGACTATGTTTTTATTGACCGCTCCTTATATGGATACATCTGGTTGAGATGGTGTGGGGAGTAGTTTGGGACTATGTTTTTATTGACCGCTCCTTATATTGATACATCTGGTTGAGAGGATGCGGGGACTAGTTTGGGACTATGTTTTTATTGACCGCTCCTTATATGGATACATGTGGTTGAGAGGGCATTGGGGAGTGGTTTGGGACTATGTTTTTATTGACCGCTCCTTATATGGATACATCTGGTTGAGAGGGCACGGGGAGTGGTTTGCGAGTATGCTGTTATTTCTGTTTTCAACTGTTATGGTCTACCCAGGTAGGTTTATTAATGTATGTCTATGTTGGGTACTCAACCTTTAATCTAGATTTAAATTGCAGGTAGGTTGTTGCATTCCTCGTTTTGACAGAGAGTTTGTTCGAGAGTTTGGCTTCCATGATATATAGGTGCTCTTTTATGTTGTTAGTCGTTGGATAGGGAACTTCCAAGAGGTTACCAATACCATGTTCATACACTTGTTGTTACAGGTGACCTTTTGGTGACACCTCGACCCCCATTGATTGCCTTTCACGAGGATGGCATTGTGCTCAGGGATGACTTTGACTCTTCAGCCGCTTTGGACGCCAACTTGTGGTAAGTTTATTTAGACCAAAGACCCTATAATACTAAGACGGCTCACTCAGCCTGTACTATGTAATCAAAATGATCAAACCCACCACTTGGTGCGCTGCCTGTTCTCTTGGTTAAACAGGTGCTATATTATATGTATAAATGTATATATGAATGTGAAAAATGTGTGATGATGGCGATGCTGATGATGATGCTGATGATGATGTGTATTTGTTCATAGCAATTTCATATTGATCTGTATTCATACTTACCTATCTCATGTATAATATAATTGTATGTGTTTACCGACAAATAGTTTTGCGCCTGTCTTGACATGTTCTTGCCGGTGTGAAACCTCTATTTGCTCCCCGGGAGAGTGCCGCTGGTAACTTGCAAAAGCCAGCAGCACTTCAACACCTTTGCAGGCAGGTTTAATGAAATGTACAGAGGAGGATGGCCAAGGCTAGCGCATCTTTCGGCCGACTACGCCAGAGACTCTGGAACAACCACCATGTGTCCATTCGGGTCAAAGGCAAGATCTACCATGCAATTGTGCTATCCACCCTACTACATGGAGCCGAGGCCTGGACAGTGTACAGACGACAGGTGAAAAAGCTGCATGCCTTCATGATGCGACATCTGCGTTCAATCATGAGGCTAACCTGGAAGGACAAAGTGACAGATAAGGAAATACTCGAGCGGACGGGGCTGCCCTCTATGGAAGATCTTCTGATCAAAAAGAATCTCCGGTGGACTGGACACCTCATGAGGATGTAATTAGACAGGCTACCAAAGCAGATCCTCTATTCTCAACTGTCTTCTGGTTCAAGGATACCATCAAGAGAAACCTGAAGCTGAGAGACATTAAGACTGACTCATGGACACAACTCTCACAGCAGAGAGCTAAATGGAGAGCGGCAGTCAAGTAATGAAAGCAGTCTTTGTCGCATCGCGACCAACAGCATGATGATGATGATGTGTTTACATGTGAAATACCAACCTGGGGCCGTATCCAGGAGTCCGTCATAGCGAGGGAAAACGGTGTTTGGCCGGAATTCCGATTTAGCGGGGAAAAATGGCATGCACGAGTCAGTGATAGGCCTAACACCAGAAGTTTAAACTAGGTAAAGGTAAACCAGAAATATAACTAGTTTACAGCGGTGTTAGTGTTAGGTTAGGCCCAAATCTATTCAATGCTATCATCATATTTAACAGAATTAAATACGCAATAAGTGAAATTTGATCAAATTAACCCTAAATTCGAAGCGATTTTAACACTGCCGCCGGATCAGCGGCGATATTAATATATTCGAATCAACGAATGTCCAGCGTCAACTAAACATGGGCACCGCCGTCGCCGCCGTATCGGCGGTAATATATTTGGGTGAAATCTATTAAATGCTTTCATTTTTAACGTAATTACATATGCCATAAGTGAAATTTAATCAAATTAACCGTAAATTCGAACCAATATTAACGCCGCCGCCGCATTGGCGGCATTATTCATATTGTCGAATGGAGGGATTTCCCAAATCTATAAATAACTTCACGTTTAGCTATAATGTAAGTGTTACGTGCTCCTGCATACCACTTGACACAGTTCCCGACGTCGGTGATAGCTAAACGGTAACAGGCTGTAACACCAAACGCCGCTAACACTGACTCCTGCATATGGGCCCAGCAGCTGGGCTGATCAAACCCACCACAAGGTGGCACTGCGAAATTTACATTACCAAGGGAGAGATAGGGAGTGAGCCATCTTAGTATTATAGGGTCTTTGTTTAGAGTTAATCCACTAATCACTTTGCAGCTTATAGACACGTTAACTGTAGCTACTCACACAACCATTTTGGGAGATCGTGGGACATGGCTCCGAACCCTGGTCGAGTCAAACCGATGACTTAAAAAGTTATACTTGTCGCTTCCTAGCCAGGCGCTCAGCATTATTAGGATCGGGAAAAGGCTGGTTGGCTCAGTGTCAGGATAATGTGACTGAGTGGAATATCAGGTCATGGTGCTGGCCTCCCAGTGGGGCAGCACTATAAAGTCGCCATGAGTGGGCACTGTCACAAGTCGGTACCCATCCTGATATGACCTTAGATGTTGCCAGGACGTAAAACTCCAAGAACCATACTAAACAACCCTATAGAAAGCGTGTCGGAAGGCTGGGTTATGGACATAACCACATGAATTTGCAATATAATAATTAATATGCCAAATATATTGTTCAACTGCTTATCTATCATAGCCAAATTCTTGTGGAGTGCAGAATTAATTAAATCGTACAGATTAAAGCTGCATAGTCTGATGAAATATCAAATTTTCAAAACCAAAATAATTATCTAGATTTGATTCTACATATCTAACTTAAATACTGATGCAATTATTAAACATTTATTTCTGCATTGAAGGGAATACTGAGTCAATTTAATAGAAGTTTTAGAACCTGTAACTGCAGAAGTCTATGGTGTCTGAGTTTTGGCAAGCTTGCTGAAACTAATTTTCCATGTTTCCACTTCAAATATCTCAAAAGTTTACCATTTAAAATAAAAGTAGCTTTAAACTAATGTAAAGTAGATACTAATTCAAAACCATCGGACTATGTAACTTTAATAGACCTGAAAAGTAAAATCGACAGAATTCAATTGCTGCCATTTTTTTTTTTCATTTTGCCCAGTTTACTAACTATGTTAATATAGATGAACACTGTGCATTGGTAGCTAAGCTGGAGAAATGCTCTTGTCAAACCAAACTGGTGACTACTTCACTGGTGGATCTGGATAAAAACTAAGCTGCCACCTGGTGGAATCTGGAGGTAACTAAGCTGCCACCTGGTGGGATCTGGAGGTAACTAAGCTGCCACCTGGTGGGATGTGGAGGTAACTAAGCTGCCACCTGGTGGGATGTGGAGGTAACTAAGCTGCCACCTGGTGGGATGTGGAGGTAACTAAGCTGCCACCTGGTGGGATCTGGAGGTAAGTAAGCTCCCACCTGGTGGATGGGGAGGTAACCAAGCTGGACTAGTTGGGGTGGAAGCTCTACTGATGCGATCTACTACATGCAGGTCCCAGATGGAAGGGGCAGAACTCGGGACCGAATGTGGTTCGATCCTTCATGGGGACTCGCTCGTCTTCTGCGAACCACACTCTCTCCGCTCCCTGGTAAGTATTTGATTTCTTCTTCTTTTTTCCCCTTGAAGATTTATCCTGCCTATCGTGGATAAATCTGAATAGTTTTGTTTTCACAATTAAACAATTGGTCTATAGAAAGTCTGAGCCTACACTTTTACCGACCCAAGGGTTTTTTAACCTGCCACACCACATCGACACGAAATGAGAGCAACTGGCCTTTGATGACACTGTAAGTTATACACAGCGGTGGAAATACAAAGTGGCAGAGTTGATGACAGGCGGAAACGAACCACTGACCTTCAGATTAGGAATTCGACCTAGAAAAAGGTCAGACACTCTAACCTGCTAACAACTCCGCCAGAGTAACCACTCCACCACAGAGAACACCACAGTGTTTTGTTACAGTCGTTGCTTAAGCCAGAGAAAGTTCGATAGTGAACACGCGCACTTAACTGGAACCTACTATCCCATGATAACCTTAAGGGCGCATTCCTTACACACGGTATGCGAATGCGAATGCGAATGCGACAAAAAATCGAAACGCCTTGAAACCTATGAGCTACATTCCTTACACGCGGTATGCGAATGCGAATGCGAATGCGAATGCGAATGCGTTTTTCCGATCGGTCCATGTAGCGATCGGTGCGGCATGCGGCATGCGGCAAGCGGGGTGCGAATAGAAACCTGAGTCTGATATGTCCATTAGTTTAACACTAGGAGAGGTGACTGAGCATTACGGAACGGCCTAGAGGGGTGCCGTGTACATAGTGATTAGTGTGTGCTTATAAGGGGGAAGGAGGCTGGAAGGTGAGAAAGCCGTGAGGGGAAGAGAAAGGAGGGGAGAAAGCCGAGGGGAGGATGGCAGGGAAGTGAGAAAGCAGTGAGGGGAAGAGAGAGGAGGGGAGAAAGCCGAGGGAAAGCTACCAGATTCACAGAAATATGAATAATTATCTATAAATTGGCAATAATATAGCCAGTTGTGTGCCGCAGGCTGCATGCCGCATACCGCGTGTAAGGAATCATGCCATTCGCATACCGCATGCCGCATACCGCGTGTAAGGAATGCCCGCTTTAGGCTCAGGCCGCTTGTGGCTCCACCTGTCTGTATATGCATTAACTTTGTCTTACCACTCACTCTGACCGCGGAACAATACGTAGTGTATACTGTTACTCAGATATCTGACAAATTCTGAATTCCGAAACACAACTGGTCCCCAAGAATTTCGGAAAATGGATTGTGGACCTGTACATAAAGCTGCATAGTCTGCTGAAAACATAAAATTATCGAAACCAAAGCAATTATCAGATTGTATTCTACATATCTAGCTTAGATAATGGTGCACTTATTAAACTGTTGTCACCACATAGAAGGGAATACTGAGTCAAGTTAAAGCTGCATAGTCCGATGAAAATATCAAATTTTCAAAAACAAAACAATTATCTAAATTTGATTCTACGTATCTAACTTAGATACCGGTGCACTTATTAAACATTTGTAGCCACATAGAAGGGAATAATGAGTGAAGTTAATAGAACCTGTTACTTTGGAAACCTATGGAGTCAAGAGTGTTGGCGGGCGTTGCCATAATTAATTTTGCATGGCTGCACTTCAAATATCTTTAAAGTTAGCCTTTTAAAATAAAAGTTACTTCAAACTAAACTAATGTAGATCATAATGATCAGCCTAATATATTTACCTCAGAAAATAACTTTAAAAAACCATCGGACTATGCAACTTTAACTTCCCTAATCACTTGTTGTTATTTGTTGCTAGGTGACCGTCCCTCTCAACCTGACGACCGCCTCCGTTCTGCAGTTTGCTCTAGGTATGGCGTTCTCTAGTGCCGCCATCTTTTTCTGGTGGAATCCATCTGTAAACATAAACACTCACTCTGTATGTTTATACTCATATATACATCAATGCCTTTGTGTATTATGATATCGTGGCTGCTCCACACTGTTCAAGTACCTGTCATTGTGTTTACTCATATATAACTCAAGGGCTTTGTGTATTATGATATCGAGACTACTTCACCCGGTACAGTGTGTCAATATTCATATATAACTAAATGCCTTTTGATATTATGATATCGTGACTACTTCACCCTGTACAGTGTGTCTATTTTCATATATATCTCAAGGCCTTTGTGTATTATGATATCATGGCTACTTCAGCCTGTACAGTGTGTCTATACTCATATATAACTCAAGGCCTTTTGCTATTATGATATTGAGACTACTTCACCCTGTTCAGTGTGTCTATATTGATATATAACTCAAGGCCTTTGTGTATTATGATATCATGGCTAGTTCACCCTGTACAGTGTGTCTATACTCATATATAACTAAAGTCCTTTTGCTGTTATGTTATCGCGGCTACTTCACCCTGTACAGTGTGTCAATGCTCATATATAACTAAACGCCTTTTGCTATTAATATGATATCCTGGCTACTTCATACTATACAGTGTGTCTATACTCATATATAACTCAAGGCCTTTGTGTATTATGATACCATGGCTGTTTCTCACAGTAAGGTGCTGGTCAGTGTGTCTATACTCATATATACCTTACTGCCTTTGTGTATTATCATTCCGTGTCTACTCCCCACTGTAAGGTGCTGGTCAGTGTCTATACTCATATATACCTTAATGCCTTTGTGTACTATCATTCCGTGTTTACTCCCCACTGTAAGGTGCTGGTCAGTGTGTCTATTCTCATATATACCTTAATGCCTTTGTGTACTATCATTCCGTGTCTACTCCCCACTGTAAGGTGCTGGTCAGTGTCTATTCTCATATATACCTTAATGCCTTTGTGTACTATCATTCGTGTCTACTCCCACTGTAAGGGTTGGTCAGTGTCTATACTCATATATACCTTAATGCCTTTGTGTACTATCATTCCGTGTTTACTCCCACTGTAAGGTGCTGGTCAGTGTGTCTATTCTCATATATACCTTAATGCCTTTGTGTACTATCATTCCGTGTCTACTCCCCACTGTAAGGTGCTGGTCAGTGTCTATTCTCATATATACCTTAATGCCTTTGTGTACTATCATTCCGTGTCTACTCCCCACTGTAAGGTGTTGGTCAGTGTCTATACTCATATATACCTTAATGCCTTTGTGTACTATCATTCCGTGTTTACTCCCCACTGTAAGGTGCTGGTCAGTGTCTATTCTCATATATACCTTAATGCCTTTGTGTACTATCATTCCGTGTCTACTCCCCACTGTAAGGTGCTGGTCAGTGTCTATACTCATATATACCTTAATGCCTTTGTGTACTATCATTCCGTGTTTACTCCCCACTGTAAGGTGCTGGTCAGTGTCTATACTCATATATACCTTAATGCCTTTGTGTACTATCATTCCGTGTCTACTCCCCACTGTAAGGTGCTGGTCAGTGTCTATACTCATATATACCTTAATGCCTTTGTGTACTATCATTCCGTGTTTACTCCCCACTGTAAGGTGCTGGTCAGTGTGTCTATACTCATATATACCTTAAGGCCTTTGTGTATTAACATTCCGTGTCTACTCCCCAATGTAAGGTGCTGGTCAGTGTGTGCCGTCAGCTCAGGACAGTGCGATAGAGATCTACTACGGCACGGACAGCTGCACGAACTGGACACTAATCGACAAGATACGGTCAGTTGCACAGCCCGAGATTTGCAAACACAGTGTGTGCTTAATGTTATTTCCCTCAACTACCATCAGACCATGCAACTTGAATTTAGCCCAACTTCACTTTGAAATCGTAAAATAAACTCCCTCCTTCCTACCCTTGTGTCTGGCTTCCTCCCTTCAGGATCGGCACATAATTTCCGAATTGTGCTTGATTCGGGGAGGGAAGCCAGCTATCTGTCACGTCACCTAGCGGATAAGTCGAACACTAAACAAGGACGCCACCCCCCCCCCCCCCGCCTCCATTTGGCCTGTTCTCCAGGGCAGACACTTACTTTCACCATGCCCAAACACCCTCAATTTAAAAGACTACTTCATAGGGGTCGGTTCGGGGGTCATCCTCGTCGGGTGCCCAGGTCCTCAAAGTCCGAACTCTCTTCGACATAGAAGATATTGACTAATGCATGTGCTTTCAAAGAGTAAAATAAGCTTCCTCCTTCCCACCCTTTTGTCCGGCTTCTTGTCTTTCAAATCAACTAAGCCGCATTCACATTACACAGCCACGGGGCGTGGTGGTCGAATCAGTAGAGCGCAGGCCTCCCATGTGGAAGGTTGGGAGTTCAAGTCCCGGTCGAGTCAAACCAATGACCAATCAAATTAATAGTTGCCACTTCCTAGACAGGCGCTTGGTGTTCTTAGGAAAGGGCACGGACTGGTTGGCTCAGTGTCAGGATAATGTGACTGAGTGGGATATCAGGACATGGCGCCAGTGGCCTGGTCTCCCAATGGGGCAGCACTATGAGTGCGCACTGTCACCATGAGTGCGCACTGTCACAAGTCGGTAGCCATCCTTATATGACCTTAGACTGTTAGATGTTGCCAGGATGTAAAAATCCAACAACCAACCAAATCCTCTTTCCCAGCTTTGTGTTTGTCTTCCCTCCTTCGTTGACGTCCAATAGCCGCTGATAAAAATCAAAGTGCTCTAGAGGCGTTAAATAAATTTTGTTTAAAGAAAAGGCTTCCTTCCTTGAATCAACTAAGCCACATCCACCTTACACTGCCCACTGCCCACAGCCCACCTCACACACTTCCTTACCCGTCATCCTGCACACCTCATGCCTCAGGGTGCGGGACATAGCTCAGGTGGTAGAGTGTCCACCTGTGAAGCTGTCAGTAATCCGATTGATCCTGCTCAGTGGACCAAGTTGCAGTTTGCGCTATTTTCCATTCCAACCAATGGTCCACAACTGGTTCATCACAGGCTGTGGTATGTACTCTCCTGTCTGTGGGAAAGTGCACATAAAAGACCCCTTGCTTGCTTATCGGAAAGAGTAGCCTATGTGGCAGCAGTGGGTTTGCTCCAAAGAAATATGTCAGAATGACTACATGTTTGACGTCCAATAGCCGATGATACAATAACAAAATCAATATCCTCTATAGAGGCGTCATTAATTAAAACAAGCTTTGCTTTTTTTTGTCTCATCCGATGTGTGATGTTGAGTGTGTTGCTGGTTGGACAGAACACCGTCCACCCGGTTCCGGTGACTACAAGGCACTGTGGCACTTCGAAGGGACGTGTAGGCCATCGCCAGAGACACTCGTTATATAGACAGTTTCAACTACCTACCACCCTCTGACGGCAGTCGGGAGAACTAATGTTGTGGCAAATCAATGTGCTCTGGAGGTGTCGTTAAATAAAGCAAGCTTTACTCTTTTTCCCCACCTCATACCTCCCGCTCCCCCGCCCGTCGGGGTCCCACAGCTCGCCGGCCGTGCCTGCCGTGTCCGTCCGCCTGCTGCACCTGCCCCCGGCCGCCCGGGGCCCGGCCGTGTGCCTCCGGTGGCGGCAGGACCTCGCCCCGAACGCCGACTCGCACGCCGGGTGCTGGGGCCTCGACAACGTGGTGGTCGTCAACAGGGCACAGCCACCCTCCCGCCTCGAGGACACCTTCGACCCGATGGACCCAACCAACTGGATCTTCTTCCCAGGTGGACAAATCAAGGTAGGACATCCAGACATAGGCTTAGGCCTATTCACGTGTTTAGGCCTGCTCAGGCGCTGAGGCCTGCTCAGGCGCTTAGGCCTACTCAGGCGCTTAGGCCCACTCAGGTGGCTTAGGCCCACTCAGGCGCTTAGGCCTACTCAGGCCCTTAGGCCTACTCAGGACTTTAGGCCTCCTCAGGTGCTTAGGCCTACTCAGGCGCTTTGGCCTACTGAGGCACTTAGGCCTACTCAGGCCTACTCAGGCCTACTCATGCCTACTCGATCACCGGGGATTATATTACGTCATGGCCTTGTATCACAGGTCATGAGGCAATAGGGTTGGTCAGTACCATCAATCATCAATCAATAGTTCCATCCTCTAGTCGAGGGTTGGATGCAATGGTTCTCCACTTGTCCCGATGGTGTGCTGTTCTGATAGACTGAATAATTCAAGCCTGTCCACTATGAAATATTTGTAAACCATGATGTTCTTGGTCTCCATCTCCCTCTGCTGCCATTCACCTTCCCTTCCAACAATGTATGGTATATTGAACTCTGACGAATGATGTGGCCAAAATAAATAAGTTTCTTTGTCTGTATAGTGGCAAACAAGCTTTTCCTATTTATAATTTTTCTGAGAACTTCTTTGTTGGTGATCTTCTTTGTCCATGATATTTTCATCATCCTTCGATAAGTCCACATCTCAAATGCTGCTAAACGTTTGTACATTTTCTTAGAGATTGTCCATGTCTCTGCCCCATACATTAGAGTAGACCACACATAACACTGAAGAATACGCTTCCTTGTTTGTATTAATATCTTACTTGATGTTAACACTCTATACATTTTGGAGAATGTTGTTCGGGCTATTGTTATCCTTCTTTTAATTTCTTCCTCACATCTCCCATCATTTGTAATCTTTTGTCCGAGATATATGAATTCGGATACTTGTTCTATGTTCTATATTGACATTTGGTTTATCTGTCTTTTTACTTATAACCATTGTTTTGGTCTTCCTGGCATTCGGTCAGTACCATACGAGGTGAATAATGCTCATGGTACTTTTTGACAACAGACTTGAGACAGTGCACACTCATGGCGATTTTTTATAATGCTGCCCTACTTGGAAACCAGGACGCTGGCACCATGACCCACAATCGCACAGAGTCACATTATCTCTAAACTGTGCTAACCAGTTCTTGTTCTATCCTATTAATGCCAAGCGCCATGGTAGGTGCGACAAATATAAGTTTTGTAAGTCATTTCTTTGACTCGACTGGGAATTGAACTCCCGATCTTCCGCACAGGAGGCCTCCGCTCTACCGATTCGGCCACCGCGTCCGGTAGGTCAGGTCCAGACATAGGCATAGGCCTACTCACCACTAGGGATTAGCCTAATCTACGCCATGGCCTTCTAAGGACACTGGTTTAATTTAATGTAAATAAGGACCAAGCGGGATGGCCGAATGAGTTGAACGTCTCCCGTTTTGGTAGATAGTAGGATTCAAACCAATGACTTAAAAATTTATTCTTTTTGCTTCCTAGTCAGGCGCTCGGCATTGTTAGGATAGGACAAGGACTAGTTGGCTCACTGTCAGGATTATGTGATTGAGTGCGATATTAGTCATGGTTCTGGCAATCGGGTCTCCCAGTGGGGCAGCATTATAAAGTCACCATGAGTGCGCACTGTCACAAGTCGGTACCCGTCCTGATATGACCGTAGATGTTTCCAGGATGTAAAACCCCAACAACTAACCAACCAAATCCAGTAATAATTTTATAGATGTTTATCGTATATCCCCTGAGGTAACAATGTTTTCTTACTTTACAGCACAAGTGCCAGTCTGGTCAGCAAGCCTTGATTTTCCCGAACCCACCTAGACCCGAAAACTTCGCCTCGACCCGCGACCTGAGCTTGGACCCGACACCGTACACTCCCATCCTCACGCACCAGTTTGATGGCCGGCCACTCCAGGGGTCAGATATTTTGTCACTCTCTCATTTTTCTGTCATTCCTGATTTGGTAATGTTGGCTAGCTAACATTCCTAATTCACTCGCGAGACACCAGGGCGGCGTATCAGTCACCAGTGATAAGCTCACTGTTGGCCCGACTGCCGATGGAGTAACACCTATCGATTTTTATTCATAATGGCTCCCACTAAAGCGCGCCGTGGCAAACGCGGTTCTTCCGTGTCGTCTCGTCCAGCTCTTCCGAGGAAAGTGTCAGCTCGGGCTCCCGTTCGTCCTAGTGTGTCATCTCAGTCTTCATCTTCGCGTAGTGGGTCATCATTGTCTCGGGCTTCGCCGGCGGTTCTAGCTAGATTGGAGGCGCTGGAGCGTCTTGCTGCTGCTTCAGGAGGTGTGCGTGCCGTGCCGTCACCTTCCGCTCCTGCTCTCGACTCTACCCCGTCCATTGTGAGGCGTGCGAGTCGGTCTCCGAATCGTAGAGGGCCTGGTCGAATTCCGCCACATGTCTCGCGGGTTACTGCTGATGGTTCATCGCGCTGGGCAGGGCCGTCACGCGATTCGCGTTCCCTGCCTGCCTTCTCAGTGCCTCATCGTGTCGGGTCGGCTTCCCCGCAAGATCGTGGTCGAGCTCCGCCACGGTCTGACCCTGTGCTTCAGAGGCAGTATGTGGCTCCACCGTTTCCGGGTGCCTACCTTTCGTCGTTGCCGCCCGTGGCACCTATCCAGGTGCCTCGGCAGACCTTTCCGACTGCAGCTGAATTCATGATGGACAATGTGCAGGCGTTACAGCGTCCCCCAGGTATGAACTGTTTTCCACACCATCTTATTACACGGGGGGACGGATGTAAGAAGATAGCTTTAGGAGAGGCCACCTGGGCAGAGTTTTTCTTTGCGATTCGGCTTCTCACCGAGCAACCAGGTTTTCCTGTAGCGTCCATTCCGGCTGTTCTACAGCACGAGAAAGATCTGGCCTTGATGGCGGTAACCTGGGATTGGCCTACCTGTAGAAGGTGGTCGGAGCGAGTGTTCTGTATGATAGCTGATGGCCGCCTTAGGGATGGCTGGGCTGATTTAGCGGCTATTAAGGATATTCAACGTGATGTTTGCACAGAAGCGGTTAGAACGCTTCAATCAAAGGCAGGGTCTCAGAATACGTATACGCGGCCTGCGCTTGCTCAGATTGCTCGTCCAGCTACGCTTCCTGCTGCCACGAGTTCTGCCACTGCTATTAACCCCGCCCCGGTCAATCAGAGGGATGACTACTCCAGAGAAACTGAGGGCAAACCTTGCTACCTGTGGAATTGGGGCAAGGACTGTGGGTTTGCCTCGACACATGGCACCTTGCCCGATCGCTCACCACACATATGTGCGTGGTGTGCGTACCGGTTTAAACGTGTGCTGGGTCACCGAGAGCAAGACTGTTTGAAAAAACGCAGATTCTTGGACAAGAAAGCTAATGAGACAGCGGTTAATGCTAACGATGTGAGTTCTTTTCCTGTTTCTAATGTTAATGTAACGTTAGATGTTAATGTGATTGACCCCGTAGTTATTGAGCACGCTCCCACGGTGCCTAGCACTAATGACCCTATCCTGGAACCGGCCGTCTCGACGCCTGATAAGCTTGTCACACTTAATTATGATATGCGTCCTGTGACTGATAGCGCTGAGAACACAGCGGCGCTATCTGATAATGTTGTTGAGTCGCCGAGTACTGATACTATATCACGAATTGTTACTGATTTGCCTACAAATGTTGATAATAATGATTTATCTTCCCATGTGCAGAGTTCAGCCTTAGAACAACGTCTAGTAGTTAATACAATCACGGACTTAGAGATGCCGACATTCGATTGGTTTGATGATCCTTTAGAACTAACCTTTTCAGCTAGATCTGAGAAAACAGGTTTCGTTCCTCCACCGACACCGTTAGAGTTTCGTGAAAGCTTAATGGGGTTTTGGCCTGATACGTTAGAATCAGCATGGTTCGGGCAAGGTATATATCGTGATATATATGATAAAGTCAGAGTGACAGGGTTACCTAATTTTCTGGGCGCTAGGATTTCCATACCATCTGGTTTAAATATTCCTAAATGGCGAGCAGTTCTTTTAGATTATCCTGATGTCTTATTAGTAGATCATCTTGAATTTGGGTGGCCCTTAGACTATACCTCGACGCGGATACCTGTTCCAACACTTCGGAATCATTCTGTCGCAGATAATGGTGAATTTCATATTGAGAAATTTCTTTCTATAGAGATACAGCATGGTGCGTTGTTAGGTCCCTTTCTCTCGATTCCGTTTATACCTTGGTGCCAAATTAGCCCAATGATGACCAGACCTAAGAAAGGCTCAACTGAGAAAAGAATAATTATAGATCTTAGCTTTCCTAGAGGTAAAAGTGTTAATGCTGGCATTGTTCGTGGTTTTTATTTAGGTCGTTCTTTCAACTTTTGTCTTCCGTCTGTCTCAACGTTAACTGAAAAGCTTACAATGTGTGGCCAACATGCATGGATGTGGGGAGCTGATTTAGCCAGGGCGTATCGCCAGCTGAGAGTCTGTCCGTTGTCAGTACCGTTATTAGGTGTAGCGCTTAAAGGTAAATTCTACCTTGATATTGCCCCCCCGTTTGGGTGTAGGACATCTGCACTAGCATGTGCCCGTACTACAAGAGCGATAGTGTGGCTGATGCGCCGAGCAGGATATTTTGCATTGTGTTACTTAGATGATTTTGTAGGAATCGAGGCATCTCAAGAAAGGGCAGTTGAGGCATTTAATTATTTCAACAGATTAGCCGCTGAGTTAGGCTTGCAGCTAGCTATCAAAAAGTGTACTCCACCCGTTCAATCTTTAATCTGGCTTGGATTTAGGATTGATTCTGTCGCTATGTCAGTCACCTTGCCTAAAGAGAAGATAGAGGAGGTCTTACAGGAATGTCTCTTATGGGAAACTAAGAATACATGTTCAGGTAAGCAGCTACAAAGTCTGGTGGGTAAGTTGCATCACCTCTCGAGATGTATTAAACCGGCAAGCAGGTTTACAAATAGGGTCCTTGCTGCATTAAGGGCTTCCCCATATGTGGGTCAACATAGATTTGATAGTGACTTGTTGAAGGATCTTGAATGGTTCAAACTATTCGCAAATACATACAATGGCATACAACTCCTCCCTCCAGCGCCTAGACAAGAATGGACCATTGAGTGTGACTCCACGCTTCGTGGGGGAGGAGCTTTTTCCGAGACGCATTATTTCAGTGTTGCATATGGATCTGACCTCTGTGCAAAAAACCTTGCGATAACACAGCTTGAAGCATTAAATTTGGTACATGCAGTAACGTATCTCCTGCCGCCTCTGCCGCATGAATTCACTGTAGTAGTCAATACAGATAATCTTGCTTCGAAACAGGTCTTAGACTCAGGAAGAGGTAAAGATACAATACTATGTGCATGTGCCCGACAGTTATGGTTAATTGCGGCGAAGAAGAACTTTGAATTGGTAGTGATCCATAAGCCTGGTAAAGAACTTATATTGGCAGACGCTCTAAGTCGGGCCCCGCATCATAATTGCCATAAAGTTTCTGCGTTGAATATGTGTAAGCTCCGTGGCCTTAAAGAGGTCTCTGTGTTAGTATCGCTTAATGTACTAGAATGCGCATTGTAATAGAAGGTTTCGGAAGATAGTAATGTTTTGGCTCTATCTTCCAGGATTCTCGGTAATGCACCACCAGAGGCTACTCAATAGCTATGTTCAAGCCTTAGCCCCGAGGACATGGAAGAACAAGGCCTCGCACGTCAAATTGTACCTGAATTTCTGCAAGCAACATCGTATTGACTGCCAAAATCCGTCAGTCTATGTACTCCTTTCCTTCCTAATGTACCTAAGAGACCGGCTTAAATCGCCAGGGGCCGTTATGAATTATTTTAGTTCTGTGAAACTGTGGGTAACGGGGGGTAGTGGTACAGCGTCCGCGTTCGAGGCGCACAAAATTAAGCTTTTTAAAGCAGGAATCTTCAAGTCTTCAACACATAAGGTCTCTCGGGCAACTCCAATCAACCCTTCAGAGCTTAAAACGATGATAGAGTATCTTGCAAGTCTCCGACCTAGCCCTGATGTAATAGTTGCTGCCCTATTAGTAGGTTACTTTACGTTTGTCCGGCAATCTAACCTGGTGCCAAGCACGGTCGAGCCTGAATCCCTCTTGCATGTACTCAGGTTCAAAGATATATATGTCGATGGGGACGGGCTAGTCGTGATTCTGAGGTCTACGAAGACAAGGCCCTCCTCTGCCCCACCTGTCATCTTTAGGCTACCGAGTCTAGGATTGTCGTCATGTTGCCCGGTTAGGGCGTGGCAGAAATATGCCAGAGCCCCCGCATACCCCGACTCTCCCGCCTTCATGCTTCCCTCGGGGCTTCCCTTGACGCTTCCGGTGCTTAAAAGAGCTCTAAGCTTGGCCTCCTTTATGGCTCTGGGCAAAGAAACGGCCTTCACACTACACGGGCTGCGTAGGGGGGCAGCACAAGCCTGCCAAGGGGTAGGCTTGACTCTAGACAACATAATGGCGGCAGGCACGTGGCGAAGTGCTTCGGTTAACACATATCTGTCAGCGGTACATGTCAGTGCAGCTCCGCCAGCGCTCGGAACCTTGTTGGGTTGAGCGCTGCCGAAGTGTGGGATCTGCCTTTTATTCTGTTATTATTCTGCTAGAAAATCATTGTATATTTATTCCAGACCTGACTCTCCAAGAGACTATCTCCTATGTTAATACTGTACTCCTGTCTGATACATCATGCTATAACTTGAAGCGTACTAAGAACCTTAACTATCTCCAGATAGTGCCTATTGTATAACTTGTCACGAAAGAAGGCCTCTGTTGCCACATCGCGCTTGCTGCTTACTGAGTTTTTATTGTTTCAGATAATAAATCTGTTCCAAATAGTATCATAGTGTGTCTCGTGAGTGAATTGGTAATGTTGGCTAGCTAACATTCCTAATTCACTCGCGAGACACCAGGGCGGCGTATCAGTCACCAGTGATAAGCTCACTGTTGGCCGACTGCCGATGGAGTAACACCTATCGATTTCCCACCCTCCCACCCTCATCGAAGGGTTGAGCGCTGCCGAAGTGTGGGATCTGCCTTTTATTCTGTTATTATTCTGCTAGAAAATCATTGTATATTTATTCCAGACCTGACTCTCCAAGAGACTATCTCCTACGTTAATACTGTACTCCTGTCTGATACATCATGCTATAACTTGAAGCGTACTAAGAACCTTAACTATCTCCAGATAGTGCCTATTGTATAACTTGTCACGAAAGAAGGCCTCTGTCGCCACATCGCGCTTGCTGCTTACTGAGTTTTTATTGTTTCAGATAATAAATCTGTTCCAAATAGTATCATAGTGTGTCTCGTGAGTGAATTGGTAATGTTGGCTAGCTAACATTCCTAATTCACTCGCGAGACACCAGGGCGGCGTATCAGTCACCAGTGATAAGCTCACTGTTGGCCCGACTGCCGATGGAGTAACACCTATCGATTTCCCACCCTCCCACCCTCATCGAAGGGTTGAGCGCTGCCGAAGTGTGGGATCTGCCTTTTATTCTGTTATTATTCTGCTAGAAAATCATTGTATATTTATTCCAGACCTGACTCTCCAAGAGACTATCTCCTACGTTAATACTGTACTCCTGTCTGATACATCATGCTATAACTTGAAGCGTACTAAGAACCTTAACTATCTCCAGATAGTGCCTATTGTATAACTTGTCACGAAAGAAGGCCTCTGTCGCCACATCGCGCTTGCTGCTTACTGAGTTTTTATTGTTTCAGATAATAAATCTGTTCCAAATAGTATCATAGTGTGTCTCGTGAGTGAATTGGTAATGTTGGCTAGCTAACATTCCTAATTCACTCGCGAGACACCAAGGCGGCGTATCAGTCACCAGTGATAAGCTCACTGTTGGCCCGACTGCCGATGGAGTAACACCTATCGATTTCCCACCCTCCCACCCTCATCGAAGGGTTGAGCGCTGCCGAAGTGTGGGATCTGCCTTTTATTCTGTTATTATTCTGCTAGAAAATCATTGTATATTTATTCCAGACCTGACTCTCCAAGAGACTATCTCCTACGTTAATACTGTACTCCTGTCTGATACATCATGCTATAACTTGAAGCGTACTAAGAACCTTAACTATCTCCAGATAGTGCCTATTGTATAACTTGTCACGAAAGAAGGCCTCTGTCGCCACATCGCGCTTGCTGCTTACTGAGTTTTTATTGTTTCAGATAATAAATCTGTTCCAAATAGTATCATAGTGTGTCTCGTGAGTGAATTGGTAATGTTGGCTAGCTAACATTCCTAATTCACTCGCGAGACACCAGGGCGGCGTATCAGTCACCAGTGATAAGCTCACTGTTGGCCCGACTGCCGATGGAGTAACACCTATCGATTTCCCACCCTCCCACCCTCATCGAAGGGTTGAGCGCTGCCGAAGTGTGGGATCTGCCTTTTATTCTGTTATTATTCTGCTAGAAAATCATTGTATATTTATTCCAGACCTGACTCTCCAAGAGACTATCTCCTACGTTAATACTGTACTCCTGTCTGATACATCATGCTATAACTTGAAGCGTACTAAGAACCTTAACTATCTCCAGATAGTGCCTATTGTATAACTTGTCACGAAAGAAGGCCTCTGTCGCCACATCGCGCTTGCTGCTTACTGAGTTTTTATTGTTTCAGATAATAAATCTGTTCCAAATAGTATCATAGTGTGTCTCGTGAGTGATTTAGATGTAACACATCATCAACTAATAGTTTATTATTTAAAGGATGGAATACGGATTTCTATGATTTCTGCGATTAGGGGCCGTTCAAATATTATGTAACGCTATTTTTGTCAAATGTGAGATATATAGATGTGTTGTTTTATGTAGCTGGATCTTGGCATTGTGAGATATATACACGTGTTGTTTTGTGTAGATGGATATTGGTATTGAGTTTGAGATATATACACATGTTGTTTTGTGTAGATGGATCTTGGCATTGATTGTGAGATATGTACACTTGTTGTTTTGTGTAGATGGATCTTGGCGTTGAGTGTGAGATATATACATGTGTTGTTTTGTGTAGATGGATCTTGGCATTGATTGTGAGATATATACACATCTTGTTTTGTGTAGATGGATCTTGGCATTGATTGTGAGATATATACATGAATTGTTTTGTGTAGATCGATCTTGGCATTGGGTGTGAGATATATACACCTGTTTTGTGTAGATGGATCTTGGCATTGAGTGTGAGATATATACACATGTTGTTTTGTGTAGATGGATCTTGGCATTGATTGTGAGATATATACATGCATTGTTTTGTGTAGATCGATCTTGGCATTGAGTGTGAGATATGTACACTTGTTGTTTTGTGTAGATGGATCTTGGCATTGATTGTGAGATATATACACATCTTGTTTTGTGTAGATGGATCTTGGCGTTGTGAGATATATACACGTGTTGTTTTGTGTAGATGGATCTTGGCATTGAGTGTGAGATATATACACATGTTGTTTTGTGTAGATGGATCTTGGCATTGAGCTTGAGATATATACACATGTTGTTTTGTGTAGATGGATCTTGGCATTGAGTGTGAGATATATACACGTGTTGTTTTGTGTAGATGGATCTTGGCATTGAGTGTGAGATATATACACGTGTTGTTTTGTGTAGATGGATCTTGGCATTGAGTGTGAGATATATACACGTGTTGTTTTGTGTAGATGGATCTTGGCATTGAGTGTGAGATATATACACGTGTTGTTTTGTGTAGATGGATCTTGGCATTGAGTGTGAGATATATACACATGTTGTTTTGTGTAGATGGATCTTGGCGTTGAGTTTGAGATATATACACATGTTGTTTTGTGTAGATGGATCTTGGCATTGATTGTGAGATATATACACATCTTGTTTTGTATAGATGGATCTTGGCATTGAGTGCGAGATATATATGCCTGTTTTATGTAGCTGGATCTTGGCATTGTGAGATATGTACATGTGTTGTTTTGTGTAGATGGATCTTGGCATTGATTGTGAGCTATATACATGTGTTGTTTTGTGTCGATGGATCTTGGCATTGAGTGTGAGATATATACACGTGTTGTTTTGTGTAGAGGTATCTTGGCATCGTGAGATATGTACACGTGTTGTTTTGTGTAGATGGATCTTGGCATTGATTGTGAGATATATACATGTGTTGTTTTGTGTAGATGGATCTTGGCATTGAGTGTGAGATATATACACGTGTTGTTTTGTGTAGATGGATCTTGGCATTGATTGTGAGATATATATGCCTGTTTTGTGTAGATGGATCTTGGCATTGAGTGTGAGATATGTACACGTGTTGTTTTGTGTAGAGGGATCTTGGCATTGATTGTGATATATATATACACATGCGTTGTTTCCTGTAGATGGATCTTGGCATTGAGTGCAAAATATATATGAGTGTTCTTTCCTGAAGATGGGTCGTGAAAGGGGGCCGCCTTGGCATTGAGTGTGAGAACCCTGGAGACGGCGCGTCCCTCGTGTTTGACGGAAGTGCCAAGCGCCGCCAACTGTGCACCCCCCACATGGACTTGAGGACTGCGACTGGACTTTCCTTCAACTTCCGGGCAGGTGGGTGCATGCACAGTGCAGTGACGTCATTTCCGGTATCCTGCCCTGCTCTCTCCAACCATCTCCCCAGGGTCTCCTTAAACTTGTATAGTCCCATGATTTTGAGTTTATATCATTTTCTGAGATAAACATATTAGGTTAATGGTTCTAATGCACCTTAGTTTAGTTTGAGGTGACTTATTTTAAATGGCTAAATGTGGAGATATTTGAAGTGCAAACATACTAAATTAATTTAGGCATGCACACCAAAACTCTGAGACCATAGACTTCTGCAGTAACATGTTCTATTAATTTGACTCTGTATTCCAGTGGTTAAATAACAATCAGAGTTCAGGCCATTTGAGCACTTAATTCTCACTGTGCTTTTTTTTACTGCTGATGTTGAATAAAATTACCATAAATCAACTTGGTTATTGTCTTGCATAGTTCTTATGTTCTCTCGCTAGGAGGTACCTGTCAGACGAACCGTCTGACCAGGGGGAAGAGCAAGGTGTTTGTGTACGTGGAAGATGAGTCTAACGAGACCACATTCATCCTCACCCTCGACATGCACCCCAACAAAGTAAGACGCGCACTTCATAGCAACAATTTGTTATTCTCAATCAATTACCCCCGTCCTGATATGTCCTTAGATGTTGCTAGGACTTAAAACAACATAAAGAAACAATTAATTATTACAAAACTGTATACTCCAATAAAAACATCAAATTTCAAAACCAAAGAATTTACCTGAATTGGATTCTACATATGGTGCCCTTATGCAATATAGTATAAGTGAATATTGATATTAAACATTAAGTGTGCACTGAGGTAATATAAGTCATTATTGATATTGAACTTGAAGTATGAACTGACGTAGTGTAAATTAATAATGATATTAAACTGTAAGTGTGCACTGATGAAGTGTAACTGAATGTTGATATTAAACCTTAAGCGTGCACTGATGAAGTGTAACTGAATATTGATATTAAACTTTAAATGTGCACTGATGAAGTGTAAGTGAATATTGATATTAAACTGGAAGTGTGCACTGATGAAGTGTAAGTGAATATTGATATTAAACTGTAAGTGTGCACTGATGAAGTGTAAGTGAATATTGATATTAAACTTTAAGTGTGCACTGATGCAGTGTAAGTGAATATTGATATTAATCTTTATGTGTGCACTGTGGCAGTAAGTGAATATTGATATTAAGCTTTAAGTGTGCACTGAAGTAGTGTCACTGAATATTGATATTAAACGTTATGTGTGCACTGAGGTAGTGTAAATTAATTATGATATTAAATTCTAAGTGTGCACTGACATAGTGTAAATTAATAATATTAAACTGTAAGTGTGCACTGAAGTAGTGTCATTGAATAATGAAATTAAACTGTAAGTGTGCACTGAGGTAGTGTAACTGAATAATGATGCTAAACTTTAGTGTGCACTGAGGTAGTGTAACTGAATGTTGATATTAAACTTTATGTGTGCACTGAGATAGTGTAAATTAAATATTATATTAAACTCTAAGTGTGCACTGACATAGTGTAAATTAATAATGATATTAAACTGTAAGTGTGCACTGAAGTAGTGTCACTGAATAATGATATTAAACTTTAAGTGTGCACTGAGGTAGTGTAAGTGAATAATGATATTAAACTGTAAGTGTGCACTGAAGTAGTGTAAGTGAATACTGCTTTTAATCTGTAAGTGTGCACTGTGGCAGTGTAAGTGAATGTTGATATTCAGTTGTGTGTTCTTCGCTCCATCAGGGCACCCAGCACGTCTCCAGCCCCATCCCTCCAGTAGGCCGCGGTCTCGACTAGAGGTGAATGTTGATATTCAGTTGTGTGTTCTTCACTCCATCAGGACACCCATCAAGTGTCCAGCCCCATCCCTCCAGTAGGCCGCGGTCTCGACTAGAGGTGAATGTTGATATTCAGTTATGTGTTCTTCGCTCCATCAGGGCACCCAGCACGTGTCCAGCCCCATCCCTCCAGTAGGCCGCGGTCTCGACTACAGGTGCATGTTGATATTCAGTTGTCTGTTCTTCGCTCCATCAGGACACTCAGCACGTGTCCAGCCCCATCCCTCCAGTAGGCCGCAGTCTCGACTACAGGTGCATGTTGATATTCAGTTGTGTGTTCTTCACTCCATCAGGACACCCATCAAGTGTCCAGCCCCATCCCTCCAGTAGGCCGCAGTCTCGACTACAGGTGAATGTTGATATTCAGTTGTGTGTTCTTCGCTCCAGGGCACCCAGCACGTCTCCAGCCCCATCCCTCCAGTAGGCCGCGGTCTCGACTACAGAGTCTGCTGGATCCAGAAGCAACATGGCGGTCTGAGTTGGGACGTGTGGCAAGTGGACGACATAAAGGTAGGTTCTGAACCACCGCTAAGTCACAATGCAGCAGGCTGACATTCACAAAATGAAGGTTGGTAACTTGCTTGTTGGAGTGTTACGCCCTGGTAACATCGAAGGTCATATCTGTAGTATTAGCAGACTACAGCGTCGTGCTGCCACCTGGTGTTCACTGTGAGAACCAATAAAGGTTGACCATTAACATGGCATCCAGACAAGTCAATACAACAATATCAGGACGGGTACCGACTTGTGACAGTGCACATTCATGGCGACGTTATAGTGCTCCCCGACTGCGAAACCAGACTGCCAGCACCATGACCTGCTTTCGCACTTCGTCACATTATCCCGACACTGAGCTAACCAGTCTTTGCAATATCCTAATAATGCCTAGTGCCTGGCTAGGAAGCGACAAGTACCAATTTTGTATGTCATTGGTTTGACTCGACCGCGAGTCGAACTCCCGATTTCCCGCATGCATGATCTTTTTACCAATGTAAAACAAGGAAACAGTTCAGCCTTCTTAAGGACAGCAGGACTGTTCCGCCTCATATTTTACTACAATTTTCACGATTGTGAGCTGCCATGTGCTCTATATGTATCATTTAACACACATTTCATAATTGATTGTAACTTTCTACTTTCTGTATAAAAAATGATTGTTGAATAATAATACAAAAAATTAAGCATTTATTGGCATGAATTTGGCCTTTTCTGCCAACTCTGTGTAAAACCACCAATCAATCATCAATCTTGTTCCTCTTCCATTCATTGCGTTGCTTCCACAAGGTCGATGCTATATCACATACACTACTCACAAAGGGACAATTCATGATCCTCTCTGGTTTGCTTCGTGTTCACACAGCTGCTGCCACTGCTCCCAGACGTGCCGAAGCAATACATACAGTTCAGTCTCAGCACCGACTGCATCACCTCAACCAGCGAGCTCAGGTAGGAGCACATACACTTCAGCTTAGACATGGAATTATCCATGGACACAGATGTGCATAGACATGGGCATATACATGGGCATAGACATGGGCATGGACATGGCCATATATTTAGACTTGGACATCGACATATACTTAAATATAGGCATATACATGGATATAGACATAGACATGGACATTGACTTGGAAATGGACATATACATGCATAGATATAGACATGGGTATGGACATGGACATAGATGTAAACATAGACATGGATATATATATACATATACATGGGCATAGACATGGACATATATGTAAACATAGACATGGATATATATTCATATACATGGACATATACATGTGTTTAGACATAGACAGACATAAGCATATACATATCCATGGATATGGATATAGAGATATTGGCATGGACATAGACTTAGATATAAACATAGACATAAGCCTGGACATTCTTCTCGAGTCGACTGTCTTACTTACTGTCGCTACTTACTGGTAACGATGTCAAAGACTTGTAATGAGGCATGTTAAATGGACCTGATAGAGTCGACTGTCTTACTTACTGTCTCTACTTACTGGTAGTGATGTCAAAGACTTGTAATGAGGCATGTTAAATGGACCTGATAGAGTCGACTGTCTTACTTACTGTCTCTACTTACTGGTAGCGACGTCAAAGACCTGTAATGTGGCATGTTAAATGGAGCTGATAGAGTCGACTGTCTTACTTACTGTCGCTACTTACTGGTAACCACATCAAAGACTTGTAATGAGGCATGTTGAATGGACCTGATAGAGTCGACTGTCTTACTTATTGATGCTACTTTCTGGTAACCATGTCAAAGACTTGTAATGAGGCATGTTGAATGGACCTGATAGAGTTGACTGTCTTACTTATTGACGCTACTTTCTGGTAACCATGTCAAAGACTTGTAATGAGGCATGTTGAATGGACCTGATAGAGTCGACTGTCTTACTTATTGTCGCTACTTTCTGGTAACCATGTCAAAGACTTGTAATGAGGCATGTTGAATGGACCTGATAGAGTCGACTGTCTTACTTATTGTCGCTACTTTCGTGTAACCATGTCAAAGACTTGTAATTAGGCATGTTGAATGGACCTGATAGAATCGACTGTCTTACTTATTGTCACTACTTTCTGGTAACCATGTCAAAGACTTGTAATGAGGCATGTTGAATGGACCTGATAGAGTCGACTGTCTTACTCACTGTCTCTACTTTCTGGTAACCATGTCAAAGACTTGTAATGAGGCATGCTAAATGGACCTGCAGCATTCTCCTGATAGAGTTGTTTGTCTTACTTACTCTCTATTTACTGATAACCGTGTCAAAGACTCGTCGTGTATCATGTTGAATGGACCTGCATTGTTCTCCATACAGAGTCGAGCTGGAGGCGTCCACGGATCACGGCGAACACTGGTCCCCCTTGTTCAGTCCCTGCCTCCCTGGAACCTGCCCTGGAGAGTTACAAACGCGCACCACTTCATACAGCTCCGACGATTCCGAGGGGTAAGGCAACACCGCGCAAAAATACTTAACTAAATTTCACAACAGTGAGGATGGGCCTGGCTTGGGATCTTTCGGTAGGACGCGGATGGAAGAAAGCGCTATTGGAATAAAACGCGATGGAATAAAACAGGATAAAATATCATATATTTGAATAGCGAAAACATATTTGCAATCTTAGATGGTACGCAGCTGCTTACATTTGTATATGGAAGCTAGGTCCCTGAGTGGTGACGTAATGTTTAGTCAATTATTATCTTGAATCCTTCGGGAAGTTATGTGTAGCATACAATAAGATAATCAGATTGTTGTGCAGTGAATTAATATATTGTAAATGCCAGTTTCGTCGGCAGGAAAGGTCATCATCAATGCGACTGCTGTTTTGCAGTTGATTCTGTCAAATGTATTTATTTCGATTTTGCATCGTTACTAACTGCAGTGCATTATTCTTAATGGATTGTCTAATATGTACAGAGTACTGGACCGGACGCGGTAGAAGAATCGGTAAAGCGCAGGCTTCCCGTGTGGAATGTCAGGAATTAAAAACCTGGCTGAGTCAAACCAATGACTTACAAAATTGATACTGTCTTGTCACTACCTAGCCTGGTGCTCGGCATTACTAGGATAGGGTTAGGACTGGTTAGCTCAGTATCAGGATAATGTGACTGAAGGGTAAATTTGGTCATGGTGCTAGTGAACTGGTATCCTAGTGGGGCAGCACTACTAAGTCACCATGAGTGTGCACTGTCACAAGCCGGTACCTTAGGTGTTGCCAGGATGTAAAACCCAAACAACCAACAACAACCGACATCAACCGATTACCGACTGATCGCCCTGAGATTCCTTGTTGATAGAATTTGAGGCGATGTTGACCAGGCCATGTAGTGCTCATGGATCGTGCCTGCTTCTTTCAGCTGGGTCCGACACACTCTGGCACTTCCGGTGTTTGCCATGACGTCACATGTCCGCTTCCGGTGGCGGCAGACTACCAACGCGCCCTCTGGTGGATGGGCTATGGACAACGGTTAGAAACACAGTCTTCTCGTTTGTTTTGTCTCTGAATAAAAGTCTTATGCGTGAAGTGGGCGAGCCTGCGGGCAAGCTTAGGCATTTGCAGGCCTAGTACGAGTGCTATGCACTTGCCTACTTGCGCCTGCAAATGTCATAGGTGCTGAGAAAAGACTAGTCCTTCCTTTCCTCACTAGATGGTGCCTTCTAGCATGTCTAGTGGCTTGCCTGTGAGGGAAGGACGTTCGAGCAGGGCACTCGAGCCCGTCGGACATGCCTCAGGCACGTCTGACGTTAAATTATATTGATTTATTTATAGCTTTATTTCTAATTATTCTGTTTTACATTCTATATCTAATTACATACAGCTGTACATTATTTCAGATCCTTCACGAACTGCCAATTCCCTGTAATCAACTGGTCACTTGTCTCATTTTGCCATCCGAATCGTCTCATTTCTAATCATAGGATTATTTACCCTACGAACGGCTTGTCTTGCACCTGGGAAGTCAGCTGTTTTGCCGGTAATACTGGCTTGCACAAGGTTGCTGTATATTCAGTTGACTATTTACAATAGATGGCTCTCCTTGCAAACCTTCTTTCATGAGGTCGATTATTATTGGCCAAACTTGGGAAGCCCAGGTCACATCATTAGTTCCCCGCACTGCCGTCAGGTGGTGGGTGGCAATTGAAAGTGTGTATATAATGAGCTATTCACAATATTATTAGTTCTCCCCACTGCCGGTAGTGGACGGGCTGGTAGTGGAAAGTATGTGTAAATAGTGAGTTAGTCGCAACATTAGTTCTCCCGACTGCCGTCAGAGGGTAGTTGAAACTGTCTATACAACGAGTGTCTGGGGTTGTTTCTTGTTCACTTGCTGTCCAGACCCCACTTCGTCCACACCTCTTCTATCACCTCTCCGCCACGCCGCACTCCTCCTTGATTATGTCTGAAAAGAGTTCCAAGTACTCTGTCCATGTCTCCGGCTCGATGACTGGTCACGACAGAGCAAGGAGACATGGCCCTTTGACTCAACGCTCCTCATTTCTCTTTCCGCTATACTACCCTTTTCTTTTTTTTTCTCCCAGGCTTACTCCTCTCCCTGATCAAGGGAGTTGTTTGCTTGGGCAGGGCACTTTTCCTTTTTCGCTGTCTTGCTTTGTTCTTTCTGCAGAACCTACCTTTTCCCATCCCTTCCTCCTAAACCATCGGCTACTGGACATGAGTGCACTGCTACTGCCGGGCCGGACTGATCTGGATCTGCCCCAACGACGCTTCGTTAAAATTGTTGTAAAGAGATCCCCACTTCTACAACCGTACCACCTGAAGTTTAATCTTCAAGCCAAAGATTTGACCGATTTATCAGTGCCTTTCTATATTGCTGCAGTTTTGCAGCCGGTAACTGTCATAAGGTTATGAACCACCCAAGAGTCAGTCTGTTTCTCGTTCTAGTATACGTGGGACGCTGCCTCAGCGGGTGTCACGGCCATGGACAATGTACAGCAGAAGGATGCAAGTAGGTCACCAGTGTAGTCTCACACAGTCGGGGGATTCCCCACTTCTACAGGCCAGCTCAGATGATTAATAACTATTTAACTATTTGAGTTTCTGCTATGTTTAGCTTTTCCTTTTAGATAAATATATAAATATATACATATTTAAATAAACAAATATATACATATATAAATGAACATATATATGTGCTGGTTAAGCAATTGTACAAGTATAATTATCTGGAAACCGATTATCTATGAACTCTCTCCTCTTGTTCCATATTACCTGACATTCTTCCAGTCATCTCCTGGTCAGGCCTTCTGCCTCGCATGGTGGCGCCACCTTGCTGTATCTTCCTCGCCTGACACCTACCTCACGCTGTACGACTCACTCCAAAATATCTGAATATATAAATATGGACATAAATATACATATATATACATACACAAATATATACATATATGAGCATATACATATATAAATATATGAATATGTACATATGTGAATATATAAATATATTATATTTATATAAGTTAAAATTTGACCGTCCCGACGGGCCTATAGGCGATAACGGCCAGACGCAGCTGGCATACAGTGCCTAGAGCCCCTCACAGGTGGTGCCAGTGTGGCCCATGCCATACTTCGCAGAGTCAGTTAGATAGGATAGAGTGATATACTATTACATAGGGAACTGAAGATAGATAGTGCCCTTGTTTATATTCCCATAATGGATTATAGAGCACATATATCTGGTAAGTTAGCTTTAATTTAGTTTAAAGTAACTTTTATTTTAAAGGGTTAACTTCAGAGACACCTTTAGTAAAACCATGTAAAATACATTAGAGTTTGCATATGGAAATGCTGGATACCATAGACTTCTATAACTTGCAACTTGAAGCCAAGTCTTGCTGATGGCTTGCTGCAATATGGTGAGTGCAGCCTAGCGCTAATACGAGCTAGCAGGTCTACTATACATTGTTGGCGTGAGCTGTTCTCTGAGAGAGTCGGTTGGTTTCTGGTTGTACTCTGCTTGTAGGTGTGACTACGGCTTTGACGGCGACGCCTGTAATCAGACGACTGAGCCGCGACCGACCATCCTCATCGACTCGCTGGCCTCCGTTCCCTCCATCCTGTCACACTTTGAGGTAAGAACCCGCACACTAAATGTCCATTTACATAATCGAAAGGCATGATTGCGACTATGTCCAGTATACCCGTCCTGATATGACCTTAGATGTTGCTAGGACGTAAACCAACAACAAACAAACAGTTATATGTTATATAGTCCGAGTGGGTGGGTGCAAGGTGATTTCAAATGAGTCCTTGAAAATGAAAGGTTGAAGTACATTAATTTAAATTCAGGCTTAACGCTACTTCATGTTTAACTCTACTTCCGGTATGGAAACATGCCAGGTTACAGCTTCAGGTTTAACTCTACTTCAGGTTTAACTCTACTTCAGGTTTAACTCTACTTCCGGTATGGAAGCATGCCAGGTCATACTTCAGGTTTAACTCTACTTCATGTTTAACTCTACTTCCGGTATGGAAACATGCCAGGTCACAGCTTCAGGTTTAACTCTACTTCAGGTTTAACTCTACTTCAGGTTTAACTCTACTTCCGGTATGGAAACATGCCAGGTCACAGCTTCAGGTTTAACTCTACTTCAGGTTTAACTCTACTTCAGGTTTAACTCTACTTCCGGTATGGAAACATGCCAGGTTACAGCTTCAGGTTTAACTCTACTACCGGTATGGAAACATGCCAGGTCACAACTTCAGGTTTAACTCTACTTCAGGTGTAACTCTACTTCAGGTTTAACTCTACTTCCGGTAAGGAAACATTCCAGGTCACAGCTTCAGGTTTAACTCTACTTCTGGTATGGAAACATGCCAGGTCACAACTTCATGCTTAATTTGGTTGAGTTCTCCCCTTACATATATTTCTCCTGTGGATTGCAGTGAAATTGCACTCACACATTTATTAAATTAGCTTGGAGTTGCATAGACCGATGGTTTTGAATTTCTACCACTTTTCTGAGATAAATATATTCAATTGATTGGCATAGCCTCCCATACTTTGGTTTGAAGTAACTTTTGTTTTAAATGGCTAAGTTTTGAGATATTTGAAGTGCAAATATGTCAAATTAATTTTGGCAAGCACACCAAAACTCTGACACCATAGACTTCAGCGGTAAGAGGTTCTATTAAATTGCCTCTGGACTCTCTTTTATGTGGCAACACATGTTTAATAAGTGCGTCATTATCTAAGTTAGATATGTAGAACCAATTTGAGATAATTGCTTTGGTTTTGACAATGTTATGCTTCATCGGACTATGCAGCTTTAAGTTCCACTTCCGGTATGTATGTGTCCCAGTTTGCAGTGCTCCAGCATATCGCCACACCCACCCCCTTATATTCAGTGCCGGATTTAGATGAAGAGAAGCCGCAGGCTATTCCACTTGTGAAGCCCATAAGTCATCAATTTACGGTTATATTGTGCAATAACTATCTACCTGCATCTCACATTGAGAGTTTTATTTGAATCGTGTATGTTTAGGAAATGTAAATATCGGTCCCGTAATAGATGCCGGGATTGGTACATATTATACGATTAATCCCTTGATTGTTTATGGGCTTAACACCTTGCCGGCCCTGCCACACAGAGGAACACCTACACTGGTTCCTCCCTACATGGCTTCCCTATATCATTAATGGTCCGATGACGTAATGCTTTGTGCCAAGCCTAACGTCAGGGCGATTGTGGCGGGATCCAAGCTAGTTGCTAATAGTAATACCCAGCTTCCACGTGCGCGTGCGCAGGTCATCAAGGGCGCTGCCCTGTCATACAGCTGTGGGCTTCTGGCCAGCGGGAAGGCCGTCGTCTTCAACAGGGACGGGCCCCGGATGTTAACCACCATCCAGCTCAACACCACCACCACCAGGTGAGTGATATTGGTGTTGTTATGTGATGTATAACTCATTATGTGAGTATGAATTCTAGCTCAACAGTACCGCCACCAGGTGAGTGCCATTGGTGTTATTATGTGATGTATAACTCATTATGTGAGTATGAATTCTAGCTCAACACCACCACCACCAGGTCAGTGACCATTGGTGTTATTATGTGATGTATAACTCATTATACGAGTATGAATTGTAGCTCAACACTACCGCCACCAGGTGAGTGCCATTTGTGTTATTTTATGTGATGTATAACTCATTATGCGAGTATGAATTCTAGCTCAACACCACCGCTACCAGGTGAGTGCCATTGGTATTATTATGTGATGTATAACTCATTATACAAGTATGAATTGTAGCTCAACACTACCACCACCAGGTGAGTGCCATTGGTGTTATTATGTGATGTATAACTCATTATACGAGTATGAATTGTAGCTCAACACTACCGCCACCAGGTGAGTGCCATTGGTGTTATTATGTGATGTATAACTCATTATGCGAGTATGAATTCTAGCTCAACACTACCGCCACCAGGTGAGTGCCATTGGTGTTATTATGTGATGTATAACTCATTATGAGTGTATGAATTGTAGCTCAACACTACCACCAGCAGGTGAGTGCCATTTGTATTATTATGTGATGTATAACTCATTATACGAGTATAAATTCTAGCTATGGATAAAATAGAACACCAGTGAGTAGTAGTGGGAGGAAGCCTATTTATTTTTGATAAAAGATTTTGTAGCCGAGCAAAAGAAAAAATAGCCTTACCGAATAATTAAAGGTAAAATTATAGCGCGAACTGGCGTTTCTTACCAGAAACGGTCACGTGACTCGATTGGCGGGAACAGCAGCCATGACTAGTTGCTACCCAGCGGTGAAAACAAGTGTTAACACACTTATCTGTTAGGCCAACAATTAAAAAGAATTGGTAATCGTCCCCGCCTGTGCCTGAAAAATCGTGCGCCTCTGATTAAAATTGTTGTTTAGACTGTTAAAAATGTAACAACTGTATGCTATAATACATTTCTAAATGAGAATACATCGTTCATTGCTTAATTGAAAACTTTGTAATGTGTTCATGAATGACATCTAATCCTTTTATCAGTCTAGGGTCGTCCAATATCTTTTTTAACAAAAGAAATCTGAAAAGAATTTAAATAAATAAATAAAAACCGCCGGCCCGAACCCTGATTTGTGTGATCAAAAGGACGATCACCAACTCTCTTTATATTTGGCCTTATGGGAAGAGTAAATAAATTCATCACACACAAATTAACTAAATTGGTTTTGCTGTGTGTGTAGGGGAGCGGGACGTAGCTTAGGCGGTACAGTGTCCACCTGTGAAGGTGTCGGTCATCCTATCGATCCTACTCAGTGGACCCATTTGCAATTTGGGCTATTTTCCGTTCCAACCAGTGGTCCACAACTGGTTCATCAAAAGCTGTGGCATGTATTGTCCTGTCTATCGAAAGATACCTACAAAAGACCCCTTGCTGCTTATCGGGAAGCGCAACCTATGTGGCGGCAGCGGGTTTCCTCCAAAGAAATATGTCAGAATGACCACATGTTTGACGTCCAATAGCCGATGATACAAAAATCAATGTGCTCTAAAGCCTCGCTAAATAAAGCGAACTTTTTGTGCGCGTAGGTACCTGCAGTTCAGCCTCCGCCTGGGGAGCAGCTCGACCACTGGGGCGTGTCCGGCGCCCTCTAACAGCACCGAGTCCGTCTTCCTCCACTACACCTGCTCCGAGGGGGTCACGTGGCAGCTGCTCAAGGCCTTCTACCCGGAGCAGGTGCCGGAGGCCAGGTGAGATGTCGTCCTGATATGACCTTAGATGTTGCCAGGACGTAAAACTCCAACAACCAACCAGTCAACCAATCCCACCCCACGCCGTCCTGATATGGCATTAGATGTTGCTAGGATGTAAAACTCTAACAACCAACCAGCCAACCAATCCCACCCCACCCCGTCCTGATATGGCCTTAGATGTTGCTAGGACGTAAAACTCAAACAAACAAACCTATCACTTTCCAGCATGCCACCACAGACTCATGCGGGAGGTCGGCGGGACCAAGTGGTCCTTAGCCCTGCCGTATTGGCCACTCGTCCTGAATGTATTGGGTGTCAGTCCCCGCTGACACTCAAACACATTTTACTAAGTTGCGTTGATTTTTTGGCCCTGCATCAACAATTCTACACTGAAGACAGTATGCATGACCTTTTTACTCAAGTAAAACAAGAAAACATTTTAGCCTTTTTGAGGGCAGCTGGACTGTACCACCTCATATAGTTTACTAAATAAATTCTATCAATTATTAATAAAACTTTTCGTTTCTATGGGAATTTGTTTCCCTTGTGAGCAACCACCAATCAATCAATCAATCTTTCCAGCATGACATCACAGAGCGGCGCAATTTGAGTAGGTATAGAGATTGATATATTTTGCTACCCCCACCCACCTCCCAATAGATATGTACTATATAATTTATTATGTGGATATAAATAATGGCAGCCCCTCAATCTTTCTCTCTAACCACCTTAACTTCTATGTTATTTACTGCGGAGCGAGCATTATCCCCTCCCTGCCTCCTCTACACCATGAGTCAACTGTCACTGCTCACTTTCAAAACTTTTCGGTAGGGCATATATTCTCCTGCCAGAGAATAAACTCAACCCAAACCAAGTCCTAGTATTTTCATTCTCATTTCTGAACAAACTATTTATACATCATATACCAAACAATTTGATCGCGAAGAAACAGACCTGTAGTTCTGAATCTCTCCTCCAGGGTGCACTTGGTGGTACTTCCGGTGGGGGCGCTGCGGTCGGTGTGCCGCTTCCGGTGGTGGCAGCCGGTGCATTCTGGGGCCGGGCGTGACGTGTGGGCCGTGGACGACATGTCGCTTACTCACCGAATGTACAACACCATCAACCTGGACTTTGCGTCTCCACAAGAGACCGGCCAAGTGCTCGATGTCCACCTGGGGGCGCTCGGCGTCTTCTGTGGGCGCGCCGACGTGCTGAGGTATGTGCCTGTATCTCTATCACTCAGAGGGAGAGTAGTGAGGGGTGTGTCTGTATCACTTAGATAAAGAGTAATGAGGTATGTGTCTGTATCTGTATCACTCAGAGGGAGAGTAGTGAGGGGTGTGTCTGTATCATTTAGAGAAAGAGTACTGAGGTATGTTTTTGTGACACTTAGAGGAAGAGTACTGAAGTGTGTGTCTGTAGCACTTAGAGAAAGAATGCTAAGGTGTGTATCTGTATAAGTTAAAGGAAAAGTACTGAGGTGTGTCTGGAACAGTCAAAGAAAGAGTACTGATGTGTGTATATGTGTCATTTAGAGAAAGAGTACTAAGGTGTGTTCTGTATCACTTAGAGAAAGAGTACTGATGTGTGTATCTGTATCACTTAAATAAAGAGTACTGGGATGTGTATCTGTATCAGTTAAAGGAAGAGTACTGAAGTGTGTCTGTATCACTTAGAGGAAGAGTACTGAGGTGTGTATCTGTATCAGTTAAAGGAAGAGTACTGAAGTGTGTCTGTATCACTTAGAGGAAGAGTACTGAGGTGTGTATCTGTATCAGTTAAAGGAAGAGTACTGAGGTCCGTCTGTATCACTTAGAGGAAGAGTACTGAAGTGCATCGGTATCACTTAGAGGAAGAGTACTGAAGTGCATCTGTATCACTTAGAGGAAGTGTACTAAGGTTTGTGTCTGTATCACTTAGAGAAGTGCGTCTTAGAGGAAGAGTACTGAGGTGTGTATCTGTATCACTTAAAGGAAGAGTACTGAGGTGTGAATCTGTATCTGTTAAAAGACGCGTACTGAGGTTTGTGTCTGTATCAGTTAAAGGAAGAGTACTGAGGTTTGTGTATCTATCACTTAGAGGAAGAGTACTGAGGTTTGTGTCATCCCGCAGTTTCACGGAGGATCACGGTGAGAGTCGGTCGCGCTACCTGATGACCACCTCCATGCACATCGGGCCGTCCTACGCGCTACAGTTCGACCTGGTGCTCGGCTGTAGCGGCCTGCTCGCCCCGCCCGCCGCCAGCAGGGTGCGCCTCGAGTACTCGACTAACCATGGCATGACGTGGTCGCTGGTGCGTGACGGCTGTCACCCGCCCGCCATGTGTGAGGAATACCACGAGCCGAGCGTCATGGACGCAGCGCCACACGCCACCTGGCGGCGCGTCACCGTACTGCTCCCGCAGAACACGTGGTGAGCGGATTCTGCTTCCGCTTCCGGTAACTTCCGGGGGGTGGGGGGGGGGTCACAGGATCTTAAATTATTACAAAAGCAAAATTAAAGAGTTGAATTAAATTGGACTAGTGTTTGTTCCCCAGCGGTGAAAACAAATGTTAAAGGGGCTTGGTATAGCTCGTACAGATGGGAATCGCACCCCGATACATGCTCTCCAAGCATACCTTTGCAGGATTTCAGTTTATGCAACTGCATATGTGGGGGGAGACTGCTGAGGTTGGTTGCTTCTGTTGTGTTATGTTGTAGTTAGTCCAGCAGCACTGACAAGGCTCTTTGACACCCCAATAGAGAAAAAATTCAGAATTGGCTATCTAAAATGCTAAATATTAAGTTCAAATGTTTATTTATCATAACCAGCAACTTTTTGTGTAAATAATTTATTAAATCATGTATATTAATATACTTTAAAAGTAGAATTGAGAGCTTTCGGTGGTGGCCATCTTGGTGGTTTCCAGGGATCCATTCCCCTGTGTGTGGGTAACCCCTCTAGGTCATGTGATGAGGGAATCCCACCCATGATGTCATTCATACATCACAGACCTAAACACTCCCCCCCCCCCACACGTTCAGTTGCATGAACTGAATAAACTAAACAAAGGTGTGCTTGGAGAGCTTTTGATACTGTCCACAAATTTGGAGCCCAATTTTTCGGAAAGATATTCTGGAGATCGAAAAGGTTCAGAGACATGCAACGAAAATAGTTGCAGTTATAAAGGACTTACCCTATGAACAAAGGCTTAGGGAATTGAAACTTCCTACCCTTTCCTACAGAAGGAAAAGAAGTGACATAATTGAAGTATTTAAAATTATGAAAGGTTTTGATAAAATAGATATGAACCAATTTTTCACCTCAAATAAAAGAGAAGGCAGTCGGGGCCATACTCTCAAACTACTAAAACCCAGAGCCATTTCAAAGTTAAGGCAACATAGTTTCTCAAACAGGATCATAAATATATGGAACAGTCTCCCACAAAATGTTATTGATGCCGAGTCAATAAATTCATTCAAGAACAGATTAGAAAAAGCATGGGCTGATGATCCAGGGAAATTTGACCCCTTATTCACCACATGCTACTAATTATTCCTTGTGTTGCTGATTTACTTGCACTCAAGCAAAAATGAGAGACAAATAAGTGTTCACACTTCCTGTCTACCATTCGCTATTTCGATACCGGATTCGTTTGTTTCTGGGTGATGTATACTGGGTGACTTTAACACAGTTATCTGTTATGGGCAGGGTAAATAAATTCATCACACAAAAATAATGTTGGTAGGACGTAAAACAACAAGAAATAGACCACAAACACATGAGTAACTACAAGAGCTGGATAAACACGAGTAAAATTCCTCCAAAATAGGCAACAGGATCACCTAAAATTGTATGTGTACAACAAATCTCAAACCAAAAAAAACCCAGGAGGTTTCAAAGAAGGTGCATGAGAAGCAACGATGGTCCGTTACTAGCAATGGTAAAATCAAAATGCAGTGCATATGATCGTAGTGTAGCTAACATGAGTGCCAATATTTGGAATAGACTGCCAGCTGCAACACGAAATGCAGAAAACATTATCAGTGTTTAAGAAACTACTGAAAAATAATGTAACCTAGAAATACAGATGATGTTTAAATGGATTAACACAAATTATAGTGAAAGCTGGATTTTGGACGGTTTGCAATCTACAAACAGTTACAAAACATAAACAAGAAGTAAGAAAACCTAAATTATTACTCAAGCTAAATTCCAAAGATTTGAATCAAATTGGACTGGTGCTGCCCAGTGGTGAAAACAAGTATTAACACACTTATCCGTTATGAGCAGGGTAAATAAATTCATCGCAATTTTTTTTTAAACGTAACTCACAATGTATTGCTGTGTGATTGACAGGTCGGGGGCGACACGTTTCCGCTGGTTACAACGTAAATGGGACGTGACCAGCAGCTGGGCCATTGACAACCTGTACGTCGGGCAGCAGTGTCCCGCCATGTGCGGTGGCCATGGTTACTGCCGGAATGTCGTCTGCAGCTGTGACCTTGGTTACCATGGCGACACTTGCACGCCGATAGTCCCGCACCCGACCGAGCTTAAGACGGGCTTCGCACTGCTCTCTAAGCTGGACTCTGATTGGCTGGTCATCGAAGGTGGCGAGGTCGCAGGAACCAATCAGGGCTGCGGTACTATTTTGTCTGGGGAGTCGCTCTACTTTAGCAAGGTTGGTTCTATTTTTCGAATGGCTTATGGCATGAGTTTACTCAGAATGGAACAAAGGATTCGCAATAAGTTAATTTTGCTGTTCAGGGCATTCAATGCAATAAAGTAGTAAAATATTCCGATATGCAGCATAGGGACGAATGCAAATGTTCTATTACTGAACGGTGTACGTGACCAGGTGCATGTGTGTATGCATATATAAATATATATATATATATATATATATATATATATATGCCAGGGCTGGTGGTGCCTGAGTGGGATGTAAATAGACATAGTGGTGCTGGCAGGTCTAGGGGTGAGGGCACTCAGAGCCTACCCTCTCTGCTGGGATAGTGATCACCACACTCAAAGGTCAAGGTTGATGGTGGGCCATGGGGCCATACAGCTTGGTGGTGGTGGGCAGACCACTGGTAGCCATGGGGACCAGGAATGCTGGATCCCTATTGGTAGGGCCAAGAATGGTTGTTTCCCATTGGGGGAAAGCGGTGGGGTGATACTCTACAATAAACCCATGTAACCATATAAATAATAAACCAGAGGGCTTGACTCTCTCTTCTTCTTTACACTTTATACTCTTCCTTTCTCTTTGTCTGTATTGATTTCATTATAGCCTGCCTACACAGCCACAGATTCAAGCTTTATCCATTTTACAAAGTGTTATCATAGTGAGTAGTAACTGTATGGAATAATATCGATATGAAACAATTTCATTTGCATTGTCGACTATTGTATTGTTCCTCATTATTATCTATATTGAGTTAAATATATTGCCGTATTAACCTAATATTGAATCTTTAGGCTAAATCCTACGGTGTTTTGAAAAGTAATGCTAAATAACATCTAGGCAGCCGACAATGTTGGCTGCGGATTCTCAGAATCTGCGCAGCTAGCAATGCTGGTCACCTAGATGTTTGACTTTCTAGACTTTGCGCAGCCGACAACACTTAAACATATATTATTGGTACTTGTATTGGATTTGATTTTGGGTCTGTCCAAAATGTCTTGAGGCTGCTTAGAAACTTTGTTGGAAAGTCACATGGAAACACTGTCAAAATGACGAGTTAGCAGTAAAACTCAATCTTTCAACATGCAATATGGTGATTAGTAGTTTTTGTTATCAATATTCAACGAATGGCATTTTAGTAATGCATTTGATGTAATATCAGAATAGAATAAATCTGATACTTAGTAAATGGTTGTTTTGAAAGTATTGTCCATTAGGATTTCATAATATAAGTGAATGGCAATGTCCGTACTGTGAATGACAGACAAAATATTAAACACGTGTATATAACTAGACAATGCAAGTATCCGGAATAACAGTTCTAAGTGTAAGCATTGTCAGCTGTATGAGTTATAGAATGTCCAAAGTCGAGGTAGCTGACATTGTCAGCTGTGCAGACTCGGAGAATCTGCAGTTGACATGGTCGACTACCAGGACACTTCCAAGTTCCATATATTAATCTAATCAATCAATCAATCAATAGAATACAGCTATAATAGGCCTTGGACCTGTTAGCCGCTCTTAATTAATAGAAATGGAGACAGTTCTTCAGATGTGGTCGATCGGAGCAACTGTCACTGGCTCCAAGATATATGTAATGCTTGACCAGTATGCATCCAGTCGGGACTTGAAACAGTTCACCGACTCTGCTGCTACGACACTCTCCGGCAGGTCATTCCACAGGTCGACCACCCTAAAGCCGAAAAAGTTGTGTCGCAGGTCCAGTCTGGAGTACCGCTTCCTCAGCTTCAGGGAGTGCCCTCTGGTCCTGGTGTTGGAGTCTCTGATAAGGGGGGCCGCCTGTCTTGTAGATACCATGGAGATATTTGAATACTTCAATCATATCCCCCCGGGCCCGTCTGTAGTACATGCTTGGGATCTTCAAACGACGCATACGTTGTTCATAGGGTATTGCATTGAATCCATGTACAAGCTTCGTTGCCCTTCTTTGGATCCTCTCAATTGACTCAGCATCCTTCCTGTAGAGTGGTGACCATACAACATTTCCATATTCCAAAAGTGGACGTGCAAGGGATGTGTACAGTCTGCGTACAACATCCTCGTCTAGGTATGTGTACGATCTTCGAATGATAGCCAGTATTCCATTAGCTCTGTTGGCGGCTTCCTGAATGTGGTCGCTGAATGTCAGTTTGTTGTCCACCTTGACACCCAAGTCCTTTTCTATCATTGTTTCGGAGAGCGGAACATTATTCACACCATCGTTCATTACATAGATGTGCTTGCTGTTTTTGCCCCCTAAATGCATCACTTTGCATTTTGAAGCATTAAACTTCAGCTGCCAATCACTTGACCACTTCTGCATGTTGTTGAGGTCCTTCTGCAAGTCCCGTAATAAGTAAGCTTATTGCAGACATTCAAAACCATAGGATTATGTGACTTGGCACCTATCTTGACCTCCATTTATACACACACCGACCTTGACCTTGACTTCCAGGCGGGGATTCGCCAGGCGGTGACACGTGACCTTGACACCCAGTGGGACGACTACCTGCAGTTCTACGTGCGAATAGGGGGCACGGACACGCTGCTGTGTCGGGGCGCCACAGTGCGGCAGGAGAACGTACTAGTGCAGTTCTCCACGAACGGCGGGATCACGTGGTCACTGCTGAAGGAACTACACACGGAGGACTACCGCCAGCAGCAGTGAGTAGTCTGCGTAGGGATACATGATGGGGCAGGTCACGTGGTTTGGGCATTCGCTATATGTTAACCCTTTGGGGCTGGGAGCGTCCGGGTGCGCAGTTTCATGTGCTTATAGCGCGTGTGCGCTTGTAGTTGAATTGCTTTTCTAGATATGTTTTCATGATCATTTGTAGACAATGTATCAGAAATGAAATACAGTGTGACTTGATAGCAGGTGCATTCAGGTGCACCCGGACTGTGAGCGCGTGAAACCCACAAACACTCCCGGCTTCAAAGGGTTAATATATAATAATAATAATAATAATAATAATAATAATATTAATAATAATAATATTAATATTAATAATAATATTAATAATAATATTAATAATAATAATATTAATAAAGCCTTTCAGTGCAGAGCGAGAGGGAACAGACCCATCGCTGTTAGTGTGGTGGGAAAGCGAAGGTGGCGCCACCAGCAATCTCAAATCATGAAGCTGATTGATTAATTGACTGATTGATTGGTGGTTGTATTAAATTGGCCTGGTATATGCCGCTAAGCCAGAGAGAGAGAGAGGGAGGGAGAGGGAGAGAGGGAGAGAAAGAGAGAGGGAGAGAGGAGAGAGGGAGATGGAGAGAGCGAGGGGAGAGAGAGAGAGCGAGGGGAAGAGAAAGATTAAAAGATTATAGGGTACCGATCTAAGGTTATCGAGATCCGTCCTCGGTACAGCACGCGAGACCCTCCGAACTGGGGTTTGCATTCTTAGACGCAAACCGGGTAGTGCCTAGGTGGCTCGGGCTGCTAACGATTAGGGGTTGGGACTAAAGAGCAGCAGTTCAACTGTGCATCGATAGTCGCCTGAAGGAAGTAATACCAAACTGCTATGATGTAGTAAAATAACATCTACATAGTATCTTACACTTCACCTAACCCACTCCAGGTTTGTGCACCTGGTGCTGCCCCTGGCGGCGAAGACTGCGGGGACGCGCTTCCGGTTTTGGCAGGCGGAGCACTCGGGCGCGGGGACCGACCAGTGGGCCGTGGACGAGGTGGTGGTCGGTCTCTACCACGGAATGCAGCGGCTCCACGACGACTTCGAGGTAGGAGTTGGTTCGTTGGTTGTTGTCTTACGTCCTAGCAACATCTAAGGTCATATCAACCTTCTCTCAGATGCTTCTACTGTTGGTGATTCAACTACTTGGTCTGGAAGACTGTTCCATGGATTTGTCACTCGAAAGAAAAATGAGTTTTTCCTGATTTCAAGTCTGGGCCTCCCCTTGAAGATATTATAGTATATCGCTGGCCTTTCTGAGGTTGAACAAACCCATTGTGGCATCACTGTCATAGACTACAATAATAATCTGATAAGTTTCTATATCATATCTCCCCTGAGTCAGCCACCCCGTCCTTACACACTGTACATACACCGTGCCCATTCGTTGGTTCCCCAGGAGACTGGTTCCAGACAAGGCCGGCAGGGGGCAGTGTGGCTGACGGTGACGGAGGGTATGTACGACACGTACTGTCAGGCTCCTGGTCACGTGCTCATGTTCGTCAACCAGCACAACGACAAGATAGCCGCCACCAAGGACCTGCTGCTCCGCCAGGGGGACATAGTGCAGTTCAAGGTGAGAGGCAGTGCGCATGGGCCAAGTCCGCCGGGCATGCGCACTCATCTTAAAGCAGCATAGTCCGATGAAAACATCAAATTTTCAAAACCAAAACAATCTTCTAGATTTGATTCCACAAATGTAACTTAATAGACCCCTTTCAATGTTTATAAACATTGTGTATGCGCGCGGAGCTTGGCTGCAGAACGAAGGCACACTGCCATTGAGTTTGCCGGTACGCGCAGTGCAAAACGTTTATTTTATTCAAAATTAATAGAAATGCAGAACCAGAACCGTATGAATTTAATATAATCTATTCTTTGATTATGTTTTCTATATGTGCTCCAAGCGGTTTGTGTCTAGGTGGTGTGGTTTTAGAGATATTTCACTTTTTCTGTATGAAGATTGCTCACGGCCATTGACAATGCATTGAGTTTGCCGGTACGAGCAGTGCAAAACGTTTATTTTATTCAAAATTAATATAAATGCAGAACCCTAACCTTATTAATTTAATATAGTTTATTCATTGAATATGTTTTCTATATGTGCTCCAAGCGGTTTGTGTCTAGGTGGTGTGGTTTTAGAGATATTTCACTTTTTCTGTATGAAGATTGCTCATAGTCATTGAGTTTGCAGTGTGACAGTGTGTCATCCTGCAGCCATAAGGTGCACGCACTGACCTAGATACCTATGCTGACGTCATATAAAATAGGTTTATATGAATAAGCAATGCTTAGGACCGACCCCCTTGGTGCTTCCGCGGAATTGACATAAACTGGTCCCTGTTCCACCAGTTGCCCAGCAACAGGGCAGCTTTAATGATAACAGAACGTGAAAAGAAATGGAGGGACACTAGGAAAGGGGAGGGGACCAGGAGATTTGTGTCTCTCGGGGCGTTTTTGTCATTTTTCTTGTTAAAACTTTCTCTTTTCGGGCCTTAAGGTTGTTTTCGATTCAAAATTAGAGCTTATTTTTTAAATATGTATTTACATATATATTTAGCATTTTCATGGTGATGCACATACGTTTTGTCTTTTCTTTAGCAAGTTAAAGTTGCCATATCCTCTTTGACACTTAAAGAACTCTATTCAATTAAAAAGAGGAGAAACTAATAACTAATTTACAAAATTGTGTGTTCATTTAATTTCCGCTTTATTTGGGTCCCAACAATACCATTGTAACCATATTCTAACTCCCTAAACCGACCACCACCCTAAATCGATCACTTAAAGTCGGTCCCAAGGTCGGTCGATTTAGAGAGGTTTTACTGTAATATATATTTCTTTCTTCTTAAAGGAAAGAAGAATAAAATGCTTAAATAAAATTCGAAAACCATACAATACATATTCAGTGAATGCATAATACTTTTATTGGGCTGGAATTGTACACAGTTACTACCACAGCTGGTACTTCATTTATCAAATGTATAATACTTTTAGTATCAAACAGGATTTGAATGCAGTTACTATTACAACTGATAGTAGTTCATTTACGTATCAAGGAATTGTACTGTACGGCAAGAAGACCAGTGCTCTGGCACTAACAAGACATATTATTTGATGAATAAAATACACTTTAGTAAAAAAGAAATATATATATATATATATAAACCATGCATGTCCCTTCCCAGTCATCTCTTTACATTGCACCCAATACAAACTCGGGGGGGAGGGGGGGGGGGCCGTACGCTATGACATAGCCTCTCACAATATGAATAAAATAAGAAAACTTCACCACCAAATTAACTCTTTTTCCAGATCTAAATATAGCCTTTTCTATATGTAAATGTCAAATACGTTGCTATACATTTGCTTACCAGATGCTGAATGGAAGACCTACTTTTTTTTAATGTTGTAAAGTCGACGGCTGGCGGTTTGAGTGGCGTAGATAGGCTAATAAGAAATCACTACAGGCAAGGAAGGAAAGTAGATAAAGAGTGAAAGGTAGGAGAGTGAGGCTCTCTGATTTATTGTATTTATAGTTTCAAGAAACAAGATGGTGGTGATCACATGATCCAATCTTCCAATCCCTAACAGGCATTCCTCTATCCACCAATGAGGGTTCAATATCCTTGTTGCCAAGGCATGGTTAGATCTGGCTACAGTGCCCTGTTGTATCTGGTGCAGTGATCCATAAATAACTCTTGGAGGGGAGGGGGTATGTGAGGCAACTTCCCAAAGACTGTCCCACATGTCAAGAAGTGACCCTCTCTCAGGTCAAGAAGTGACCCTCTCTCTCTACTATATTAATTAATACACAATTTCTATCTTCAATTAGTAATGGATCACCAACTCCACATATACCTTATATGCCTTTGGTTTTACATACCATTTACCATTTTATAGACAAGTTGCAATTTATTATAGCAGAGTTCTCCATATCCCATATCTCATATATCGGAAAATTTGCTTAACTGATGCTGAATGGAAGACCTACTTTTTTAAATGTGTTATTACACTGGCTTCGATTACTAAAACTAAATTCCAAAGATTTGAATAAAATTGGACTCGTGCTGCCCAGCGATGAAGACAAGTATTAATAACGCAATTATCTGTTATGAGCAGGGTAAATAAATTCATCACACACACAAAAATGACATTTGGTATTTCCATTCCATGTTCCTGTACTTTTGTGCTGACTTCTGTGGTTTTGGCTGCCATCCAATACATCAGTTCTAAAGTCATATCCAGAACACCAGTTTATGACATTGCCGTCAGAGGGCGGGTTGGTGGAGGATATCGTCTATAGCTTGACTAAAACAACAAGATTATAAATTAGATACTTGAATTGTGCTTTATATTGACCTAAATAAGGACGCAGTATAAGCCTGTCTAAAAGCAACATTTCTGAGTGCTACTGCCAACTAGGCGGCCTGATGCAATCACCCCATCTATGTGGCTCCTTGTCTGAGAGGTCAGTGCTGACTACTGCACTCGCCTGGAGTCCACTATGGCCTCAAACCCCATATGGGGTAATCGCAGGGCCCTGATCACCCTCATTGTCCGTGCCTTACTAACAGATTAAGGTCGGGTGCAGTGAAACCTTCCTGTACCCGGTGCTCCTCCAGTACTCCCCTCATTGTCCGTGTTTTACTAACAGATTAATGTCGGGTGCAGTGAGACCTTCTCCTTCCTGTACCCGGTGCTCCTCCAGTACTCCCCTCATTGTCCGTGTTTTACTAACAGATTAACATCGGGCGCAGTGAGACCTTCTCCTTCCTGTACCCGGTGCTCCTCCAGTACTCCTCTCATTGTCCGTGTTTTACTAACAGGTTAACGTCGAGTGCAGTGAGATCTTCTCCTTCCTGTACCCGGTGCTCCTCCAGTACTCCCCTCATTGTCCATGTTTTACTAACAGATTAACATCGGGTGCAGTGAGACCTTCTCCTTCCTGTACCCGGTGCTCCTCCAGTACTCCCCTCATTGTCCATGTTTTACTAACAGATTAACGTCGGGTGCAGTGAGACCTTCTCCTTCCTGTACCCGGTGCTCCTCCAGTACTCCCCTCATTGTCCATGTTTTACTAACAGATTAACGTCGGGTGCAGTGAGACCTTCTCCTTCCTGTACCTGGTGCTCCTCCAGTACTCCCCTCATTGTCCATGTTTTACTAACAGATTAACGTCGGGTGCAGTGAGACCTTCTCCTTCCAGTACCCGGTGCTCCTCCAGTACTCCCCTCATTGTCCATGTTTTACTAACAGATTAACATCGGGTGCAGTGAGACCTTCTCCTTCCTGTACCCGGTGCTCCTCCAGTACTCCCCTCATTGTCCATGTTTTACTAACAGATTAACGTCGGGTGCAGTGAGACCTTCTCCTTCCTGTACCTGGTGCTCCTCCAGTACTCCCCTCATTGTCCATGTTTTACTAACAGATTAACGTCGGGTGCAGTGAGACCTTCTCCTTCCTGTACCCGGTGCTCCTCCAGTACTCCCCTCATTGTCCATGTTTTACTAACAGATTAACGTCGGGTGCAGTGAGACCTTCTCCTTCCTGTACCTGGTGCTCCTCCAGTACTCCCCTCATTGTCCATGTTTTACTAACAGATTAACGTCGGGTGCAGTGAGACCTTCTCCTTCCGTACCTGGTGCTCCTCCAGTACTCCCCTCATTGTCCATGTTTTACTAACAGATTAATGTCGGGTGCAGTGAGACCTTCTCCTTCCTGTACCCGGTGCTCCTCCAGTACTCCCTCATTGTCCATGTTTTACTAACAGATTAACGTCGGGTGCAGTGAGACCTTCTCCTCTGTACCCGGTGCTCCTCCAGTACTCCCCTCATTGTCCGTGTTTTACTAACAGATTAACGTCGGGTGCAGTGAGACCTTCTCCTTCCTGTACCCGGTGCTCCTCCAGTACTCCCCTCATTGTCCATGTTTTACTAACAGATTAACGTCGGATGCAGTGAGACCTTCTCCTTCCTGTACCCAGTGCTCCTCCAGTACTCCCCTCATTGTCCGTGTCTTACTAACAGATTAACGTTGGGTGCAGTGAGACCTTCTTGTACCCGGTGCTCCTCCAGTACTCCCCTCATTGTCTGTGTTTTACTAACAGATTAACGTTGGGTGCAGTGAGACCTTCTCCTTCCTGTACCCGGTGCTCCTCCAGTACTCGGCCAACTCAGGCCGGTCCTGGCAGCTCCTGGAGAAGCCGTGTTACCTGGAGGACAGTTGCCATGGCCACTACACGGACGGCAGCGTCTACTACTCGGGTACATACGGCACCTGGCGCCTCGTTGTGGTTCCCATCACAGCTGACATCGCTAAGGGGTGAGTGAGTGCGAAGACTTATACCACAGTCACACTACACTTGAGATCGTTTGCAACCGCTTGCAACCACCTTGCGACCATCAAAAAGGGAAAGTCGCAAGGTGGTCGCAAATGAATTAAAGCAGTTGGCGACCGATTGGCGACTGGTCAATGACCAGTCGGCGACCTCCAAGCGACCATTTTGCTCTATTTTGGTCGCAAGCTGGTTGCAGCAGCTCCACCAAAAACCTACTTGTGACCAAACCCACATAAGCATTTGCGACTCTTCACTGCGTTGTCGCCAACTGGTCACTGACCGGTCGCATACTCAGTGGGGGCATTTTGGTCACCAAGCGGTGGTCACACGGTCACCGAGTGGTCGCTAGCTCGGTGACTGTTCGGCGACCGTACCACGACTGCAACAGGTCGGTGCGCATTCGTCTATCACCTTCTTCACTATAGCAACCACCAGTATCGACCGATGCCAGAGACTTGGAATTTGTCAACGTGCACACCTGAAGCTTTGCTTGCTCCTACCCATCTACATTGAATAACTTAAAGAACCTGTCGATGATCGGTCGCCAACCGCTCAGCGATCGGTAACCGACCACCAAACAAAATTTGACCCTGATTGCTGACCGGTTAGCAACCATTGTTGTTCCTGTCTTCTTTTGGTTTCAATGTGGTTGTAAAGTGGTCGCAAGTTGACGCAAGTCATAGTGTAACTGAGGCCTTACCAAACAACTTTCGCATGTTTGGTTTGTTTGTTGTTGTTTCACGTCCTAGCAACATCTAAGGTCATATCGGGACAGGTACCGACTTGTGACAGTGCACACTCATGGCGACTTTATAGTGCTGCCCCACTGGGAGACCAGGCTGCAAGCACCATGACCTGATATCCCACTCAGTCACACTGAGCCAACCATTCCTTGCCCTATCATATTACTGTCGAGTGCCGGGCTAGGAAGCGACAAGTATCGATTTTTAAGTCATTGGTTTTACTCGACCAGGGTTTGAACCTACGATCCCATGGATTCGGATCCCGCAATCTCGCAAAACAAGAGATGGACGCTCAACTCATTCAGACATCCCATCTGGTCCCGCATATTTGGAGTTGCGCAGTCTGATGGTGTTGATTTGCTGCAGTTTCTTTCGAAGAACGATAATATTGATGTTGATTGTTAAATGCTACCTGGTGTTAGTTAAATTTAAAGCAACTTTTATGTTAAATGACTAAAGCGGGCATTCCTTACACGGGGTATGCGGTATGCGGCATGCGGCATGCGGCATGCGGCATGCGGCATGCGGTATGCGGCATGCGGCATGCGGTATGCAAAAGGCATGATTCCTTACACGCAGTATGCGGCATGTGGCATGCGGCACACAACTGGCTATATTATTGCCAATTTATAGATAAGTATTCATATTTCTGTGAATCTGGTAGCTTTCCCTCGGCTTTCTCCCCTCCTCTCTCTTCCCCTCACTGCTTTCTCACCTCCCTGCCATCCTCCCCTCGGCTTTCTCCCCTCCTTTCTCTTCCCCTCACGGCTTTCTCACCTTCCCGCCTCCTTCCCCCTTATAAGCACACACTAATCACTATGTACACGGCACCCCTCTAGGCCGTTCCGTAATGCTCAGTCACCTCTCCTAGTGTTAAACTAATGGACACATCAGACTCAGGTTTCTATTCACACCCCGCTTGCCACATCCCGCATGCCACACCGATCGCTACATGGACTGATCGGAAAAACGCATTCACATTCGCATTCGCATTCGCATACCGCGTGTAAGGAATGTAGCTCATAGGTTTCAAGGCGTTTCGATTTTTTGTCGCATTCGCATTCGCATACCGCATACCGCATACCGCGTGTAAGGAATGCGCCCTTAACTTTGGAGATGTTCGAACTGAAAATGTGCAAAATTACCTTCTTTCACGGATTTATAGCAAACTGGACAAAGCCGCAATAAAATTAATCCAGTAAATTTGTCTTCTTTAAAAATAAGGAAAATCAACTTGCGCTGGTGGCAGTCGGGCGGCTCGAGCAGCAGCTTCGGTGTGGATGACGTGTACGTCGGCGCGCCCTGCCACGACATGTGCACCGGAAATGGGGTCTGCGTCCGGGGCACCTGTCAGTGCGACGCCGGATTCACAGGCAAGTGCCTTGATTTTTATGTTTATATATCTTTGGTTTTGCTTCCACGTTTCACCGGGTTATGTAATTTTAATGAGGCCTGGATGTGAGTTCCTTCTACGCGCGTCTTTAATGTTTAACCTGTAGGCCCGAGCCTACACTTTTACCGACCCAAGGGATTTGTAACCTCCCACACCACATAGACATGGTATGAGAGCAACCGGCCTTTGATGATGCTGTAAGTTATACACAGCAGTGGAAATCCAAATTGGCGGAGGTGGAGGCATGGGGAATTTAACCATCCACCTTCAGATTAGGAGTCTGACGTCGAAAAAAGTCAGACACTCTAACCACTCCGCCACAGAGAACACCACTTTGATTTATATATTTTTTATATTTTGTTAGTTTTGTTTCCAAGTTTCACTGGGTTATGTAATTTTAACGAGGCCTGGATCTGAGCTCCTTCTACGCGCGTCTTTAAGGTTTAACCTGTCGGGACACGCAGGCAGGGACCCGGGGCCTGCTCGACCGGTTCGACGACATGAGCCGGCCCGGTCCGCTGTGGAGCAGTGTCCGGGGCGGCTCCCTCGGGCAGGGCTGCGGCAAGATCGGAACCGGAAATGCGCTGTACTTCCACGGGGAGGGAACCCGGGAGGCGCGCACGGCGCCCGTCGACATCAGGAACATCAAGTAAGGGTTTTCTAGTTCACTCCTCACGGATCCATACAGGGCGCTCGAGTTCAGAGCTTGCCACCCATGATCTAATTTTGATGCTTTATGGCCAGAGTGCTCGAGTTCAAAGACCACCACTTGTGATCTAATTTTGATACTTTATACTGAGAATCCTCAATAATAAACTATTGTAAATGATTGCCACTCATGATTCTAATTTTGATGCTTTATGCCCCACCTCACTGATGCCCCATTTTATATATATATATATATATATATATATATATATATATGCAGGTATTGCAATACCTCAGGGAGTTTGACGCCCCTGCCCTGCAGAGTTGTAAACCACTGCCTTGTGGTACAGGTTCTTGGCAGAACCGAAGGCTAAGGGAGCAAACCCTAAACAGAAAACCATGTCACTGTGGCAGCATCAAGGGCGGTTGATGTATGGAACTCCCAACATCTCCCAACCAGCCACTGCAGGGACAAATAATTTTGCGCCTGTCTGGACATGTTCTTGCCGGAGTGAAACCTCTATTTGCTCCCCGAGAGAGTGCCGCTGGTAACTTGCAAAAGCCAGCAGCACTTCAACATTTTTGCAGGCAGCTTTCATGAAATGTACAACTGCGAAACCTGAAGCTGAGAGACATTAAGACCGACTCATGGACATCACTCTTACAGCAGAGAGCTAAATGGAGAGCGGCAGTCAAGTAATGAGAGCAGTCTTTGTCGCATCGCGACCGACAGCATGATGATGATGATATATATATATATATATATATATACACACAGGGTGCTCGAGTTCAGGGTTGGTCACTCTAGATCTAATTTTGATGCTTTATGCCCAAACTCCCCACTGATGCCCTATTATTTTTTATTTGTTGTTACCGTCCCGACACGTCTGTAGACAATAACGGCCAGACGCAGCTGGCATACAGTGCTTAGAGCCCCTCACAGGTGGCGCCAGTGTGGCCAATAATGTACTACACAGGGTCAGTTAGATAGGATACAGTGAATTGGTTGATTGGTGGTTGCTTTACGCCGTGTCGGCAGCATAGGCCATATTCACGGCGAGAAATGTTTGTTTTTGTCCAAACCATCGCATTAACTGAAGATAGACCGTGTCCTTGTTTATATGCCCATAATTATAGAGCACATAACGAATTTATACACACACACACACGATGCTCGAGTTCAAGACTTGCCACTCGTGATGTAATGTTGATGCTTTAAACCCAAACCTCCCATTGGTGCCCCATTGTATATTTACACACAGGGTGCTCAAGTTCAACTCTTGCCACTCATGATCTAATTTTGATGTTTTATGCCCCCCCCCCCACTAATCGCCCATTATGCACACACACACACACACACACACACAGGGTGCTGGAGTTCAATGCTTGCCACTCATGATCTAATTTTGATGCTTTATGCCCAAACCCCCCACTAATGCCCCATTATCCGTGATGTTCGGCAACACGGGTAATTTGACATTCGGACGCAGCCATAGCCTCATAGTACTAAGAAGGCCTTATGCTGCCACCTATCGAGAACCGGCCGCACTACGTTATGCCTTGTACACTAGCGCTGCCTATAGTCACTTTCAAAATATGAAACTTGATTACATAACTAATGATATCGATCTGCCATCTGTAGTCAAATTCCTGAACTAACTAACCTTCTGTGCCTATATAAGGCCAGGTCCGGCGGCTGAGAGCTCACATTGACGCGGGCACGAGGAGGACACTGACTAGCCTAAAATTGCCACCCACCCACCCCTACGTGACATTGTTAAGGGCTAGGGTTAAAGCTTCTTGACCTCACTGTGATTGAATCTGTTGTTATTTGAATTGAACTTTGTGCTGATCAAAAACTTACCTGCTGGTGCTTGAAAATTAAACCCAACTTTAAACTAATATGCTGTGTCGTTGTCTAATTATGCACACACACAGGGTGCTGGAGTTCAAGGCGCGGATCGGTAGTCGCGGTGACCAGCGCGGGTGTGGCCGGCCCCGGGGCCGTAACGAAGGCGTGCTAGTCGACTACTCACTTGACAACGGGGTCACGTGGACGCTGCTGAAGACGCTGGACGCCGAGCAGTTCAGCCGGGAAGTGGGAACCGTCACCGTGCCCATCCCGGCCGCCGCCAAGACCGCCTCCACCGTGCTGCGCTGGTGGCAGCCGCTCAGCCGTCCAGGTAGAGAACCATTCCAGGTAGTATTGATCTATTACGTAAGAGAGAAGACAATACAGTTAGTATGGTTGAGCTATCTCTGGCTGGACCCTCCTTAAAAGGGCCCGTCGCTTTATTAAAGTCAAAATTCTGTGCGAGTGAGACAGATAGTGGGGGAGCACGCGTGCATGTGATCCCCCTGAGTCGTTAGCTCCCTGCATTGGGGGCATTGAGCTGGTAGCCAAGGCGCTCCAGCCCAATGTAATGAGCAGATATCAAAGCGAGTATATACAAACATAAGAACTGCCCCCCCCCTACAGGTGGGAGCATGTCGGCCCGCCGGCCCGATATAGTTATACAATAATATCACTCAGTCGTATATCGTCCTTAGCGGCCTGCATATATATTAATTAATCCCGTTGATATATAGCCACGCAAAAGCATATATAGGTTAATAGCGGACAGACAACACAGGTAGACTCCATTCAAAATAATATTTGCATAACAAGTTATACACTAGGATATACCTTCTACACACACTAAAAAAAGTAAAGCTTGTTTTATTTAATTACGTCTCTAGAGAACATTGATTTTTATCATCGGCTATTGGACAACAAATATGTGGTCATTCTGACATATTTGTTTGGAGGAAACCCACTGCCTCCACATAGGCTACTCTTTCCGAAAAGCAGCGAGGGGTCTTTTATGTGCACTTTCCCATAGACAGGACAGCACATATCACAGCTTTTGATGAACCAGTTGTGGACTACTGGGTGGAACGGAAATAGCCCAAACAGCAAATGGGTCCACTGAGCAGGATTGATAGAATGACCGACACCTTCATAGGTGGACACTCTACCACCTGAGCTATGTCCCGCTCCCCTTTTATATCCGTGTCGGTGTCGGTAGCAACAGTGATAATCACAACAGGAAGTGTTCGACTTGTATATACTCACAGCCGGAAGTGGTCTACTTGTATATAATCACAGCCGGAAGTGTTCTACTTGTATATAATCACAGCCGGAAGTGTTCGACTTGTATATAATCACAGCCGGAAGTGTTTGACTTGTATAAAATCACAGCCGGAAGTGTTCAACTTGTATATAATTACAGCGGGAAGTATCCTGTCGTATTATTTTTTTATGGTCATCACTTTTACACAGATTGTAGTTGGTTGGTTGTTCGAGTTGTATGTCCTGGCAACATCGAAGGTCGTATTATATACATATTTATATACGGCTTTTTCGCCCCCGCCTAAGGCGAGCCTATTGTGTTAATATAATTAATTGTTTCCATATGAATTTCCTTGGGCCAGCCGCCGCCGTTGTAGCCTTACCTCCCGCCTGCGAGTAGTCCGTCGTCGGTGTCCGCCCCGTACGGAAGGCGCCAGCCAGAGTATCGTCTAAATGCTAGATTTGCCATCATGCGCATTTATCGGCCTAAAGTGTATTTATATTAGGTTATTTCCACTACTGGCTGCCCCCTTCGTCGTTGGAGGTATTATGAATGTTACTAACTGAATCCCCAAATATGCGCAGTCCAGCACGAGTTGCTGCCGCTGTCTCTACTATTTAGTTTACATTATATGTCGTGGTTCTAGCCTAAAAGTAACACTACGTTAATTCTGTGAATGCGTCAGTTATTAGATCCCCGCAGATGGGTAAATTACTTGCAGAAGGCCGACTTAGGCATAAGGCCTCTCAGTTCATAGAAAGCAATCGAATATCAGGTTTCCATAGCGGTTAATCTACAATAAGACTGGAGGATAGTAAAGAATGCAAGGAACGTCCTGATTCACCTTCACAAGAGCTCACGGTTTATTCTTAACCAAATACTAACATTGATACCAACATAAATAGTGATAAAGGTCTCCCGTTCCCTCCCGTGTGGTTTCTATAATTTAGTTTAGAATTTTGACCCTAAAAAAGCCTAAATATCGGTGGAAAACGATGGAGCGTGCAAAAACAAGTCCGCCGGGTCTGGCCCCGAATGCCCGACCTTCCATCTTTGCTAGGCTAGTTGCCAAGCAACGCTTTACCACCGGGAACCCTCGCGTGCACAAGTGTTAGCAATTTGCGCGCTCGCAAATCGCGCGCGCGCAAATTGCTCAAGGCGAGTAGACACGCCCACTTCACTTATATACATTTATGTTCATATATACATATATGTGATGGATAAGCATTATGCGAGTATGTGGAAGGGAATTACTAGTATTACATGGTATTATTATATTATATTATTAGCCAATGGGCACTCGCCATGTATTTGCTCCTTCCTCATATGGGGACTAGTAGCGCCACCACCGGCCCCAAACCTAACTACCGGCGCACGCACTGTCATCCGCGCCCGGAATATATCTTTAACTGACCAAACTATTTTGGAGTGAGTGAAATATAGCGGATGAGATTACTTAAAGTTGCATTGTCCGATGGTTTTGAGTTTCTGTCATTTTCTGAGATAAATATATTGAATTGATTGTTACGATCTACCTTACTTGAATTTGAAGTAACTTTTATTTTAATTGGCTAACTTTTGAGATATTTGAAAGCAAATATGTGAAATAAATTTTGGCAAGCACGCCAAAACTCTGACACCATGTGCTTCTGCAGGAACAGGTTCTATTCAATTGACTCAGTATGCCCTTCTATGTGGTGACAAATGCTTAATAAATGCACCAGTATCTAAATTTGGATATGTAGTATCAAATCTAGATAATTGTTTTGGTTTTGAAGATTTCATGTTTCATCGGACTATGCGGCTTTAAATGTTGTCGCTTATCTCCCCATCTCTTATCTAAGGCACACAGAGGGCTGAATGGGCCATCGATGACGTCACAGTAGCCGTCAATGAGACCAGCGCGCTTGGTTTCCAGGACAACTTTGATCCGATGCTCAACGATGCGTGGCACAATGCCATGAACGCCATCCCCAAGGTCACCTGCAACTCAAGGTCAAACGCGCTCGAGTTCAGCAAGAATGAAGGTACGTAGGACGTACGTCGGGGCATGTTATCACCTCGTGTGTGTAGTGATAAAGGGGCCAGGTCTCCCCAGTATATTGTGTTTGTTTTAAAATTGAAAACCTAACAAACAAATGGTAGTACTTACAGATTAACTTACAGATCCTCTTCTGGCTGATATAGGCCCTGATGGGCCTCTAATGCCAGCTCGTTATGGCAAAAAAATAACTTTTTTATGCACACATGTGTTTTGACGGTGCCCTGAAGTCATATAATTGTGGGTGTCCTCTCCAATGTCTGTCGAGCCTTCTCTCAAATGCTTCTACCGTTGGCGCTTCAACCACTTGGTCTGGGAGACTGTACATTGTACATAAACGCAGGAATGGACTAAGGCGAAATAGAACAATAATAACACGTAAGTGGATTTTAAGTATTTTTGGGGGATACATTACTCATTAGTTGATTAAGCAGGGTAAATTTCAATTGTGGAAAATTGGTCTTCCTCATTCCACTGCTCCTTGCCCTATCCTAGTAATACCAAGTGCCTGGCTACGTAACGACAATTATCAATTTTTAAGTCATTGGGTTTGACTCAGCTAGGGTTCGAAACCGGGGTTCGAACCCCACGACCTACTATGCTCCACTCATTCGGCCATCGGGCTTGGATTTTGATATTTTTATATATTCAGATACTAGATTTGTTTGTTGTTGATTTGCCTCCTAGCAACATCTAAGGTCATATCAGTATGGGTTACCAACTTGTGACAGAGCGCACTCATGGTAACTTAATAGTGCTGCCCCAATGGGAGGCGAGGCTGCCAGAACCATGACCCAATAGACTACATCACGGTTCCAGCGGCGCGGTGCATTGTGGGATGGGTCAGAGTAAACAACCCCCCCAAAAGCACATGGCACATGCTAATACACTGGGTGCAGCAATGAAATGTGCTAGTTTCAGCTCATCTCAGCTCTTGTTTGAAACATAGAATACTAACTAAAAATATATATATAATAAATTAAGATATTAATCTTTTATCCAGCATTGCATTTACATCAATATAATCAGCACATCTTTTGCCATGTGCATTTAGATTTAGAAAGATCTAGGCACTCAGACTAGTGTTAGAGCCACAGCCAGAGTACTCAATGCATTGTCAATGGCAGTGAGTAATCTCCATACAGAAAAAGTAAATTATTGCTAAAACCACACCACCGAGGCACAAACCGCTTGGAACACATATAGAAAACAGGTTTAACAAAAAGATTATATTAAATTGATACGGTTAGGGTTTGGGATTTCTATTAATTTTGAATAAAACTGACGTTTTTCAATGCGCGTATAGGCAAACTCAATGGCCGTACGCCTTTGCTTTGCTCCCAAGGCCGTTTTCGGCGCATGCACAGTCGGAACCGTGATGTAGTCTATATCCCACACAGTCACATTATCCTGATACTGTGCCAACCAGTCCTTGTTCTATCCTATTAATGCCGAGTGTCATGTTGGGTAGCGACAAGTATCAATTTTTATAAGTGATTCGAACTCCCGACCTTTCACCCGCACGGGAAGCCTGCCCTCTACCGATTCAGCCACCGCATCCGGTTCAAATAATAGATTAGTTAACACATATAACATGAATTAGATCAAACGTTCACCCCTACCCACAATAGGAATGTATGGAAACCATGTCTAAACCCGAGAAAAAATTGATTTGGTATGAATCAACTGTAGGTAAAGTGCCTGTCACACTATGCCGGATTGAGCAACGGACAGAATTGTCTAGTCCGGTGGCGTTCAGGCGTGATAAGTATCAAAATGTTTTCAAATGTGTCAAAGTGTTGCGATATCGGGTCTAAGAATGGACATGAAACGGTCATGAAACGAACATGAAATGGACATGAAACAGACATGAATGGATAGCCAATGGATGAAACAAACGCAAACCGGACAAGAATCGTAGATGTCAGTCCGGTGGCATCCATTCCAAGTTTTGTGCATGTTCAAAACTTCTAAAGGATCGGGCCGGATATCAACAGATATGCAACGGACACAAACCGGACTTTGCCGGATATCAACGGACTTTGTTCGGTTTCTTTCCATTTCCCCCAATCTGGTGATGTGTGACAGGGCCTTAAGATTAAGAGTTGGGGCTCCTGGTTCCAGCTCACAGTCTTTATCTATGTTGGTGTAGAGTTGATGAATTGGGAGAGAATGCAAAGGAAACAAAATGGCAGCCCCTGGAAACTCTCGATTCGAATATTAAAGTATATTAATCTAAATGATGTCATGAATTCTTCACCCCAAAAGTGGCGGGCTATGACAGATAAACATTTGAACTATATATTTAGAACTATATATTATTAGAACTATATATTATATTAACATTTGAACTATATATTATTAGATTGCAAATTCATGGTGTTGAATGAGCTGGAGCTCATTCAGGGTCATTGCAGGACACGCAGGGCAGCAAAGTCAACCCACCCACCCCTCCCCCTGGCCCCTCCCTCCCGCCAGGGTGGTGGTGGGGGGTGGGGGGGGGGGGGAGATGGAGGGGGCCCTCCTGCCACTCACTATCAGATGGCACCTCCCAGTAGCTCCTCTCCTCACTAACTACCAACTAATCCACAGCTGCAAACCAACCGATCACAGCACACTCCCCGCTGACCCCCATGGGCTCCTCTCCCTCCATGGTCACTCCGCATGTTCTCTGTTGCAGAGTGGTTAGAGTCTCTGACTTTTTTTCTTTCGAGGTCGAGTCAAACCAATGACTTACAAAATTGATACTTGTCGTTTCCTAGACATGAGCTCGGCATTATTAGGATTGGGTAAGGACTGGTTGGCTCGGTGTCAGGATAATGTGACTGAGCGGGATGGTGCTGGTGGCAGGGTCTCCAACCTGTGGGGCAGCACTATTAAGGCACAATGAGAGCGCGCTGTCACAATTCTGTAGGTACCCGTGCTGATATGACCTTAGATGTTGTCAGGACGTGAAACTCTAACAACCACCCAATGATCGCCACAGGTCAGATGCGCTACGCCGAGACGTGGGACTTCGAGGTGACGGAGCTGACTTTTCTGCAGTTCGACATCGCCATGGGCTGCAGCGGCACTTACTCAGCACTTTACTCGGTTTGTGATTAATTCATTACTAGCTTTATCCTGTGAAGTACACAGGTTAAAGCTAGGCTCCGCACCAAACCACCTGCAAACCCTGCACCAATATTGTCTTGAACTGTCATTATACAGTATAACCCCATTAAACCAAACTTGAAGGGACCCTAGAAATGTGTTTGGATTAACCGATTATTGGTTTAACCAAGCTTTGGCATCGACCTTGACTTGGCTTTGGCAAAAACGCGGGTGCATTATGAATGTAATATACAATGTATGTGGACAGTTTGGTTAATGTTTTTAATGTATATACAGTTTAACCCCATTAAACCAAGCTCGGTTAAACCAAGCAATTGGTTAATCCAAACTTTTTTCAGCGGCCCAGCAAAATACTACCATTTATCATATAAAAAAGTCTCAGAATACCTTATAACCACATGAAAGTTTGGTTTAACTGTACCGGAAGTGGCCTGGCGCCCGACAATTCTGTTTGGATTAAGCGATAATTTGGATTAACCAATTTTGGTTTAACCACCTTTTGTATATGATAAAAGGTAATATCTTGCCAGGCCGTCAAAAAAAGTTTGGATTAACCGATCGTTTGGTTTAACCGAGCTTGGTGTAACGGGGGTGTACTCTATATGTATTCACAGTCTCTGACTATATTCAGAGACCCTGTATAGATCTACGTTCTCTGCTATTTTCTGGACTCATGCACAGTCCTGTTTCAATATAGTGACGCCATCTGGTAGAATCCATCTGTACCATTATGCAGTAAACCATATCGGTGGCCCTATCCAATGGTGGAGTTAACCACACTTGCGGTTTCATGACTCAAAATGGATGCCACTCTGGTCAAAGTGACTAAAGTTAGTCAAATCCATCAAGATTAATATGAAAGGTGAACGGTAGGAACAAAAAAAACATGCTATTAACAACCCATACATGGTGAAGGATCAGTGGAGTACGATGATGCGCATTGACAGCATCGATTAACAGAGGCGTAGTGATCAGGCCAACCCTGAAACTTAAGCACCGTTTGGTATTAATCCGGCGGTACAGTGAGTGTATGTAGGGGGGGGGGGGGGGGGGGGGGGGGAAGTGGTGCGTGCACAGACCAGTGGCGCCCCCCAACGGATCTGAGTGTGAGTAGGATGGAAGTTTTTAGGTTAACAGACAGGCTCCTCCAATAGATAGATGACTGAGGGAGGAGATAGGGCTGAAGAGCAGATGGAAGCTTCCGGCCTTATTATACTCGTATAAATTGGGCTACGACGTAAGAGAATAAAGAGACAAGACGAGAAGTGGTGGAAGCCTAGTTTATTTGCTGAGGCCCATCTGGCTGAGCAATAACCGCCCTACCAAGAAAAATTTTAACTGGCGCCGATGTGACCCTGACAAGGTCTGACTGGCATATGACAACATGGTGGGGCGCCAGGATAGCGCAGCAGGAACCAGCCCGCAGCGAATATAACAATAATATATTGTGGGTTAATAATAAAGGCAGCATTAAATGCTAGGATCCTGCAGGATATAGGAATATAACTCCGCCCCTTTATACTCATAGTAATAAATTATATATCCCATAATGGCTTATACAGCATCAGAGAGCGTGTATATAAACAGATGAGAGGGACAACTCCCATACTAGACCGTGTAACAGCTGCCGACTGTGGCGCTCCAAGTGGTGGTTGTTGAACAGTATATGACACAGCTGTCAAACTCAAGGCATTGTCAATGGTCGTGTGCAATCTTCCTACAGAAAACGTTAAATATCTCTAAAACTACAACACCTAGAAACAAACTGATTGGAAATTGAATACACATAGGAAACATGTTTACCAACAAAATTATATTAAATTGATATGGTTAGGGTTCTGGATTTCTATTAATTTGGAATAAAACTGACGTTTTTCACTACGCGTACGGCAAACTCAAGGCATTGTCAATGGTCGTGTGCAATCTTCCTACAGAAAACGTTAAATATCTCTAAAACTACAACACCTAGAAACAAACTGATTGGAATACACATAGAAAACATGTTAACCAACAAGATTATATTAAATTGATATGGTTAGGGTTCTGGATTTCTATTAATTTGGAATAAAACTGACGTTTTTCACTACGCGTACGGCAAACTCAAGGCATTGTCAATGGTCGTGTGCAATCTTCCTACAGAAAAAGTGAAATATCTCTAAAACTACACCAAATAGAAACAAGCCGCTTAGTACACATATAGAAAACATGTTTACCAAAAGGATTATATTAAATTGATAAGGTTAGGCTTCTGCATTTCTATTAATTTTGAATAAAAACGGAAATGTTTTGCACTGCACGTACCGTCAAACTCAAAGCTTGTTCAACACTAACCGCCAGGAACGCCACCGTAGCCTGTGTTACCGATTTTCGCGGGAGTTGTCCCTCTCATCTGTTTATATACACGCTCTCTGACAGCATATAAACATCACAGGGGTACAGCAGTAGATACATGTACTATTACATATAAGGGTACAACTGTAGATTGAGGTACTAATACATATAAAGGTACCACAGTAGATACAGGTACTACTACATATAAGGGTACAACAGTAGATACAGGTACTACTACATATAAGGGTACAATAGTAGATACAGGTACTGCTACATATAAGGGTACAACAGTAGATACATGTACTACTACATATAAGGGTACAACAGTAGATACAGGTACTACTAATACTACATATAAGGGTACCATAGTAGATACAGGTACTACTACATATAAGGGTACTACAGTAGATACAGGTACTACTACATATAAGGGTACAACAGTAGATACAGGTACTACTACATATAAGGGTACAATAGTAGATACAGGTACTACTACATATAAGGGTACTACAGTAGATACAGGTACTACTACATATAAGGGTACAACAGTAGATACAGGCACTACTACATATAAGGGTACAACAGTAGATACAGGTACTACTACATATAGGGGTACTACAGTAGATACAGGTACTACTACATATAAGGGTACTACAGTAGATACAGGTACTACTACATATAAGGGTACTACAGTAGATACAGGTACTACTACATATAAGGGTACAACAGTAGATACAGGCACTACTACATATAAGGGTACAACAGTAGATACAGGTACTACTACATATAAGGGTACAATAGTAGATACAGGTACTACTACATATAAGGGTACTACAGTAGATACAGGTACTACTACATATAAGGGTACAACAGTAGATACAGGTACTACTACATATAAGGGTACAACAGTAGATACAGGTACTACTACATATAAGGGTACAACAGTAGATACAGGTACTACTACATATAAGGGTACAACAGTAGATACAGGTACTACTACATATAAGGGTACAACAGTAGATACAGGCACTACTACATATAAGGGTACAACAGTAGATACAGGTACTACTACATATAGGGGTACTACAGTAGATACAGGTACTACTACATATAAAGGTACAACAGTAGATACAGGTACTACTACATATAAGGGTACAACAGTAGATACAGGTACTACTACATATAAGGGTACTACAGTAGATACAGGTACTACTACATATAAGGGTACAACAGTAGATACAGGCACTACTACATATAGGGGTACTACAGTAGATACAGGTACTACTACATATAAGGGTACAACAGTAGATACAGGTACTACTACATATAAGGGTACAACAGTAGATACAGGTACTACTAGTACTACATATAAGGGTACACTAGTAGATACAGGTACTACTACATATAAAGGTACAACTGTAGATACAAGTACTACTACATATAAGCGCACAACAGTAGATACAGGTACTACTACATATAAGGGTACAACAGTAGACAGAGGTACTACTACATATAAGGGTACAACTGTAGATACAGGCACTACTACATATAGGGGTACAACAGTAGATACATGTACTACTACATATAAGGGTACAACAGTAGATACAGGTACTACTACATATAAAGGTACAACTGTAGATACAGGTACTACTACATAAAAGCGCGCAACAGTAGATACAGGTACTACTACATATAAGGGTGCAACAGTAGATAGAGGTACTACTACATATAAGGGTACAACAGTAGATAGAGGTACTACTACATATAAGGGTACACCTGTAGATAGAGGTACTACTACATATACAGGTACTACTACATATAAGGGTACAGCAGTAGATACAGGTACTACTACATATAAGGGTACAACAGTAGATACAGATACTACTACAGATAAGGGTACAACAGTAGATACAGGTACTACTACATATAAGGGTACAACAGTAGATACAGGTACCACTACATATAAGGGTACAACAGTAGATACAGGTACTACTACATATAACATAAGGGTACAACAGTAGATACAGGTACTACTACATATAAAGGTACAACAGTAGATACAGGTACTACTACATATAAGGGTACAACAGTAGATACAGGTACTACTACATATAAAGGTACAATTGTAGATACAGGTACTACTACATATAAGCGCACAACAGTAGATACAGGTACTACTACATATAAGGGCACAACAGTAGATAGAGGTACTACTACATATAAGGGTACAACTGTAGATACAGGCACTACTACATATAAAGGTACAACAGTAGATACAGGTACTACTACATATAAGGGTACAACAGTAGATACAGGTACTACTACATATAACATAAGGGTACAACAGTAGATAGAGGTACTAATACATATAAGGGTACAACTGTGTGATAGAGGTACGACTACATATAAGGGTACAACTGTAAATACAGGTACTACTACATATAAGGATACAACAGTAGATACATGTAGTCCTAGTACTCTAAGGGCCAGATGAGAGACACACAACTCGAACGGCCCTGCATGTTGCAGGTGCAGCTGCAGTTCTCCGTGGACCGGGGCCGGACATGGCTGCCGGTGCAGACCCCGTGTCTTCCGCCCGCCATGGACTGCAGCGGCCACCACCTCAGCAGCAGCTTCGGGTCCCAGTCACACGCCAACTGGACGCGCGTCACCATGCACCTCCCGCCTAGTGCAGTGTGAGTGCGCCCTCTACTTAGCATGTGTTTCCTTCACACTGCACCTGTTCTCTGTGACAGTGAGTAAGCCCCTGTGGTTGGCCTGTGTTTCTTTCACACAGCACCTCCTCTCTGCGTCTAGTTAGGCCTACTCCCGGAGTGAGTGCGCCCTGTAGGCCTACTTGGCATGTGGTTCTTTCACCTTGCACCTCCTCTCTGTGTCCAGTTACTCCCGCAGTGAGTGAGCCCTGTGCTTGGCCCGCGTTTCTTTCACACTGCACCACCTCTCTGCGTCTAGTTACTCCCATAGTTAGTGAGCCCTTTATTTAGCCTGTGTTTCTTTCACACTGCACCTCTTCTGTGCATCTAGTTAAGCCTACTGTCAGAGTGAGTGAGCCCTGTACTTGGCCTGTGTTTCTTTCACACTGCACCTCTTCTCTCTGTCTAGTTACTGCCGCAGTGAGTGCACACTGTGGGCTACTTGGCCTGTGTTTCTTTCACACTGCACCTCTTCTCTGTGTCCAGTTACTGCCGCAGTGAGTGCACACTGTGGGCTACTTGGCCTGCATTACTTTCACACTGCACCTCCTCTCTGTATTTCGCTACTCCAACAGTGAGTGCGCCCTGTACTTAGCCTGTGTTTCTTTCACACCACACCTCTTCTCTGCGTCTAGTTACTCCCACATTCCTTCAGTTGTTTAAAATCAAATAGCTACAATCCGATCATATATGTTTTCCCATAACATATACTCTCCAGAGTGTTCAAATCACATAATATCAAGGCATCATGACACAAAATCAGTTCAAAGTGATAGAGTCCATAGGGAAGTAAATCATCAATGTTTGAATGAACTGATTGTACCAACTGACTACACCAGCCAATGAAAATTACTGCTTCCTGACCTAAATTGGATTATTACCCAGGAAGCTCCCAACTTCCTGCCAATGGCTCCCATATTGGTGTGTAGGCTCTGTCAATTCAAACTTTAAAGTGCATTGATCTACTGAATAATCTACTAGCAAGTTCAAAAGATGAGGGTAGATATATCAAGGTATGGGAAGAATATATTTTGCTTTTAGGATTAAGAATTTATGTGCTCATTTCATTTACCCACATTTTCTCTGCTTTTGATATACGATTGTTCTTCACATATAAAAGATCCCTTGCTGCTTATCAGATAGAGTAGCCTATGTGGTGGCAGCGGGTTTCTTCCAAAGAAATATATCAGAATGACCATATCTTTTACATCCAATAGCCGATGATACAAAAATCAATGTGCTCTAGAGGCCTCGTTAAATAAAACAAGCTTTACTTTTTTTATCTCATCCTATTTGTGATGTGGAGTGTGTTGCTGGTTGGACAGATCGCCGTCCACTCGGTTCCGGTGGCTACAAGGCACTGTGGCGCTTCGAGGGGATGTGTGGGCCATCGACAACGTGTATCTGGGAGACGGGTGCTCGTGGATGTGTTCGGGACATGGCTACTGCAGCAAGGGAAAATGTGTGTGAGTATTCAGGCGGGTCTTTGTTAGCGTACTCTCCCACCACAATAAGTCACACTGCGTTACTGTAGTATCCCACTACAATAAGTCATGCTCTCTTACTATGCTCTCCCATCACAACAAGTCACACTACGTTACCATGCTCTCCCACCACAATAAGTCACACAACTATGGTATCCCACCACAGTAAGTCATACTGCGTTACTATGGTATCCCATCACAATAAGTCACACTGTGTTACTGCACTCTCCCACCACAATAAGTCATGCTCCGTTACTGTTCTCTCCCATCACAAGAAGTCACACTACATTACCGTGCTATTCTGCCACGATAATTGATGTTGTATTACTGTGCTCTCCCATCACAATAAGTCACACTGTGTTGCTATGCTCTCCCATCACAATAAGTCACACTGCGTTACTATTGTATCCCACCACAATAAGTCACTCTGCATTATTATGGTATCCGTCCGCAATAGGTCACAGTGTGTTACTGTGTTCTCCCACCAGAATAAGCCACACTGCATTACTATGGTATCTCATCACAATAAGTCACACTGCATTACTATGGTGTCCCATCACAATAAGTCACACCACGTTACTATGGTATCATACCACAATAGGTCACACTGCATTACTATTCCATCCCACCACAATAAGTCACACTGCGCTACCATGCTCTCCCACCACAATAAGTGATGCTGTATTACTTTGCTCTCCAACCACAATAAGTCACATTGAGTTACTATGGTGTTCCATCACACTAAGTCACACCGCATTACTAGTGAGTGAGTGACTTGGAGGTGTTACTATGGTGCCACACCACAATAAGTCACACTGCGTTACTATGCGCTCCCACCACAATAAGTCACACTGTATAGGCCTATGGGCAAGGACTGGTTGGCTCAGTGTCATGATAATGTGACTGAGTAGGGTATCGGGTCATGGTGCTGGCAGCCTGGTCTCCCAGTGGGGAAGCACTATAAAGTCGCCATGAGTGCACACGGTCACAAGTCAGTGCCCGTCCTGATATCACCTTCGATGTTGCCAGGACGTAAAACACCAATAACCAACCAACCTACCCACACCTACCTGTGTATGTGGCATTTCACGCGGGGGGTGGGTGCAGTGATGGATCGCTAGATTTAAGCTAAATTCCAAACCACTCCCATTGGCCAAGAACAGGTGTGACCCCGGCTTCACAGGCCCCTTCTGCGTACCACGTGATCCGCTGCCGATGACCTTGAAGACGACCTTTGAGAGCCGCCTGTCCGACTCGGACTGGCCCGAGCTGTATGGCGGGGAGACGACCAACATTTGTGGAACCCTGGTGTCGGGAAAAGCACTCACTTTCTACAAGGTAGGTCATGCAGTCCGTTTCTTAATATTTTATATTTTTTAATAAATTGATTTTATTTCATTTATTTTTTATTATGTATTACTTCTTCTTTTTTCTTTTCTTTAATTTAATTTTTTTTCAATTTTTATTATATATATTTGTTAAATTTCGGTAGGCATTTGAATTCATCTGAATACAATCTGTCTTCAGCACCGATACACTGGTCTTCTAGCTATGCCTAGCTTGAGTCTTTTTTTTGTTGTAAACATTTTTATTCATCTGACTACAATCTTTCTTCAGCACTGAGGAGCCACTAGTCTTCCACCCATGCTTAACTCGGTCGTTTTCTGTTTGTAAACCATGCGATCGTGGATTCGAACCCTGGTCGAGTCAAACCAATGACTTAACCATTGATACTTGTCGCTTCCTAGCCTGGCGCTCGGCATTATTAGGATAGGGCAAGGACTGGTTGGCTCAGTGTCAGGATAATGTGACTGAGTGGGATTATCAGGTCATGGTGCTGGCGGCCTGGTCTCCCAGTGGGGCAGCACTATAAAGTCGCCATGAGTGCGCACTGTCACAAGTCGGTACCCATCCTGATATGACCTTAGATGTTGCTAGGACGTAAAACAACAAACAACAAACATCGGTAGTTTTCGATATTTAGTGACAGGAGCAATTTTAAGATAATAAGATATCGCTATTACATTAAGTTAATTAAGTGTGTGTGTTGTATCTAGTCAGGATCACGCATACAGAGTATGCATTTATATGTAGGTCATGTCTTAATTAGTTTTATTTACAGGGTTATGTCGATATAGTCTGGGTTTAGATATAATCTAAATTTAGAACTAAGTGGTTCTGATGTATCTAGTTTGTAGCAAGCATGTTTGTTGTGGCTTCATGTCCATGCAACATCTAAAGTCATATCAGGAGAGGTACTAACTTGTGATAGTGCACACTCACGGTGAATTTATAGTGCTGCCCCACTGGAAACCAGTCCACCAGCACCATGAACGATTTGGTATTATGCTCGATAATCTACTTAATAATACATTTGAAAACCTATATGATGATATATTTGATAATCTAATCAATTAATTTAGTATTATACTTGCTAATCTACTTGTTAATATATATTTGACAGTCTACTTAGTAATATAGTTTTTGGAAATCTACTTAATAATATAGTTGAAAACCTACTTGGTGGTATGTTTGGTAATATGCTTGATAATCTATTTATTAATACATTATATAATCTACTCGATGGCATATTTCATAATTTCATTTATTTACTTGGTAGAGTATTGCTATTCTTGATATATATTTGTACTATATATGATAATCCTTGAATCTTACAATATATGCTTGATGATCTACTATAGTACATTTGATAGCGATCTATGAGGCCATTGATAATCTACTGTTGGACATTGAATTACTTGATGGCATTGATAATCTACTTGATATATTTGATCTTGATCTACTTGATACTATATAATCTATGATAGTACATTTGATACTACATGACTATTTATAACTACTGATAGTACATTTGATAATACTGATACTTTGATAATCTACTGTATACATTTGATAATCTACTTGATATATTCATCACTTGATAGTGATTGAATCTACTTGAGATACATTTGATAATCTACTTGATAATATTTGATAATCTACTTGATAATATATTTATAATCTACTTGATAGTACATTTGAAAATCTACTTGATAATACATTTGATAATCTACTTGATAATATTTGATAATCTACTTGATACTATATTATAATCTACTGGATACTATATTTATAATCTACTTGATAATACATTTGATAATCTACTTGATAATATTTGATAATCCACTTGATACTATATTTATAATCTACTTGATAGTACATTTGATAATCTACTCGATAACATATCTGATAATCTACTTGATAGTACATTTGATGACCTAGTTGATAGTACATTTAATAATCTACTTGTTAATCAATCTAATTGAAGGAAAACTTGCGGATGTTAGTGACCCGAGACCTTGACATGTCGATGGCCACCTTCATCGAGTTCCGGTTCCGGTATGGGTGTTCGGGTAAGAGTCTGTCATGGCCGCGGGAGTACAGCGTTCTCCTGCAGTATTCCACCAATGGCGGCATCGCCTGGAACCGACTCAAGGTCATCCACTTCAAGGACCAGCATGTGCCAAGGTCAGTCAGTGTTTATATTTCTAAGTAGGTCAGGCATTATCAACTCATGCCTAATACACCCTCAGTCAGCTAGTCTCCGCACCAGTGATTCACCGGACGTGGGGAAGGTCGGAAGTTTGGTTGCCGGTCAAGTCAAACCGATGACTTATAAAATTGATACTTGTCGCTTCCTAGCCTGGCGTTCGGCATTAATAGGATAGGGCAAGGACTGGTTAGCTCAGTGTCAGGATAATGTGACTGAGTGGGATATCGGGACACTGTGCCGGCGGACTGATTTCCCAGTGGGGCAGCACTATGAAGTCACCATGAGTGCGCACTGTCATAATTTGGTACCCGTCCTGATATGACCTTAGATGTCGCCAGGACGTAAAACTCCAACAACTAACCACCATTTATTGAAATATTCATATTCAATCCCCCCCCCCCTCCCACCCGTGCAGCAGCCCGTCCTTCTCCCACCCGCTTACCCCATAAGGATTGCCACCATCACGCCCACAATTAACTACAGGTGGCGCCACCAGAACATGCATTGGGTCCTGCGGAGGATATAATATATGAGAAGAAGTCCCTTCTGTATCTTTATACTCGCATAATTCATTCTATGCATCAGATGGATATATTAGAATATACAAATAATTTAAAGACCAGATGTCCGGCACTGGCCCTTGACTTAAATAAAATATTACACTACAGTAAAACAAAAGAAATAAAAATAAAGTGTGGGAAAGATTATTTTTAATATGATCTGGCTCTTTTTGAAGGCAACCATATCGAACGCCTAGCTTAGGATTTCCAGGTGGTATGCAGACTTTTCTAGTGATGGAATAAAACGCCATAGTAAATAGAGCATACGCACATTCACATCATATACCTTAATTAAAAATATATATGTTTGTAATCTCAGTGGAACACAGCTGCACACCTGCGTATGTAAAAGCTAGACCTCTAAATGTGCTCATCAAAGCTGCATAGTCCGATGAAGCATCAGATTTTCAAAAGCAAAACAATTATTTAGATTTTATTCTACATATCTAACTCAGATACTGATGCACCTACTAAAATAACAGGCAATACTGAGGCAATTTAATAGGACTTGTTAGAGTAAAAGCGTATGGTGTCAACATCTTGGCATGCTTGCCAAAATTAATTTGACATGGGTGCACTTCAAATATCGCAAAAGTTAGCCATTGGAAATAAGGGTTAGTTCAAACTAAAGCAAGGTAGATTATGACAATCAATTCAATATATTTATCTCATAAAAATGACAGAAACTCAAAACCATCAGACGATGCAACTTTAAAGTAGCATTAATCCGATGAAAGCGTCAATTTAAAAAAACTAAAATGCTGACCTATATTTGATCCTAAATGCCAGACTTGGATTAAACATTTGTTGCTGCATAGAAGGAGTACACCAGCATTTCGCTGTGCACACCAATAGTAATAGACCCCGCCAGTTAAGCTGGAAAGTACCCGACTAGAGTGGTTCCAGATTCTGCCGATAGATGTCACAAGCTTAACTGGTGGGGTTTAATACATGTGAAGAGAACGCGGTGAAACCCAGAAAAACGCCAATCCAGATATTGTGACAAACATTGGAATCAAACCTTTAAAAAGTAGCTTTTTTTTTAGATTCACACTTTTCTGTACATAGCTCCATAATTATGTCTTCACAAACAAAGTGGAATTATTCAGAAAAAAAATGTCAGGTAAATATATTTTATTTTAATTACATTTTTGGAGTGTCGTTTATGTGGTTTTGCGTCTGAACTCTTCATATCTTCAAAGTTATACATTTATAATAAAAGTGGCTTTAAGCTAAAGGCGGGTACATTCTAAGGATCAATTTGATATATTTATAGAAAACGCTGGTAGAGATTGAAAGTGATCGAATAATGGAGCTTTAATGGAGGTCTACTTGTTATTTCAGATTTATTAACGTGCAGATACCAAATTCTGCAAAGACGAACGCCACCCGCTTCCGGTTCTGGCAGCCTCAGCATGCCGGTAAGCAGGCTGGCAATGGTTACACGGTCCTTGTAAGCTGAAGCTGCGACCTGGCATGCTGGGTCGCAGCTTCAGTTCTTACCGAGGGACCGACGGAACTGGGACTACTCATATTAGAATTGGTGCTACGTATAATTCATAAAGGCGGAGACATATTGGATTTTTATTTTATGGAAGGTTATCAGTTGGAATGACATCACATTTAACCGGAACCACTTCTTGATCTGCTCCCTCATCTGCTTGTTCATCAGTGGTGTGGACGGGTGGGACTCGAACGGTCAGCCTTACCGCTTATCTGTCTATTTAGCAGTGTTGGTGGGTGGGTGAAGAAAGTTGGGTGGTTGCAAAGATGACAGCGGCTGCAATGGTTGTACACAGGCTTCAAGCGGCTGTCGGGTTACATGACAGGGTTCGGCAGGAAGGTCTGAGGTCGTTGTCGCCACCTGGCGAGTTTTTAGAATGATTGAAAGGGTTGTACAGGGGGTGCCACCGTACAGTTGCGGCCGCTGCGGTAAATGGGCGCTGTTAGTTTCGATGTCAAATCGAAAGGTGGCGCCACAGTGTCTATCGTATAGATCAGCAGGTTATCCAGTCACCGCCCGTGAATTACCCATGTTAATCTATAACATGTACAATTTGGAGAATACACTTGGAAATGCTGACTTATATTAATTACATCAGTCATGGGGGGAAATATTGCAATTTGGATATAAGATTTTCATGGAATTTAAAAATAATTATCACCAAAAAAACCTTGGAAAACCAAAAGATTGAATATATCAGAATATTCAGAAGGAAGAATCCATCCGGTTTACTAATACTTTAAGGGCCTTGTGAGAGAGCTCTCTGTATATTAATGAATGATCTGCTTTGTTGCTAGGTCTGCACAAGTCAGTGTGGTCGCTGGATGACCTCCTGATCGGGGGGTTGGCAGTCACCCAGGAGTCCCTTTACGAGACATTCGATGCGGAACCCCACTCCGAGGCTTGGACCTTCTGGTCCGGTGGGCGAATAGACAGATTCTGTGACCTCAACACTCGGTTCGTACAATACTGCAGTAACGAATGAGCAAAGAGATGACTCAGCTGAAATTCAAGTTTTAAAGTTTTTGAATAATGGCAGCTAGTTTTTTGTGATTTATTTGTTGTGATCGTTTGTTTATTCTGCTCATAACGGTTAAGTGCATGCACTTGATTTCGCCGCTTTGCGGTAGTAGTCATAATCCATACAGATTGATTTCCTTCATCAATAATTTCTGGAAACTTGTTTGTGACGTAACATCCGCGATCTCTTTTTAATCTTTCTGAATGACCATAGTTTGCCATTGATCTTCTGTATGATATCATTTATGCAGAGATTGTAATTCAAATGTTGATCTAATCTAAGTCCTAGATGCCTGGACTTTGCTACTCTTTCCAGTGTTTTAGCATCTATTGAAGCTGCTTTGTTTTCTTAGATGCTTCAGCCACTGTCTCTGAAGATTTGTTTTTTTTGTTTTTTTTACATTGATGGTTATTTTATTTCCATTGCATTGCACCAGCAATTTAACTTTTCTAGTTTATGGTTCAAACTGTTTATTACATCATTTTCGTTATTACCTACTGAGATTATTACCATTTCATCAGTGTATAATTGAATCTTGTCTACTTTTAGCCAGATGTCTAGGTCATTTATATATATGAGGAACAATAATGGACCTAGTACTGAGCCCTGTGGTATTCCACATTTGATTGGTAGTCTTGGAGATAAGCTTCAGTTTGCCTTAGTTCTCTGTTCTCTCCCTAATAGGTAGTCCTCTATCCAAGCTAGTGTATTTCCTCTTATCCAGTGTTTTAACATGATTGTGTCATCTACTGTATCAAAGGCTTTGCTAAAGTCTATGAAAGCTGCACCTACAATTAGTTTTTGTGTTGATTGTTGAGAAGACGTCATCTATAAATTTTGCTATTATTTTGACAGTCAAATGAATTTTCTTTTTAAACGTCCCTGTCTTTTATTTAGTATATGATTGGTTTGTATGTGTTCATTTATACGCCTATGGTATATTTTCTCTATTTGTTTACCTGGTGTATGTAGTATTGAAATAGGCCAAGTTAAGGATTAGTAGATCACTAGGTAGTCACAATTCAAGTTTTAAGTTATTGAATAATGGTGGGTAGTTGATACGCGACGAAGGAGGAAGAGGAGGCAGGGGTGGAAAAAGAGCACTTTATTCAGGAGTGCGATGAACATATAGGATAATACAGGATAATCAATCAATGAATAAAGTACAGTAAGTAAGTCAAGAACATAGGGGATAATACAGGATAATCAATCAATGAACAAAGTAAGTAAGGAAGTCAATGGAACAGGGGAGATCAGTGAAAGTCAGGGGGGAGGAGGGGGCCCTGAAGAGCCCTCCACCAAAAGGGAGGAGAGGACGCGAGGGGCGGCAGAAGGGGCAAGGGGGGGGGGTGGTGGATGGTGCGGTATGTGCCCCTCATATGGTCATCGTAGGCCTCAGAGAAGCAGCGCTCTGAGGAGAACGTAGAGGTATCACTGGCCAGATGTCGTCCAACGTTTGCCTATACTCCTGTGGGGTTGGGCCGCACCACGGCTCCACTGGAAGTGTTTGTTGGAGTAGGCAATCGATGATGTCAAACGAATTGGCTGAAATTGTCAGTTTAATTATGTTTCAAGCAGGCACAATTGCATGTACATCTATATGACCATTTAAATATCACACAACATTGGAACAACATTTTTCTTGGAACTATATTATGTGCATTATTTTGCATGGAGATAATAAATGAATTGCTTATTGTATCTGCTTAGTTCTTTAGTTGTCTTACGCATGGCATTGTGGTATCACCAGCATGCAATGTACAGAACATTTGCTACATTTATTACTACATCGTTTTTTTACAAGCAATCTTCACAAAGCCAGTCTTCATCACCCAGGGCATCAAAACCAACACAACTCCAGTGATACCATTTGTAACACTTGTCACAACCCACACTATTATCAATATCATCAACAACGAGTTTCAAGTCTTTACATTATTTCTTGCAGACTCCACATATGTATATATGGGTCCTTTCTCGTGTGACCCTTCTTCGATAATTTCCCCATCTTTGCAGGAGGAAACATGGTAGTATCTGACAACCAATGACACAATTTTGGTATCAAAATAATTGTCATAACATTCATAATGTATGCCCACAATGACAATAATACATGTTTGTAAATGTTATTAATGAATGCCTATCATGGATAAGTCTGAATAAACTTGTTTTCACCATTAGACAGTTTGTCGATAGAAAGCCCGAGCCTACACTTTTACCGACCCAAGGGATTTTTAACCTCCCACACCACATAGACATGGTATGAGAGCAACCAGCCTTTGATGACACTGTAAGTTATACACAGCGGTGGAAATCCAAATTGGCAGAGGTGGGAGGGGGGACGGGGAATCGAGCCACCGACCTTCAGATTAGGAGTCCGACCTAGAAAAAAGTCTGACACTCTAGCCACTCTAGCCACTCTAGCCACTCTAGCCACTCTAGCCACTCTAGCCACTCTAGCCACTCTGCCACAGAGAACACAGAGAACTGTTGTTATTTCTGGTACTATTAAATTACAATGTACAATGACAATGTACAAGTAATAATGTACAATCTATCAGCCTGTTCCACATCAAAAGCAAATATGTCAAACAACATTATGTTTATTATTTGCATTTAAAATATAACTCTTATTAAGCTTCAGATGAATTGAAGATGGACGCCTAATTAATATATTAAAAATATATTGACACCTAGAAACATGTTATCTGAAAAGTGACATAAAGCCTAAAATAAGAAGCACAAAAACACATGAAAAAAAATCACACACCAGATCTGAACCTGATTATTTCAAGATAGGCCCTACATGCAAGTCCTTCATGATACAGCTGTATTAACAGATGAAGGGCAATAACCCAGTCGCCACATACAGGCACCAAGATATATATATAGAGAGAGAGATAAATAGATAGATAGATAGATAGATATATAGATAGATAGATAGATAGAATATGAAGACAATATAGCCAACACCTGTAGTGTATCACATATACTTCAAATACCATAACAGGCATTCATCATTGGTAGGCAAATGATGGTACAATTTTTTTTAAAGAGAACACGTGGCTTTGTTTATGTGCCGTGACCTTTGACATTACCCATGACGCATCGCGCGCTCGGAACTCCGATCTCGCTTATCACAGAAACTCAAGTCCATCGGACTATACAACTATAATCTATGCATGCATATTTGCTATGGAAACGGGACGTAGCTCAGGCAGTAGAGTGTCCACCTGTGTAGGTGTGGATCATCCGGTCGATCCTGCTCAGTGGACCCATATGCAGTTTGGATTATTTTCCATTCCAACCAGTGGTCCACAACTGGTTCATCAAAGGCTGTGATATGTGCTGTCCTGTCTGCGGGAAAGTGCATATAAAAGACTCCTTGCTGCTTATCGAAAAGAGTAGCCTATGTGGTGGCAGTGGGTTTCCTCCAAAGAAATATGTCAGAATTACCATATCTTTGACGTCAAATAGCTGATGATAAAAAAATTAATATGCTCTAGAGGCGTCGTTTTTTTATCTTGAAGATTTATACTGCCTCTCATGGATAAGTCTGAATAGACTTGTTTTCACCATTAAACAGTTTGTTGATAGAAAGCCCGAGCCTACACTTTTACCGACTCAAGGGATTTTTAACCTCCCACACCACAGACATGGTATGAGAGCAACTGGCCTTTGATGACGCTGTAAGTTATACACAGCGGTGGAAATCCAAATTGGCAGAGGTGGGTGCCACGGGGAATCGAACCCCTGACCTTCAGGTTTGGAGTCTGACCTAGAAAAAAAGTCAGACACGCTAACCACTCCGCCACAGAGAACACCAAACTTTGTTAATTTTTGTATTTGCTAGTTCGCTACATGAATCAATATAACTACATCCGGTATATTTAATCACACACTGTCTTCACCAGGGCAGACACCATCTATGCAGGAACGAGCACAATGCTGTTTCAGAAAACTGACGGAGAGAGTTCTGTGACAACGCTGGATTTAAACGTCAACGACATGTCCGTCATACAGTTTGACGTACGTAGAACACGCATAATGGACCTTAGTAGAACTAAATTAATAGTCACAATATATACTAGTAGGCCTACCTGTCTTCAGTGGACAACTCTGCATCCAGAGGTGTCAAGTATATAAGATTAAGAGTGTGTGTAGGGAGATCTCCCTAATACACAAATTGTAAATAGAGAGAAATAGCGTGACCCAAGGGGGAGAGTGTGGGGAGGGGCTGCTCTCACAGTGGGTATTCAGATGGCCTACTACGGAAAATGTGGATAAAATTACTGATAACAAATTATGCATTCTAGTGGAGTTTGACAAAAATATGCATGGATTTTATTTTAAGCTAGCTAAAATGATTTGTGGATAGGAGATTACAAATTAAAAGTGGTAAATGGGAAGATTGAGGTTATTTTGGTATATTTTATGGAGATCTGCCAAATCGGGAGGCTTGGCCCCTGTGCATCCATACCAATGTTGTCCTGACATGGCAGGTGTCTTGTCATCGGAGGGACAGTCAGATAAAACAAAACCTGTCCGCATATGGTAGGAGTCCACTAATCCAAAGAGTCGTTGAAGACAGGTACTACTGTACATGTTTAAAATACATACATCACCATTTTATCATCTACCCCTGCCATAGCATTATTTATAGAATATGTTGTATGGGGAGTCATAAGTAAAACAGGTTAGACACTATTAAAGCTAGTCTAAATCAAGACACTATCTAGATTTTTGTTTGTTTGTATATTAGTTGATTAAGCAAGGACGATTGGTCGTCCTCATTCCACTGCTCCTTGCCCTATTCTAATAATGCTGAGCGCCTGGCTAGGAAATGACAAGTATAAACCTTTAAGCCATTGGTTTGACTCGACCAGGGTTCGAACCAATGGGTTCGATTCCTACAAACTATCAAAACGGCAGATGGATTCTCAATTCATTCGGCCATCCCCAATTTGATCTTACATATCCAACTTATAGACACTGGTGCACTTTTGGACAGTTGTTTCTGTGTGGAGGGGACTATAAGTCAATTTAATAGAACCTCTTACTGCTGAAGCCTATGGTGTCTGAATTTTGACATGCAGGAAATCACTATTTTTGCACGTTTTCACTTCAAATGTCCCCAAATCTAACCATTTATTTTCAAAGTTACTTCAAAATAAAATGAGGTTTTACCTCGGTACTACGCCTCTGGGGACTCGTAGCCCAGGGAGAAGGAAGCAAATCCGTGTCCAGCAATTAGCATAATCAGCTCACAGCAGGAGGATGTTTGTGAGCAGCTCCGGCAGTTTTTCTACATTAACTACAAAACCAACCAGGTTAGTATCTTTCAAATTTGATTGTTGATTCAGTTCATGTTAGAATTCAGGTACAAAGTTTTTTGGAACTTTTTGATAAGTTATTACTGTTTTACAGATTAGTTTCGATCGTATTACATATGATCATAAGAACAATGCATCCATTGTTCGGTTAATTATGAAGCCGCCCGTTGCTGAACGGAGAGATGTTTGGCAGGAGCCGCTTCCATTGCTGGGATTTATTCCTGGGTCTCGTTAAGATTCCCCAATTGTTATTCTCGTTATGGCGTACCTCTGAGTTCTATAGTATTTTCTTCAACTTGTTGGTGAAGAAAGCCACAGGTGGGAGAAGTTTATAGGTACTTAGAGTGTGGGAGGGTACCACTACACTGGTACATGCCCCTTGTTTGGATCGGTTGGTCTCCCATACCATTATCCTGCAACTATCTATTAGCCACATGCCTGCGTTAAAAACTGTTTTAATGCTATAATACACACCTAGTATAATTATACTCTAAGTATCAGTGTGATATTCAGCCCTAAGCAATGCCTAACCATTGGTTTTTGGTTTTTACTCACAGTCTCCGAGCCATGGCTAGAAATCGTCTTCAACAAGCTCTGACTCAGATACGAAGTACGCAGGGAAATACGCAAAATCATGTGGCAAGGAGACAAAGAATTGCAAGGTGCAAAGGCGGAAGAAAGTCCACATAACTACGCTTATGAGGAAGATGATCCAGGGGCACTTCAACACGTCTCAGCCGGCCGAAGTGATTATTAAAATGGCTGAGAAGTTCATGGGGATCAAAGGGATCCCGAAATCCACCATTAAGGAAGTGGACCCAGAATTAAGCTCAGCGAGGAGCGTAAAAGGTTTGAGGCCGCTCTGCAAACAGTACACAAAGAGGTACTCTCTGCCCTCATCGCCATCGCGCCTATAGCCAATAGGATGATGGCCGATAACAAGTTTTCGCTGCTGTGTGACAACATGAATGGGGGGATTGCTTTGCTGACGGCTACAACCAACTTCCTCTCATACAGGAGGTTTGAGAACATGTTCAAGGCGGTCTGCACTGACATTGGCAAGGATGTAGCCAGGTCCAAGAAGATCACGGACAATGACGGGAAGGCATACACATTATTCCTTGCCCCCAAGCCCATTAAGAGGAAACCAATTGACAAAATGAAGATGTTCGGTGGTCAGCTCCAATACTTGTTTAAACAAGTGGAGACGAGTTCCAAGTGCGGCAAACACATGGAAACGGACAAGAAGAAGTCCTCAGACGCAAATCCTAACCACTTCAAGAAGATGAGGAAGGATTTCCGAAGCCGATGAACTGGCCAACGAGGAGGCCAGTTCAGGACAAACTTCAGCTTCCAGGCCAGGTAATGGGCCAGAGGCAGTCATTCGGCTGGAACGATGGGAACAGGCCCTTCAAGAGGCAGTTCAATGCCCAGAAGCTGTTCCCCGTCCAGGGAACAAATAGAAGTGGCAACGCAAACACCAGTAAGCATATTTCAAGCTGATAACCTCAATAACTGCCTACTGGAATGGAATAGCATTACGAATAATTTAACTATCCTTAGCCTAGCTGAAGGGTTAAGAATCCACTTGATAGAAGAACCTATTCAAAATAGCATATCTTTCCCTTGTCGATTTCACGGTTCAGAAAACAAAGTGTTAGACAATCAAGTCCTTAAATTTTGTGAAAAAGGCATTATAGAACCAGTACTATATGTGGCTGGGGAATTCATATCCAATATTTTCTCGCGACCCAAACCAAATGGAGGTCTAAGACTAATTTTATATCTAACATTATTTAACAAATTTGTAGAACACAAACGTTTAAAAATATTTTCCTTAGACACAGCAAGAGACTTAGTAATGCAAGGCGCTTGGCTAGCCAGTGTGGATCTTAAAGATGCATACTATACAGTACCTATCTATAAACTTGATTGGAAATATCTCAGATTTTGTTAGAACGGTGAACTTTATGAGTTTATGTGTATGCCGAATGGACTGGATTGCTGTCCACACATTTTCACAATTTTTTTCCCAGATGGCGAGGGAAGGACATATTATGTTTCCATATATTGATGATTCATTTATTGTTGCACAAATACAACAACAATGCCAGACAGCAGTAGACAAATTATGTGAAACTTTTACAAAATTAGGGTTCTACATACATGAAACTAAATCAGTACTAACACCAACAAACAAGTTAAAGTTTCTGGGATTCTTTATTGACACCACAGAAATGACAATTTCATTAACAGAACAAAAGGTTGATAATTTTACAACAACAGCAAATCAATTATTAAAATTGAATAAACCAAAGATACGACAAGTCGCAGTATTGATAGGAATTATGATAGCATATGCACCAGCTATTCTTTATGGCAAGGCTCACATTAAATCGCTAGAGATAGATAAGAATTTGGCATTGGCACACACAAAAGGAAACTTTGAGCAGCCCATGACGATTTCACCAGAAGGCCAAAACGATATTATCTGATGGTTTTCACACATTAACAAATCGCCCAACCCCATTAGAATGGGAGAGCCCAACACTACATTTACAACAGACGCCTCATTAGAAGGCTGGGGGGCTCATAGAGACCAACCGGCAACAAGTGGTAGTTGGATGGAAGATGAAATCTCCGATCACATTAATGTATTAGAACTTAGAGCCATTTACCTAGCACTCTGTAGTCTGATTCATATCCCTAAAAATCATGTAAGAGTTTTAACAGATAACACAACAGCTATGGCTTACATACGTAATATGGGAGGGACTCGTTCCAAACCATGTAATTATATGGCTAAACTCATTTGTGACCCCGGAAGAGAAACACCAGATATGGCTAACAGTAGCACATATTCCATGGAGTCAAAATACAGTGGCTGACAAGAAAAGCCGACATTTTCACGACCATTTAGAATGGTCACTGAATCAGAGTACTTTCAACCACATTTGTGACAAATGGGGCAAACCAGAAATTGACTTATTCGCATTACGCAATAAGAAAAACTTACCTAAATATGTGTCTTGGCATCCAGAGCCAGAAACCTGGAGAGTAGACACATTCTCGTTAATTTGGAATAATATATTCTATTACATATTTCCACCATTCAGCATTATGAGCAGAGTGGCCAGGAAAATCAAGATAGATCACACACACGCAGTACTGATAGTACCAGCATGGGAAACACAACCATGGCTAGCGGCAATAACATCAGCAGCAAAAGACGTAGTCAGATTCCCAAGAGAAAGGAACAACCTACAACATCAGGGACCACTAACAGTCCACGCAGACATGTCGACAACACCCATTTTGGCATTCCTTTTTTAAGAAAACATTTAAAGCAATATGGTTTCAAAAAAATAACAAAAGAAACACTTATTTCACATGTCTGGAGGAAAGGAACGGTGAAATTATACACAAGTCATTTAAAGAAGTGGGGAGTTCATTGCCTTCTAAAAGGAGTCAAACCATTAAAACCTACAATAGCCCAAATATTCAGATTTCTAAGAATCTTAGAAGATGAAGGATTAGGATTTGGTGCAATTAATGCAGCAAGATGTGCGCTTTCAATTATTCTGCCAAGAATAGATGGACAAATGATTGGAAAATATCAGTTACTACACTGGTTCATTAGATCGGTGTATGAAAGAAACCCACCCAAACCCAAATATAATAGGTTTTGGGATGTGTCGATAGTATTTAAGTTATTCAAGTCATGGCCTAGCAATAGACATTTATCAATGAAGGAACTAGGATTTAAGTTAGCAGTGCTATTACTGCTAGTGATGGGACACAGACCAAGTGATTGTGGCACTCTCACTGGATGGACTAGAAATAGATAAGGATGAGGCAACATTCAATTTAGAGACTTTACTAAAGTCGAATCGCACAGGGGAACCACTGTCCACAGTACATGTAAATAGTTTTCTGGAAGATAAACGGATAAGTGTAGTTTCAGCCATTAGGGCATATATATCCAAGTCACGTGGAATTAGGAATTCCAAACAGCTACTAATCAGCTTTATTAAACCACATAAAGCTATCTCAAGAGACACACTCGCAAGATGGACCATCAAGGTGCTTAAACAGTCAGGAGTCAATACTGGACACTACGCATCCCACTCAACATGTGGAGCCATGGTTTCCAAGGCAAGACAATTAGGAATCTCGGTAAAGAGAATCCTTGCACCCGCTGGGTGGAAGACGGCTAGACCGTTTGCAAAACATTACAACAAACGACTAGAAAAACCAAGCAGACTGGCGACTCGCCTACTCACCAACTAAAGACCGGTGAGAAACAAAATTAATATTTTGCACTGACAACATAGTATGGTTACAATATTAAGGTATCAAAGAATAAAAAAATTAGATTTCGTAAAATTCTCCCTGGGCTATGAGTAGCCAGAGGCATAGTACCGAGGTAAAATAGTATAGTTATATGAACCTTACCTGGTACAGATGATGGATAACTGGTGTTTTCCTGAGGTACTACCCTCAGATAGTCATAGGTCAGGGCCCGCCCACCCTACCGTACCACGACTATCACGTTTCACTGGAACGAAAACAAAAACACAATAGTATCCATAAATAGTTAAATAAGTATGTAAAAGATTGCTGGACCCGGATGTGCTTCCTTCTCCCTGACCCACGACTATCCGAGGCTAGTACGTCGGGAAAACACCAGTTATCCATCATCTGTACCCAGGTAAGATTCATATAACTATACTATATATCATAATGATCAAACTGATATATTTATTTTTAAAGAAATGGCAGGGAATCAAAAGGACTGGACTATGCAATTTTTAAGTGGCTATAACTTGACCTTAAAGCTGCATAGTCCGATGAAGCATCACATTTTCAAAACCAAAATAATTATCTAGATTTGATTCTACATATCTAACTTAGATACCGATGCACATATTAAGCATGTGTTGCCACATAGAAGGAAATACTGAATCAATTTAATAGAACTTGTTGCTGCCTAATTTTGGTGTACTAGCCTAAACTAATTTGACATGTTTACACTTCAAATAACTCAAAAGTTAGTCATTTAAAATAAAAGTTACTTCAAACTAAGGTAAGGTACAATATAAATATAACAATCAATTTAATATATGAATAGTTTGGGCGCAAAAACCCAATCCAAAAATAGAATTCAAATAAAAGATTTTTGCCTGAGGGTAATTTTAATTCTCACTAATTCCACTTTTCTTGTTATGAAATGGTTAAGGAGCAATGAACAAACAAACATATGAATATAAAAAATTAACCTTTTGAAGCTTTGATTCCAATGTTTATCTCAATTTTTTTATTTGGGTTTGCGCCTGAACTCTATATATTTATCTCAGAGAAAAATTACAGAAACTCAAAACGATCGGACTATGCCAGTTTTACTCTTGCTAGGATGTAAATAGGTTTTTGTTAATAAAAGATTTTTCACCTGTGAATTTGTGTGTGTGGGAGGGGGGAAAAAAACCTGGAAATCCTTTATTGCCACTGACCCTGCAGCTGAACGTGGGCTGCACGGCGGAGGTCAGCAATTCACATCCGGTGCGGCTCGAGTTCTCCGAGGACGGTGGCAAGTCTTGGAGGCTGGTGGTTGCCGAGTGTTCCCAGGACGCCCAGCCCTCCTGCGCCGACCAGACCCGGGACGCCAGCGTCTACTACCCTGGCGTCTCCCCCTTCTGGGGCCGTGTCGTCATCCCGCTCTCGGGGCTCCGCATCTGCGGGTAAGTAAGTTTGGAAGTGCCGTGAAGCGGTCACGGGTTCGATCCTCACCCCGTACCCCTTGCACCCTACCCCGACACCGATGCCGAGTCTGGCCAATGATTGGGGGGGGGGGGGATTTGTATTCATCTAAGGAATATTGCAAAAAGTATAAATAATTTAAATAAAATTTTTTTAAACAGTTTCAATCTTTGGACACCATTTTCCTGTGACGGCGAGCAGTACATAAAGTTCCGCTTGGTGGCAGGTTGATCCGGTTCCGGTGGTACCAAGGGCACTTCCGGTCGTTGGAAGTTCAGCCGGCGTGGGCGCTGGACAACGTGTACATCGGAATGCAGTGTCCGGAGCACTGCGGTGGCCATGGCAACTGCTTCAATGGCATCCTCTGCGAATGTGACGAAGCGTTCAGCCGGGGTGCCACCTGCTCATCCGATTCTCGGCGCGCCTCCCACCTGCTGGAGGACTTCGACGGTGAGCGAGTCAGCCTTGAAGCCATATATGATCTTCAACGAGAGGTCCAGACTTGAGGTCAGGAAACACTCATTTTTCTTTCGGAGTGACAGATCCATGGAACAGTATTCTAGACCTGGTAGTTAAAGCTGCATAGTCCGATGAAATATCAAATTCTCAAAACCAAGCCAATTATCTAGATTTGAATTTACATATCTAACTTAGATACTGATGCACTTATTAAGCATTTGTTTCTGCGTAGAAGGCAATACTGATTCAATTTAACAGAACCTATTACTGCAGAAGTCTATGGTGTCAGAGTTTTGGCAAACTTGCCAAAACTAATTTTACATGTTTACACTCAAAATATCTCCAAAGTTTACCATTTAAAATAAAAGTAACTTTGAACTAATGTAAAGTAGATACTAGTGATCGATCTAATATATTTATCTCAGACAAAATACAGAAATTCAAAACCATCGGCCTATGCAACTTTAAAGCACCAACTGTAGAAGCATTTGAGTGAAGACTGGATAGACATTGGAGAGGACACCCACAATTATATGACTTCAAGGGTCCGCCCACCTCCATATGTGTGCAAAAAAAGAAAGGTTTTTAATTTTTTTACCATAACGAGCTGGCATTAGAGGCCGAATAGTGCCTAGATCAGCCAGAAGAGGATCTGTAATTAATGGTGGTAATGAACGAAGAACACTAGATATCAGCATCATTTCCAGAAGTGTTTAATGGGGGAAAGTACATCACATTTATACGCATGCCTTCTCACACACTGCGCATGTCATTATATTGGAACGCGTCATTGGTACTTCTAGGCATTGCTGAATGTAACACCTGAATCACCCTTTTCTATCTTGATATCTACTAGATCCCTTTTATACATTTCTGTCGACATATTGTTATACCCATTTTCGTCTCCAAAATAGCTGGAAGCTTCTTTAAATATTGTTCTTACACATTCGTTTAACTATATTGTTTAGATAGGTTTTTCTATATGCATGCTTCTTCATTCAATACAATGCCAGCTTACATTAGAAATCAATCAAACTGCAGTGTACACTCATTCAAAAGGCAGCTTGACAAGGTATTAACAATACCAGATGAACCACAGATTCCAGGATACACCCAGCTAACGCCAGTAGATTCAAACTCATTACTGCACCTGACAAAGCTGAACAGAGCATCCTCACCACATGTGGTGGGCCCTGATGGTGGAGTCTCCGACTTGGCTTGAGCATACAGCTCAAACACTCTTATCTAAAATCTTATCTAATCTAATAACCATTCCTTAAAATATACATGATTTGAGAAAATGGTGGATGCATCCTTAGTGAGTGTGCCCCACTATTCTTTCCAAACCTACTCACCAGCCTGCACCACCAGCTCTCCAAGTAGCAGTAATCTGGGAGTGGGGGTCTTCGCATCATCAGTCCTTCAACAGGTTCCTTCTAAGAAATGAAATGCTGACACACCTCCAAGTCATGCACTAACAATAGCCGACCCCTTCAGCCTAGCGTTGGAGGCATTTGACTGGGACCTTTCTATCCGCAAGATTTAGGCTCTGCCCACCTGTGCAGTGAACTAGGTTTTCGAATGCAAAGAGGACCAGTCAAATGGCTTCACTAGTTTCAGCCAATCAGAGCTGGTCTTTTCCATTGCAAATGGCTGCCCTGTATGGGGGCGGCCATTTGCAATCGAAAAGAACCAATCAGAGCTGTTCATTTCCATTGCAAATGGCTGCCCCCATAGAGGGCAGCCATTTGCAATCGAAAAGAACACCTTTCCATATCAACCATCTTGAATTACACCATGTGACCTGATAGATGGAGCCCCAAGACACATTTGATTCATATGTATAGAAACCCACTTCCAGTCTCACTCGAATAGGAATTTGTAAAGAAATATTTTGATATGCAAATATAGAGACCCAGTCGAATACGTCCATAGATATCCCCACAATAAAGAGTGAGTAAGGGATGAGGTCTTTTCACTGTGTAGCACATGTAGTAGGCTGCCAGTCTATACTATGATGGAATAACGCTGCATAGTCCGATTAAAACATCAAATTTTCAAAAACCTAAACAATTATCGAGATTTGATTCCATATATCTAACTAAGATATTGGTGCACTTATTAAAAAAGTGTTGGCAAAATTAACATTGCATGTTTGCACTTCAAATATCTCAAAAGTTAGCAATTTAAAATAAAAAAGGTATTTCAAACTAACTGCAGGTAGATTATAATGATCAACTTAATATATTTATCTCAGAAAATAACAGAAACTCAAAACCATCAGATTATGCAACTTTAAGCTGAGTTTGTGTATTTTCCGCCAGGGGTTGATCCTGCCGCCAATGGCGCCACCTGGCGGACTGTGAGTGGCGGGCAGCCGTCAGCCGGCTGCGGGGTGCTCGTGGAGGGACGCAGCCTTCACTTCACGGGGCCCGGGTACAGGGCTCTCATCACGGCCGACCTGGACCTGGCGTTAGCGAGGTAAGAATACTGGCTCTACTTCCAGTTTCATCTTCGGTCGGTTAGGACGCTCTCGCCCTATCGGGAATATTCATGATTGTTTGTCACCGGCGTTCACCACCCCCTCCCCACCTGTTGAATTAGTATGTGCATCCTTCTTATGCCAGCGAGCTGCCTTACATTGTTAAACAGTTGAGTTTGAGGTCGTCCTCTACGTCGTTTGCCATTTATCATCCCAGTCTTCATGGTTTTCTCCATAATGTCAACATGCTTTCTAGCGATGTGAGCAAAGTATCGCAGCTGCACACAGTAAACCTGTGAGATTAAAGTTGCATGGTCCGATGAAATATAATTTTGTCAAAATTAAAACAACTACTTACATTTGATGCTATATATCCAACTTAGATACTGGTGCATTAGCTAATGATTTGGGACAGTATATACAGAAGAACCAGTGAGTTTATAACCTCACCCCTTTGAACACTCAGTTTGAAACACCCATTATGCAGGAAGGCCATTAACCAATTAGGCCAATCTCGTGACCCCATTAGCCCCCCCAACCAAGTAGGCCTGCTGTGCAGGGTCATAGAGGGGAAGGGGATATGAGGTGGATGTGTGTGTATATGTCTGTGTGTTTCCTGACCTGACTTTACAGAGACACAGAGACAGACATACACACAGACATACACACACAGACATACACACACAAGACATACACACACAGACATACACACACAGACAGACACCCATAGATAGGCACACACAGACAGACATGCACAGACAGCACACACATACACAGAAACACACACACATGCACACACCCGACATACACAGACACACATACACCCAACCTGACTTTGCAGAGAGAGAGCCAGCCACACACACACACACACACACACACAGACACCCCCAGACAGACACATACAGACATACACACAGACAGACATGCAGAGACATACACACATAGACATACACACACAGACACACACACATACATATACATACAGACACACACTAACATACACACATGCATACACACATACACACATACATTACCACCCATATATATATATACACACAGACAGACACACAGATAGACACAGACAGACATGCATAGACAGCACACACAGACACACAAACACACATTCATGCACACACCTGACATACACAGAGACACATACACCCGACATGACTTTGCAGAGATAGACACACACACAGACACATAGACAGCCGCACACAGACAGAGGCAGACACACACATACACGCACACACATACATACACACAGACACACACACATACAGACATACACACCCATACACACACAGACACACACATACATACACAGACACACATACACCCGACCTGACTTTGCAGAGAGAGAGACACACACACAGACAGAGGCAGCCACACACATACATACCCACAGATATACACACAGACGCACATACACACATACATTACCACACTTACATATACACACACACACACAGACACACATAGATAGACACACACAGACATACATGCATAGACAGCACACACAGACACAGAAACACACAGACATGCACACACCTGACATACACAGACACACATACACCCGACCTGACTTTGCAGAGAGAGACACACACAGACAGAGACACATAGACAGACGCACACAGATAGAGGCAGACACACACACATACATACACACACATACATACAGACATACCCACACATACAGAGAAACACAGAAATACACACACACAGATACATACAGACATACATAGACAGACACAAGCAGACAACAGACACACATTATATTTTGTTAAAAACCCTAGTGCCATGGGCCTATGGCACTAATCCCGTCCCAGAATGTTACCAACCCAAACAGAAATACCTACCTACAGCCCTGTAAGGTTCCAGGTCATCTCACATCACGTGGTCACCGCGAGACGACCATCTGGGTCATAGCCACAGGACTTTTGACAAGCTTGTCGAAATTATTTTTGGTTCTTTCAGCTCATATTACTTCAAAACTAATCATCTTTAATCAAAATCACTCCGGACTAATGATTAGTAGCTTGTAACGATCAATTTGATATATTTATCTCAAAAATAAGACAAAACTTCAAGTGCCATCGGACCATGCAACTTTAACCTTTTAGGTTTCCAAATTTCTTCTAAAACAGTTATTTTAGTTTCTCTTGTGATGTTCCAACCATTCCTCAACATCACAGTAAGAACAACACACACACAACCACTCATCGGAAGTACAGAACACCTGCCCTGGTCCATTGCAGGGTGGTTCAGTTCGTGGTGCGGCTCGGCTGTGGGCCCGCCCCGCCCCGGCAGCAGACTGAGGCCGTGCTGCTGCAGTACACGCGGGACGGTGGCGTCACCTGGCGGACAGTAGAGACATTCTCGTTCGGCTCGACCACTGGCCGGCCCGTGTACGTGGCCCTCTCAGTGCCCCCCGCCGCCCGCACCAACGCCACCCGCTTCCGGTGGTGGCAGCCGACACTAAACGGGAGCTTCCTGGAGGACTGGGCCATAGACCAGGTGAGTTGTGGAGTTATGGGGTGTTTGGTGTGGTGTGTGTGGCGGGGTGTGGTGTGTGTGGCGTGGCGTGGGGGGGGGGGGGGGGAGTGAAAATAGGAAATACTGGGCCTAGGGCAGGAGTCAGGATTCTCGTTTGAATCCCTTGCTAGTGTAGGCCTACTAACCATTATGCCACCTATCGATTGATTGATTGTTTGATTGTTGATGAACTGGGAGAGAATGCTAATAAAGAGTCTTACAGTCTTAGCAGTACAGAACATGCCACTTCTGTACCGCTAAGACTGTAGGAGTCTTACAGTGTTAATGATATAGAAGACTGTGAGACATCAGCAGTACAGAACAAGCCATTTTTGTACAACTTAAACTGTAAGACTCTTACAGTCTTAATGCTTGTGCTGTACCGCTAAGACTAAGACTCTTGTCGCTAAGACTGTAAGAATATGTGTCCCATGTGATTTTCAAAAATAGTTTTGAATTAGATTTTTATTGAATTTGAAATAAAATGACACTTCATTTGTGAAAATCGCTCTAATATTAAAGAAGATATTGACTTTTTTAGGTTGTTACTTGATTGGTCCCACCCAAAACTAAAAAGATAACATTTCTGATGGCCCCAAAAATTAGAAGTAACCACCCTGTCAGACTTCCTGTGTTTTCCCCGTAAAATCTATGGCCTATACAATGAGAATAAAAAGATCCAGGGTTATGATGTGGTTACATTTCAAGATATATACATCTTCAGAAATGCTAAAAATAACAATTTCCTTAATTTCACCCATTACCAAATTTCGCTTTGACCCCCTTTTGGGTGCTTGCTTGTGGAAAAAATTGGCACCCTTATTAAATTATTCTGATTTATCCCTAACCTACTGATGAGTCTTGTCACTGCTATTGTTTTTCAGGACAACATATATGATTGGGAAAACCTTTAAAAAATAGGTTTAAAATGGTCCAGAGCTCAATTTGACAAGTGATCAAATCTGGTAAAAGGAAATGCCCAACTTTGAGCAGGCTTAAAATGGTACAGAAAAGCACCCATACCAAATATTTGCATGAAATTTCCAGGCTGTACTATCTTCAATATGCTCTTTCTGTTTACATTATAAACAATACAATTTGATAGATGTGAATGTTTAATAAAAACACTTTTGTACTTTTGTACCACTTAAACTGTATGACTCTTACAGTCTTAATGCTTGTTCTGTGCTGCTAAGACTAAGACTCTTGTAGTATTAGCACTTGTTCTGTGTCTGCAAAAGTCTTACATTCATAGCAGTAACTTCTGTACCACTAAGACTGTAGGCATATGACTAGTATGAGTCTTACAGTCTTAGCGGTAACTTCTGTACCACTAAGACTGTAGACATGTGACTAGTATGAGTCTTACAGTCATAGTAATACAGTGGTGACTGGTTTCCTTTCCCTAGATCTACATCGGTGGTGACGTCAGTGGGCGCATCGTGGTGCAGAGCGCCGTGTTGCCGCCCACACCCGCCGACAGGTGGCGCCCCTACGCCCCCTGGACCCAATGGGCGGGTAGTGTGCGGGAACCAGTGTGCGGGTCAGAAGACAACGCCCTGCACTTCACAGGTGAGCAACGGCTCTAATAAAATAGCATAATTTGTATCGCCGGGGACAATAATTACAGACAGTATATATATATAAGCTCATATTTATATTAATATAATTAATTATATAGCACATAAATTCTTACACACACTTTAGAAATACTGTCACCAAAATGGGGTTCGAACCCCATATTTATTCTCTGCCAGTTATACCTATATAACCTTTATATATACTAAATATGTCTCTGTGTTATATAAAGCATAACTTATACATCACATAAATATGTGGTGCATAAGAGATTATGCGAGTATAAATTCGTGGAAGTGACTAAAATCCATCTATTACCTTCTGTTTATGCACGGTGGCGCTCTCTATCGGGTCCCCCTGTAGTGCTGCACCCTGGGGGCTTCCTCCCTCACTTGTCACTCAAAACTTTACTGGGGTGGGTTTATTTTTGCTTTGGTTTCAGGGATGGACTCCGTTCGCGAGTTGTGGACGGCAGATGTCACTGTGACCGAGTCGACCTACCTCCAGTTCTACATAACCATGGGCTGCACACTGCCTGACTCATGTTATGGTATCGCCATTTATCTATAAAGTTGCAAAGTCAACTTTCTTTTTTTTTAATTTCTAAAGCAATATCTAAGTTTGAACCTACATATGCAATTTAGATACCGGTGCACTTTTTCTTCTTTATTTTTTGGTGATGGTGTGTTTATGCTGCCCATAATGTGTTTTGTTAAATGGATATTGCAGTTTAGAAGGGAATATTAAGCCAATTTAGTTTTACCTGTTACTGTTGAAATCTATGCGGTCATAGTTTTGGCAAGCGCGGTTCAAATTAATTGTGCATGTTTACACTTCAAATATCTCCAAAGTTATCCATTTTATATTAAAGTTAGTTCAAGCTAAAGTTAAGTAGATTATAACAATAAACTAATATAGAAACTACTAACACCCAAAACCGCAAAAGATTGGCACGAGAAAGATCAGGTAAACACTCTTGAGTGCAGGACCAGACCAATCCAGTATCACAGCTGTCCAGCATTGAAAACAAGCACCCTCACGGGAGCTTACACGTTATGGGCAGAATAAAAAACTTGTCACACAAAAAAAACCAAAAAAAAAACCTAATATATTTATCTCAGAAAATGACAGAACCCACCTGATATGATCTTAGATGGTGCAAAGTCAATAAGTTTAATGAGATTTAATTCGTTCAATTCGCGACAAAGTCAGTACCAGAAGCTGTGCGTGGCCGTTGTTTCAAATTATTTACTTGTTGGGGTTTTACATCCTGGCAACATTTTAGGTCATATCTGGACAGGCACAGATTTGTGACAATGCACACTCATGGTGACTTTATAGTGGTGCCCACTGGGAAACCAGGCCACCAGCCCCATGACCCAATTTCCCACCCGATCACATTATATCCTAACACTGAGCCAACCAGTCCGTAACCCCTATCCCAGTAATGCCGAGCACCAGGCTAGGTAGCGACAAGTATCAATTTGGTAAGTCATTGTTTTGACTCGGCTGCGATTCGAATTCCCGACCTTCTACACAGGACTCCTTCACGCTTAGCCGATTCAGCCAACACGTCTGGTTCGTTGTTTCAGAAATCTCCCTCGAGTACTCGCTTGACCTGGGCCGGACGTGGCGGCTGGTGAGGCCGGCCTGCCTGCCGTCAGACATGGACTGCACCCACTACTGCGGCGCGTCCTCCTTCTCGTCCGAGGTGCACTACGGCTGGCACCGCGTCACCGTCCTCCTGCCCTACTACACCAGGTGCCCGCCAGGGGGAACTGTGCGCAGTGTGGCAGTTTCCTGCCATGTCAATTTGGCAACATATTTGTTAGAATATTTGTCAATTTGTCCATATTTGTCACCTGTCAAGCAAGCCACTTTCGAAACCAAAGCACTTGCTTGGATTCTGTCCAATGTGTTCATATTAGATAATGGTGAACTTGTGCATTGCTGTTTAGAACCTAGAAGGAATATGAAAGTTGCGTAGTAGTTCCGATGGTTCTGAGATATTCTGTTTAGATAAATATATGAAGGGCTCCGGCACAAAGACTGACAAATTCATTTTAGTTGTTTTCTGTCAAATAGAATTAATCCTTGTTTTTATTTCTTGTCCCAATGCGAAAAATATATTCGGCATTATATAGGGGGTTAAAGGCTTATTAAGTCTTATTGTGTATAACGAGAGGGGAAATGTACCTTTTCTTGCTGAAAATGTACGTTTGCCTGCTGAAAATGCTACTTTTAAGGTCCGTAAGATGCTTAAATTGCATGAACCTCCAGGGGGCGCTGCGCTCTGGGCTCCCATTGGGGCTCTGTCCCAAGCCCCTATTGGAGCTCTGTTAGGGATCCCCGATCCCCGATCCCCGGCATGACTTTCAGAGTAATTTTCTGATGGCCAATCACTTCTCCGGATGATGCTCCAGGTCCCCGGCTACCCGCTTCCGGTGGCGGGAGGCGGGTCCTTACACGACCAGGCAGACGTGGGCCGTGACCCGCCTGTACCTGGGAGACGAGTGCAGCCTCGCCTGTCATGGACACGGACGCTGTGACCATGGCACCTGCAGGTAGATTCTAAGCCAACCTTTCTTTCTCTCCCAATTTCCACCTCCGTCCTGATATGACCTTAGATTTTGCCCAGACGTAAAACTCCAATAACCAAGCAACCAACATTTATTATTAACGGATTGGGTATGTCAATGTTTTGCCTATTTCCCTGTAATTGTCTATCTATATTGTTGTCGATTTGTTGACTGGGTAGCGGCAATTGTGATTAGGGCTGGAATACCAGTGCATTAGCACTGACAACATGTTATTCAGAGGAATAAAAACACTTGAACAAACAAAAAAAAACTTCCCACGTCACTTGTAACCACTGTGCATGTTGCAGACGACATTTTGCTAGCCTCGTGTAATTTTGAATACAGATGTTAATTGAGGACAAAAGCAAAGATAGTTGAGCTATATTTTGCTACATCTTGTGATATTTAGTAAGGGTGAGCAGACGACCATCAAACAGTGACTGTTTCTTTCAATCTTAAGATGTAATTTAGTGACGACGAACAGACGACAATCAAACAGTGACTGTTTCTTTCAATCTTAAGATGTAATTTAGTGACGACGAACAGACGACAATCAAACAGTGACCCGTTTTTTTCCATTCATAAGCTGTATCTTACTATGGATGAGCAGACGACAATCAAACAATGACCGTTTCTTTCACTGATAAGCTATAGCTTGGTCAGGATGAACAGACAACAATCAAACAATGACCGTTTATTTCACCTATGAGCTATAACTTACTAGGAACGAGCATACGAAATCAAACAGTGACCATTTGTTTCACTCATAAGCTGTACCTTACTATGGACAAACAGACAACAATCAAGCAATGACCATTTATTTCACTCATAAGGTATAACTTATCAGGAATGAGCAGACTACAATCAAGCAGTGACTATTTCTGTCACGCATAAACTATAACTTAGTGATGAAAAACAGACGACAATCAAATATTGACAGTTTCTTTCATTCATTAACTATAACTTGATATGGACGAACAGACGACCATCAAACAATGACTGTTTCTTTCACTCATAAGCTATAACTTGATAAGGACATGCAGACGACAAACAAACAATGACCGTTTCTTTCACTCATAAGCTATAACTTGATAAGGACATGCAGACGACAATCAAACAATGACCGTTTCTTTCACTCATAAGCTATAACTTGATAAGGAAAAGCAGACAACAATCAAACAATGACCGTTTCTTTCACTCAAGGTATAACTTACTAAGAACGAGCAGACGACAATCAATCAATGACCGTTTCTTTCACTCATAAGCTATAACTAGCAGGGCCGAGCAGACTACAATAAAAACAAATTGACCTTCCACACGTGACCTCTAACTGCGTCCTTGCCAGGTGTGACCTTGGTTGGGGCGGGCCGAGCTGCTCAGACCCGGACACCCTTCCCAGCAGCCTCCACGATGACTTCAGCGTCGAACCCCAGCGTCCGAAGTGGGTGTCTGTGGTGGGCGGGGCGCTCTCCTCAAAGTGCGGAGTGCTGGTATCAGGCGACAGTCTGCACTTCACTGGGGTCAGTAGATGTGTGCTACACATGAACAGGATACTTCAACTTCACGTTCATATGAAGTGTGTCTATGAAAAACAGTAATTAATGGGCTATTCACCAAAATGAGCCATACAATTTAAATAGTTTAAAGGTCTTCCAATGAGGTTTCACAATTACAAGTTATCCGATACGGTCCACTCGCTCTTTCTTTCGCTTTCCTTTTTTCTTCTCTCACTCCTTTCTTTATCTTTCTTTCTCTCTTCCTTTCTCTCTCTCCCTTTCTCTGTATTGTTATCTCTGCTCTAGTCTACTATGTACTTCTTCTTGGTTGTCCATCAGTGGCGATAATGACATCAGCTCATCATTTGTTGTTAACGTGTCGATGACTGATGAGTCCAATTCGCGCTCAGAATGTGTGGTGGCACATTAGACATGTGTGTAGCTGCAGTCAGAGAGTCTGATGGGTGAAGGTGACGATCTTTCCTCCGCTGATGCTTTTGCTTAACATGAGATATACGATCACTCACCGTTCACACTAGATGGCGCAACCGTCAGAGCCAACTGCTCATTATTCAAAAACTATACAATCACTGACCCAGATTGCATCACAGCACCCCCTGTCGGATTAGTGTTTAATGTACTGCAGAAACAAACACACATTAATCCATGGGTTGTGGTGTTCTCTGTGGCGGAGTGGTTAGAGTGTCTGACTTTTTTCTAGGTCAGACTCCTAATCTGAGGGTTGGCGGTTCGATTCCCCGTGCCCCCAGCTCTGCCAATTTGGATTTCCACTGCTGTCATCAAAGGCCGGTTGCTGTCATACCATGTCTATATGGTGTGGGAGGTTAAAAATCCCTTGGGTCGGTAAAAGTGTAGGCTCGGGCTTTCTATCGACCAGCAGTGGAATGAGGAAGACCAGTCATCTATGACTGAAATTTCCCCTGCTTAAACAACTAATGGACCAAAAAGAAATAAATCATTATTATGGCGATCGTTTAGGATTTATTGCTGCACAGAAAGGATACTAAGTTAATTTAATAGAACCTGTCATTGCTGAAGCCTATTGTTGTGCATATTTTGTATTGAGATATCTCAAAAAGACCCCTTAAATTAAAAGTTACTTCATACTGACGTAAAGAATATCATAACAATCAACCAAATATATTCATCTAGAAGAATCTCGCAGCAGCTCAAAACGATTGAATTATGCAGCTTTAAATTAGTAAACAACTTTTTTTTTTAAACACCCAAATACTTATACATGCCCATAATGCTCTTAAGCCCGGGTCACATAGCCGTTAGTGGACGTAGGTGAACGTAGTGGAGGCTAACGTAGTTGAAAGTAGTTCAACGTAGTTGAACGTACCGGCATCCATACTTGTCCTTGATGTTAACTTGGTAATAACATGATCTCCGATTTAATTTTTGGACATGTTCGAAAGAGCGGTACATTAGAGACTGAATTTCAAACGTAGTAGAACGTACCTCTTAATGTACTCTAGTGTACTCAAGCGTACTCTAGTCTGCTTTGACCCGCAAAAACCCATGGCCATTCCACGTCACGAATGCCATGGTCACATAGCCGTTAGTGGATCTAGTTGAACATAGTTGAACGTAGTGGAGGCTAACATAGTTGAACGTAGTTGAACATCCCAGCATCCATACCATATTGTATTTATCCATATCATTCGGTGGGAAAAGCTGCCATACCTTAACGTAGTTTAACAAACTTACACCATGTTTGACCCACGTTAGCCGCCACTATGTTCACGTACGTTCAACTACGTCCACTAACGGCTATGTGACCAGAGCTTCACTCTTCCAATTTCATGCTGGAGCTTTGTTTTCTCAACACTATACCCCTTTTCCTTGTGAGTAGACATGTAAGCGCCAACTGGTGAGCCAGGACCTGGACCTGCGTTCGGCCATGTTCATCCAGTTCTACTTCCGGTTTGGCTGCGTGGCGCCACCTACCCACCGAGACGAGGGCGTCCTCATAGACTACTCTACTAACGGCGGTATTTCCTGGTTCAACCTACTGGAGATCTACTACGACCAGTATCACGAAGCAAGGTAGGCCTACTACTGGTTTGGGTGTTATTCCTTGTTCATTTCACATGGATCGGTATTTCTAATAATACTACATAATATTAATAATAGATAACAATGTCGCGAGATAGGACTACTGCTGATTTAAGTGTTATTCCGTGTTCATTTCACATGGATCCGTATTTCTAATAATAATAATAACAGATAACACTTTAATCAATATGGAAATACTTAACTAGTTTGGTATTGTTAGTGTGATGGAACACTAATCCTCCTAATGATAAAAAGGACGACATGCCGTAAATCGCCTTCAATCCAGGGGTCTTCCCCAGTTTATTGCACCACCTATAGAAGTGAGCTAGCATTGTGTATCCAGGTGCAATCACTCTCCCCGCGCTTAGTTGTGTATGTGGCATTTCACCTGGGAAGGTAAGTACAATAGACCCCGCCAGTTAAGCTAGTGACATCTATCGGCAGAATTTAGAACCACTAGTCAGGTCATTTCCCTAACTGCCTATGATTTCACATGTTATATCTCCATAAAGAATGCTTGGATAAATAATAAAATGCTTGATTATATTCAGATATTCATATCGCAACAGGCATCAAGCTCTTATCCTTGTAATATATATATTTTTAAAGATAACTATATTGTATTTTTCTTCTGGGTTTCACCGCCACTCTCTTCACATGTATTAAACACCAACAGTTAAGCTAGTGACATCTATTGGCAGAATCTGGAACCACTCTAGTTGGGTACTTTCCAGCTTAACTGGCGAGGTCTATTCACTATCATGCAATGGGTGATTCATGCAATGGTGTATACTCTTTGTTTGATGATGGTGGTGATGGTGGTGGTGATGTTGATTATGATGTCGATGGTGATGTCTATTATGTCGATGGTGATGTCAACGATGATGTCAATGGTGATGTCGATGGTGATGTCGATTATGATGCCGATGGTGATGTCGATTATGATGTCAGTGATGGTGATTGTAATGATGGTGATGCTGACATTGACAATATTGATTATGTTGATGATAATATTGATGGTGATGGTGGCAGTGATGATGATGGCGATGATGGTGATGGTGGTGACAGTGATGGTGATGGTGTTGACATTGACAACATTGATGACATTGATGAAATTGATGATGATGTTGATAATGATGATGATTTTAACAATATTGATAATTGTGAATGTCCTCTGGAGCCTACATAACCATCACACTAACACTCAACAACTAACAGCGCCACAAACACTTCCATTCCAACCCCCACAGTTACGTAATGGCCGACCTGCCCGTCGGGGCCAAGAAGCTCGGCGCCCGCATCCGATGGTGGCAGCCCCGGCACGCCGCCGGTTCGGGCGCCGACTGGGCGCTCGACAATGTCGTCGTCGGCGGGCGCGACAACAACCCCGTCGCGCTGAGGGACTCGTTCGATGGCGCCACCGTCGGACAGGACGTCATCTGGCTACAGAAGGACAACATCCGCACCGGCACGCACTGCGGCCGGAAGCGCGTTCTGACTGGGCGTGGCACTTCCGGTGAAAACGTGACGCTCATCACGGCGGACATGAGCGTCCAGGAGGGTTACGTCCTCCAGTTTTCCGTCTCCGTCGGCTGTAACTCCTCCGTGTCCGCAGATCGCTCCGCGCCGGTGCACCTGGAGTTCTCCACCGACTACGGCATGACGTGGCGCCACCTGGTGGAGGCGTGCCTGCCTTACTTCCCGGCGTGCAGCGGGCGGGCGTCGACGCCGAGCGTGTACTTTGGGGACGGCGGGTGGCGCCGGGTGACGACGGTGCTGCTCGGGGCGGCCGTCTCAAGGTTCGGACTGATGGGTGGGCGGAGGTAGAAGTGGTGGTGGTGGTAATGGTGGTAATAGTGATAATAGTGGTATTGACAGTGACAAGAATAATAACAATAATAATAATCATAATAATAATGTATTATAGAATTAAAGACAAAAATAACTATGATGATGACAATAATAACGATAATAATAATGATAATAATCATCATATGATAACTCAAAAACCATCGGAGTTTTACTGGTATAAATCTACAGTGCACCCCGCTTTGTCCGCAGGGCCACCCGCTTCCGGTGGCACCAGGTCCATACCGAGGCTGGGGCCGGGTCCCCGGACGGTTCCCCGGTCGGCTCCCCGGACGGGTCCCCGGGGGCGGGCGGCGTCTGGGCCCTGGACGACGTGTACATCGGACCCGCCTGTGACGACAACTGTCATGGCCGCGGGCGGTGTGACTTCCCCAGGTGTGACTGCGACAAGTACTTTGGAGGCCACAACTGTGTGAGGGTGACCCGCGGGAAGGTAGGTGAACCATGAGTACCTCGTGCAGAACTGAGTGTTACGCTTCGGTTGGTTCATTCGCTAATTACACCCTAGTCACACTAGGCTTGCAACCACTTGCGACCAACAACAACAAAAAATGGGTCGTCGCAATTGGCTGTAGAAGGTCTCTATTTAGTCTTCACCGATCCCCAATCACTTTTCTATATTTTGGTTGGAAGACAGTTGCAGGGGTTACTAGTGTTGCCCGACAGACGCCTTTTGGTGCTGTAGTCAACATTAACGATGTGCCCCCTTTCACTGTGCATGCCTGACAGACACTTTTGGGTGCTGTAGTCAACATTAACGATGTGCCCTCTTTCAGTGTTCATGCCCGACAGACACCTTTTGGTGCTGTAGTCCATATTAACGTGCCCTCTTTCACTGTGCATGCCTGACGGACACCTTTTGGCGCTGTAGTCCATATTAACAATGTGCCCTCTTTAACTGTGCATGCCTGACGGACACCTTTTGGCGCTGTAGTCCACATTAATGATGTGCCCTCTTTCAGTGTTCATGCCCGACAGACACCTTTTGGCGCTGTAGTCAACATTAACAATGTGCCCTTTTTAACTGTGCATGCCTGACGGCCACCTTTTGGCGCTGTAGTCCACATTAATGATGTGCCCTCTTTCACTGTTCATGCCTGACAGACACCTTTTGGTGCTGTAGTCAACATTAACGAACACCTTTTGGCGCTGTAGTCAACATTAAAGATGTGCCCTCTTTCAGTGTTCATGCCTGACAGACACCTTTGGGTGCTGTATTCAACATTAACGAACACCTTTTGGCAATGTAGTCAACATTAACAATGTGCCCTCTTTCACTGCGCATGCCTGATGGACACCTTTTGGTGCTGTAGTCCACATTAATGATGTGCCCTCTTTCACTGTTCATGCCTGACAGACACCTTTTGGTGCTGTAGTCAACATTAACGAACACCTTTTGGCACTGTTGTCAACATTAAGGATGTACCTTCTTTCACTGTGCATGCCTGACAGACACCTTTTGGTGATGTAGTCCACATTAGCGATGAGCCCCTTTCACTGTGCATGCCTGACGGACACCTTTTAGCGCTGTAGTCAACATTAATGATGTGCCCTCTTTCACTGCGCATGCCTGACGGACACCTTTTGGCGCTGTAGTCCACATTAATGATGTGCCCTCTTTCACTGTTCATGCCTGACAGACACCTTTTGGTGCTGTATTCAACATTAAGGATGTGCCCTCTTTCACTGTGCATGCCTGACAGACACTTTTTGGCGCTGTAGTCAACATTAACGAACACCTTTTGGCGATGTTGTCAACATTAAGGATGTGCCCTCTTTCACTGTGCATGCCTGACAGACACCTTTTGGTGCTGTATTCAACATTAAGGATGTGCCCTCTTTCACTGTGCATGCCTGACAGACACTTTTTGGCGCTGTAGTCCATATTAACAATGTGTCCTCTTTAACTGTGAATGCCTGACGGACACCTTTTGGCGCTGTAGTCAACATTAACAAACACCTTTTGGTGCTGTAGTCAACATTAACGATGAGCCCCTTTCACTGTGCATGCCCGACAGACACCTTTTGGCACTGTAGTCAACATTAAGGATGTGCCCCTTTCACTGTGCATGCCCGACAGACACCTTTTGGTGCTGTAGACAACATTAGCGATGAGCCCCTTTCACTGTGCATGCCTGACAGACACCTTTTGGTGCTGTAGTCAACATTAACGATGTGCCCTCTTTCACTGTGCATGCCTGACAGACACCTTTTGGCACTGAAGTCAACATTAACGATGTGCCCCCTTTCACTGTGCATGCCTGACAGACACCTTTTGGCACTGAAGTCAACATTAACGATGAGCCCCTTTCACTGTGCATGCCTGACAGACACCTTTTGGTGTTGTAGTCAACATTAACGAACACCTTTTGGTGCTGTAATCAACATTAACGATGAGCCCCTTTCACTGTGCATGCCTGACAGACATCTTTTGGTGCTGTATTCAACATTAACGATGTGCCCCTTTCGCTGTGCATGCCCAACAGACACCTTTTGGCACTGTCGTCAACATTAACGATGTGCCCCTTTCGCTGCGCATGCCCAACAGACGCTGCTGAAGGACACGTTCAGCACACTGGCCGTGGACGCCGAGCTGTGGGACCTGGTGCAGGGTGGCGCTGTGGGACCAGGATGTACCACGCTGGTTGAGGGCGCCGGGCTGCACTTCGCTGGTACCGGGCAGCGCCAGGCCGTCACAGTCGACCTTGACCTGAGGAACGCAAGGTTTGTTGGGGTTTTGTCTAATGAATTTATAACGGATAAGTGTGTTAACACTTGTTCTCACCACTGGGAGGAACAAATTCAAGAATGACATGAGCCTGACTGAAGCGATATCCAATAACAGTCGGCTTTGTGGTCTAGTACCACTATAAATCAATTTGATTTAAATCTTTTGAATTTTGTTTTGGTCATAAACTTGACCAAAATTTGATGCTAGAGTTCTGGGTGCCGATGAAATCGAGTGTTTTGGCACGTAGGTATGGACTGCATCAGAGGTCCAATGACCCAAGTCCTTGATGTCATGAAGAGAAGTGCCTAGGGCGGCACATGCCTGCGCTCCACCGCGTCGAAGGCTGTGTAGTGTTACAGCACCTGGTGCCGGGTGGCCCTGTGTGGCCAGAGCTAGCCTAAGCGTGTCGAGTAATGCTTTCGGTCGCAGTGGAAGCGCGTCTGTGGTGATGAATGCCGGACCGTCCCGGCATGGTTGTGTCCTGGACACGTAGCAAGTCCAAGCCCGAACTGGGCAGTAGATGGAACCCGAAATCGCCGGCACCGTGATGTTACGTGGTGGGGCCGATCTGAGCAGGGTTTTCGAGGATCTGACGTGTACGTTGAGCCCCAATGGCGTTAGTGTAATGTCTCGTGCGCGTAAGGTGTGCGCCGTATCAGCCGGTGGGGTGGGGCACAGCAGATTGCTCTGACGTAGGAGCGTAAAGTAGCCTATGAGCAACGCCGCCGTTAGCACCGGGCCGTTGTTCCCGACTGTAGAGAAGAACCTGACTGCCTTCCTTATGTCCGAGGGAGCGAGGGGAGGCGCCTGCGTGGGTACGTGAGTTGAGCGGCGCTGGATCCCTCGCTTGACCAGCCCTACCAAGTAGGTGTCAAAGACGTGGCTGTCTACGCCCAGCGCCTGGAGCCAAGTCCGGGCGCCACTGAAGTAGTTCGAGACAGTGCCGGGCGTCCTGGTATCTGATAGGTGCAGTAGGTACGACATGATTTCGTATTGTGTAGGGCTTGCAGGATTGCCCCCTCGATTATTCATGTAAGTCAGGTATTCGTTGACTTGAGCCGTTTTATTCTTCCAGGTGCCCGTGGCCAGACCAGCCGCCATGGTGTTGAGTAGCCGGTCGTGGTGATCTTGTGAGTAACCTATGAAGAGAGGCAAAATTTTAGTTATCGAGTCATGGGTTACTAGAGGATCGGGGTGAGGGCGTCATCATGGCTCACGACGATATAAGTCAAGTTTAGGTTGGTCGTCATTTTTCTTGGCGAGGTCGTCTGCTGTCCGGTCGAAGCACCTGCGGCTGAGGGCGTCCGCGAGGACGAGGTCCTTCCCCGGTTTGTGTCGTATTACGACCTCTGTGCTGAGTTTTGCAGAGAACAACCAAATCTGGCGGGCGCACGCACAAATTATGGGGTCACGGCCAGATCCGGTACTGAGGACTTGCTGTGACGTGGCATTGTCCGTGTTTTATGATGATTGTGAAGTCGTGTGGTTCTGGCGGAGCGAGGTTTTTGAGGGCTACCACCAGGTTTATGGCCTCCAGCCTGGCGATACAGTGGTGTTTAGCCATGAGTGCTCTGGAATATCTGGCCGCATAGAAATGCGTGGGCGAGTGTGCGCCGCCGGCTTCCAAGGACGAGTCGCATTCAATGGTCCATGTTGTGCGTTCTTCCTTGGGCAGAAGAACTATGCCGTTGGATTGTGTGGCGTAGTCTGTGAACCATGAGACGTCGAGTGTTAAGTCCTCAGGCACCGCGTGTTTTCCTCTGTAGGGTGCGGCTCTGAGAGCCGCAAGGATTCGTGACATGAACCTTTTTGCCGGTCGTACGCATTTTGCGATATGTTGTAGCCTCCCCACGAGCCTCTGGAGGTCTCGGCGGGATGCAAGCTTCCTGTTTTTCCATGTTTCACATTCGCTTAGGACCTGCTGGAGTTTCTCCTCAGGGATGGTGATGGTCATTTCCGTGGTTGAGATTGCAAAACCCAGCCACTCCACTTCGGTGGATGGTGGACTACATTTGTTGAGGGCTAAGTCGAGTCCCAAAAACTCGGCCAAGCGGAGGAGATCTGAGTAGGCTGCGTCAGCTTTCCCCTTTGTTGAGGCCGCACCTACAAAATCGTCGAGGTAACAGAGTGCATGGTGCCCGCGTTTCCTCATTAGGTAGACAACTGCATTTGTTGTCCGGGCACATGCGATAGAGGAGGTGCGGCAGCCAAATGGCGGGGCAATGTCTATGTAGATTTTCCCATCTAGAGTTATGCCGAGCAGCGGGGTAGAGAGCGGGCATGTCCTGAGCTGTCTGTATGCCCTGGCCAAATCCGCACACCAAATGAAGGCTCCTTTACCTAGACGGATGACTTCATCGGCAAGATCTATAATGCCCGGCAAGGTGTAGGTGGAGGGCTGGCCCTGGTATTGTCCCTTCCTGATGCCAGCGTTGACACTAACTCCGCCTGGGTAACTTAGATCAACTATGACCCTACGTTTGTCGGTCTTGTGCTTAGCGCGAGTCATGAGCGGGCTGATTTGAGTCCAAGGAGTGAAAGGGCATTCCTCAAAAGGCCCGAGCATGGCACCATGTCCGAGCTCAGTGTCGATGTAGTTTTTGATGTGGGCGGTGTTCTCTGGGTCTGTGTGGTGGTTTGCTCTAGATGCGATAGGTGGTTTATCGGCGGTATAGTCCGCTGGCCAGCCGAACTCCAGAAAATCAGGCAACTGTTTGTCATGATAATTCACGAGGAGTGCGCGCCAAGCTTTAATTTTTAGTCCCGATGGTATCGGGATACGTTGGCCGATGTAGTTTGGGATGGCTGAGAATCTAACATGAATATAAATCTTCATGTATTCACGGTGGTCCGACCAGGCCCTGGCATTAACAACTGGCCAAATCTTATTGAGCGTGTGCCTGTATGCGGTTGGAGTGGGCGGGGGATCATAGTGTGTCACTTGGTCGGCCGATACCATATCAAGTATCTGATCTATGCCATCATTATCCACATGGTCCTCCACCAACAACCTATCAAGCGGCCTGTTGTCATAACGTGGGGGGCTCCCATGGAAAAGATGTTTAACTTTGTCATAATCTTCATGTTGGTAGCCACGTGCAGCGGCGTGGGAGTGGGTGCGTGAACCCTGGTCCCGGTTGTCTCGTCTAATGTCTGGGCGCTGGTGCTGGCGCGTGTACCGTTAGGATGGTCTGTGCGGGGAGAGACTTGAGACAGTTCGCATGTACTGCCGTTGCCGTGATCGTGAGAAACAGCGTTGTCTAGACTGTTGCGAGGAAAGGGGTCAGCGGCCCCCGCCTCGGTGGCCGTGACGTCATGCTCAGCTTCTTGGTGGGTGGTGGGGGCGTTTGAAACAATGTCTCTTGTCTCGCCGCTGTCAAATGTGATTGATGAGGTGTCTGAACCTTCCCCGTCCCCAGCCAGTGTTGGTGCATGACGTTTACGTATTATGCACTCATCGGCCTCTCGCCCACGCTTCCCAGTGTGGCGGTGTCTCGGTCCGTCATTTTTTCGCCAGGCCGGTTCCTAATTTGCCCGATGCCTCTGCGGCGTTGGTACCCGCTGTACTTTCTTTTGTTTTTAAGTTGGGCTGCGCGGTGCCAGCACAACCGTCATCTAAAAATCCTTCTTATCCTTGACCGGGCCATTAGCTTTGTCGAAGAACCTTTTCTTGTTAAAGCAGACTTTTTCTTGATGCGCATTTGCCCGCTTGTACTTGTTGGCGCACCATGCGCATAGGTGGGCCTTCCTATCGGGCTGGAGACCATGGGATGTCGAGAATCCGCAGTCCTCCCCCCAGTTCCACTGGCTACATGGTTTCCCGTCCGTGTCTTTATCGTATGTAGGCCGTGTATGGTCTGTACTGGCCTTGTTGTCCACCCCTGCCGTTGTTGCGTTTGCCGATCCTTCATTTCGTTTTGAACCGCGTGTGCCTTGCCGTGCCTTGTCAGTCCTGGCGCCAATCGCACAAATGTCACGCTGCACATCTTTTATAGCGTAGCCATCCTTCCAACCCCTAGGGAGGCGGCCGTCCGCTATCATAGTAAATACTGTCTCCGACCATTGTCGACATGTGTGCCAGTCCCAGTTTGCAGCCATGACGGCAAGCTGGTACATGTGTTCGTTCACATGCTCTGCCCATCCTACTGGGAGTTTCTTGTCCTTAGACATGCGATGTAGAGCCGCGAAATATTCGTGCCATGATGCCTCCTCCAACCCGATCCTCTCATTGCGACTTCCCCTTATTACGTATCTGTGTGGTGCGAGAATATTCATACCTCTGCGCTTTCCTATTGCCGAGCCGGCTGCCACGAGGAGGTCGTTTACCGCGCTAGTACGCTCGTCGTCATTATTTTCCCAGTCGATTAATGGGCCTGGGTTTAGCTGGTAGCGCCTGTCGTTATGATCATAGTCGTGGTGCCTATCCGCTCTGTAGTATGGTACCTCACTACCAGCTCGACCACCTCTGTCGTCATAGCCGAGACTGTCGCGGTATCTCCCACCTTGGTGTGGCGATGCTGAGCTTGTACGGTTGTTTCTGCGGGATCTGTGGTCGCCTGCACCGTCCGGGGTGCCTTGCGCCGATACGACCGGCCGGGGAGACGGTTGTTTATGTCTCCTGGTAGGGCTGGGAGATCTGGATCTCCGACGCCTGTCTACCCTCCTCGTTATCTCGTTGATTCGCGTGTCAAAACCATCTGCAAGGTCGGAGATCTGCTTCTGGATCCCTGCAAGCGCTATTGCCATAGAACCTTGGACATCCTCCTTCCCATGGCATGTTGGTGTCCCTGGGACAGACTCTGCACTGGTGTCCCTTCCCTCGCACCGCTCCCCGGTGCGGTTTGAACGAGTTACGGTGTGTGTAGAAGACTCATTTACGACTGACCTGGGCCTCCCTCGTCCTTTCTTTTTCTGCTTCTTCAGAGACGTGGTAGTAGGTGAGGCAGTGTCCCTGCTGCGTTTAGCATGCGCTGTCTTGTTTGACGGCATGGTGCTGCCCTTAGAACGAAAGGCTTAGAGACGATGTTGAACGGAGCGCAGTCAAGGCGAAAGTGAATCAAACCGGCGGCTACTTGGTTAATATGGAATTCTTACGCTAGGCGGCGGGGCGGCGCAGCGCCGGGCCTTAGTCTAAAAATAGAATAGATGCTTTGTATCCAATGCTAAGTAAGACGTCGTTCATACGCATTCAATTACCCATGTTTTTTAAAAACATGCACAATTTCGGTTTTCTTGTTTCTTGTTTATGGCTTGTATCTCTGTGTAGATTGCAACCAGTCCAAAATCCTGTGTTTACTATATTTTGTGTTAGTCCATTTAAACCTCTGTTTTTCTAGGTTACAATATTTGTTAGTAGTTTCTTAAATAGTGCTATGTTTTCTGAATTTCATGTTCAGCTGGCAGTTTATTCCAAATATATATTTTGTAATGTTTCATCGAACCATTCAACTTGAATTGTTGCCAGATTCGTCCAGTACCACGTGCTTATCGGGGGGCCGGCGTCCCGCCAGGACTGTGGCCGACCAACCTCCCGGAATGAGAGCATCGTTCTCCAGTATTCCAACGACGCAGGTACGGACCCGATAGAACCTACAAGTAGAAGCAAGAAGATCGATTCTTCTCAATTAAATCATCTAAAATAGATTGTTTTCATTCACGTTAGGTTGTTTGTTTGTTATTTTACGTCCTAGCAACATCTAAGGTCATATCAGGACAGGTACCGACTTGTGACAGTGCACACTTAAGGCAACTTAATAGTGCTGTCCCCACTGGAAGACCAGGCCGCCAGCACCATGACCTGATATCCCACCCAGTTACATTATCCTGACACTGAGCCAACCAGTCCTTGCCCTATCCTCATAATGCCGAGCGCCAGGCTAGGAAGCGGAAAGTATCAATTTTTAAGTCATTGGTTCGACTCAACCAGGGTTCGAACCCACGACCCCACGATCTACCAACACGGGAGACGGACGCTCTAACTCATTCGGCCATCCAGGCTAGGAGAACACTAAGTACAGGTGACAGGATGGCAGAAGCACTCCTCTTTTCAAGACATGCTTGCACTCCTCTTTTCACTGAGCACTCCTCTTTTCACTGTGAATAGCAGTTGGATTGGCACCTGAGATTCTAAAGGCCCTGTCACACTATGACGTAACGACGTCAGCATAGGGAGAATGTGAAGAACATTGAACTTCTCGGCGTAGTATGCAAATTTGGGCACAAGTTGAACGTGGATGCAGCGTAGTTGACGAGAGCGTAATGTCGGTAAAGCGTAATGATACCGTCATTCAACGAGAGAGGACAACGTCATTACGCTCATTGAACGTTATGAACGTTATTCGATCGCCAGAACTATGTTACGTGACGGTACATACGTCATGACATGGTGGCTAAACGTTGAATGTACGTTGAACATGTGTTCTCCTGACGTTCTCCTGACGTTCCATTACGCCGCGTGGACATTTCCACCGGGTTTAATGTGGGTCAATGTAGTGGAACGTAGTTGAACGTAGTGAGCAGCGTTTGACTAACGTCCGTTTAACGTCATTAACGTTCACTGAACGTGTACAGAACGTATGGCGAACATAAACCCTTACGTTCAAGTTACGTCGAAAGTTTTGAACAGGTTCAAAACTTTGACGCGCACCGATGTAACACGACGTAACGTGACGTAGCTCGATGTCAGTCTAACGTCATTCTGACGTCATCATAACGTAACCCAACGTACGTCAACGTAATGATGAAACGTGATCACGTCAGGTTTACGTTTGCTCATTACGTCGTAGTGTGACAGGGGTATTACCCTGGGTGAGTCAATATAATGGTTTAAAATGTTATTTATACCTGTCATTACCTAGCCTGGCATTTGGAATTATGAGGATAGGGCAGAGTAGTAGAATGAGAAAAAACTAATTGGTAGTGATTAAAATTTCACCAGCTTACTCAACGATGGTAATGAAAAAAAGTTTAAAAATAGATTGTAACTAGTAAAAGTGCTATATATGGCCTAGAAGAAGAAACAGTTTGTTTTATTTAACGATGCTCTAGAGCACATTGATTTTTATCATCGGCTATTGGCTTTATATAGCCTAGATGTATAACTATGGTGTCCTTTTGGAGACAAGTATTGTAGTACATGAGTAACATGAGTAACATGAGTAACATTCCACCCATCGCCCACCACGTCAGGCATCCAATGGCACACACTGCGCCTCCTCGACCAGGCCGAGTACGGCACTGCACCGCGCCGCGACTACATCCCACTTCCGGTGCACGCGCGCACGGCCGCCACCAGGCTGCGCTGGTTCCAGGTGCCGTCGCTGGTGGCGCCACCCGTCGGGTGGACGCTGGACGACGTGTACGTGGGCGGGTCGGAGATCAACCCGAGCGAGCTGCTCGCCGACTTCGAGCAAACGCCGCCAGGTGGCGCGTGGGAGTTCGCGCCCGGTGCGGCGAGGCGCAGCGGCGTGTGTGGGCGCAGCAGTGGCGCCATGCTGTGGGCGGAGGGCGCCGGGGTTCGCAGCCTCACCAGTTCGCAGCTGATCGTGCAGCAGGACTACATGCTGCAGTTTAAGGTGTGTGTTCGATATTATTCAACCGTCCTGATATGACCTTAGATGTTGCCAGGATGTGAAACTCCAACAACCAAGCATATTATTGAACTTTCTACGTTACATACAGAGACAAGACAAAAAGGCACGGTTTGGGTTTGGATGAGAAGTTCTCTGGCTGGTATCTACAAATAAAAGCCCTACTGTTTATTTCAAATCAAAATTTGAACGATGAGTGGTGAGGAGCAGGGCGAATGTGGTGTTTGCATGCTGCTGCGCTCCCTGGGCACGAGTGGCTGCAGCCAGGCAGCAGACCGGGGGTTGTTATGTAAGATATAATCGATTTACTTAAGCCGGACTAACTAAACTGATTTAGCGGCACGCACAACTTAAGCTGACTTAGGCTAAGTCGGTTCAACTAATGCACCTCATGAACTGGTTTACATGAAGTCAACTAGTTCAGTTGACTTAGCGCTAAACCAATTTAGCGCCACGTTCACACATGCGTCTTAAGCTGGACTAGTTAATTTGAATTAGTTAGCCCCAGTTTAACGTGTATGCATGAACAGGGCTTAAGTATTCTGACATGCTGACGGTGCAGGTTGGTGTTTACAGATTATGGTGTCGTGCGGGTCTGAGTCTGCACAGTGCAACACCCACCAGGCGGTGTGGTTGGAGTACAGCACCGACCCGCTGATGGACCGTTGGGAGCTCGTGTACCCGCAGTGCTTCGTCAACGGGCACGAGTACAACATGGAGTGCAAGCCTTACCAGTACGACGCGGGAACCATCTACACGGCCAACACACACCCGGCATGGACCCGCATCACACTGGTACTCCCCGTCAAGGTGCCACACTGCTCCACTTGTAGATTCAGCACACTGCTCCACTTGTACATTCAGCACATTGCTCCACTTGTACATTCAGCACACTGCTCCACTTGTACATTCAGCACACTGCTACACTTGTACATTCAGCACACTGCTCCACTTGTACATGCAGCACACTACTCCACTTGTACATTCAGCACACTGCCCCACTTGTACATTCAGCACACTGCTCCACTTGTACATTCAGCACACTGCTCCACTTGTACATTCAGCACATTGCTCCACTTGTAAATTCAGCACAGTGCTGCACTTGTACATTCAGCACAGTGCTCCACTTGTACATTCAGCACAGTGCTCCACTTGTACATTCAGCACACTGCTCCACTTGTACATTCAGCACACTGCTCCACTTGTACATTCAGCACACTGCTCCACTTGTACATTCAGCACACTGTTCCACTTGTACATTCAGTGCATGGCTCCACTTGTATATTCAGCGCACTGCTCCACTTGTACATTCAGCGCACTGCTACACTTGTACATTCAGCGCACTGCTCCACTTGTATATTCAGCGCACTGCTCCACTTGTACATTCAGCACACTGCTCCACTTGTACATTCAGCACACTGCTCCACTTGTACATTCAGCGCACTGCTCCACTTGTACATTCAGCACACTGCTCCACGTGTACATTCAGCACACTGCTCCACTTGTACATTCAGCACACTGCTCCACTTGTACATTCAGCACACTGCTCCACTTGTACATTCAGCACACTGCTCCACTTCTAAGTTCAGCACACTGCTCGACCCCTACATGCCTCACACTGCTCCTTATCCACATGCCTCACACTGTTTCACACTGCTCCACTTGTACATTCAGCGCACTGCTCCACTTGTACATTCAGCACACTGCTCCACTTGTACATTCAGCACACTGCTCCACTTGTACATTCAGCACACTGCTCCACTTGTAAATTCAGCACACTGCTCCACTTGTAAATTCAGCACACTGCTCCACTTGTAGATTCAGTACACTGCTCCACTTGTACATTCAGCACATTGCTCCACTTGTGGATTCAGTGCACTGCTCCACTTGTACATTCAGCACACTGCTCCACTTGTACATTCAGCACACTGCTCCACTTGTACATTCAGCACATTGCTCCACTTGTACATTCAGCACACTGCTCCACTTGTACATTCAGCACACTGCTCCACTTGTACATTCAGCACATTGCTCCACTTGTACATTCAGCACACTGCTCCACTTGTACATTCAGCGCACTGCTCCACTTGTACATTCAGCACACTGCTCCACTTGTACATTCAGCACATTGCTCCACTTGTGCATTCAGCGCACTGCTCCACTTGTGCATTCAGCAAACTGCTCCACTTGTACATTCAGCACACTGCTCCACTTGTACATTCAGCACACTGCTCCACTTCTACGTCAGCACATTGCTTGACCCATACATGCCTTACACTGCTCCTTATCCACGTGCCTTAGACTGCTTCACACTCCTGCACTTTTACATTCAGCACACTGCTCCACATCTACATGCATCACACTGCTCCACATCCACATTCATTGACTTAGTACCCCCCCACCCCCCTTCTCTCTAGCAACAAATAGTCAAAAGTCCACCTGTATCTAAATTGGATATGTAGGTTCAAATCTAGATAAGTGTTTAGCTTTCGAAAATTGTATGTTCTCATCCAATTACACAACTTTAACGGATTCCTTCCGAGAAATGGAAGATTGACATATATAGGCTTAAGGCCCTGTCACACATCACCGGATTGGGGGAAATGGAAAGAAACCGAACAAAGTCTGTTGATATCCAGCAAAGTCTGGTTTGTGTCTGTTGCATACCCATTGATATCCGGTGCGATCCGTTACAAGTTTTGCCGTCGGATTGACATCTACGGTTCTTGCCCAGTTTGAGTTTGTTTCATCCATTGGCTATCCATTCATGTCCATTTCATGTCCGTTTCATGTCCGTTCATCTGGTGGCCTTTGACCCGATATTGCAACATTTTGACACGTTTTAATACATTTTGATACTTATCACTCCCAAACACCACCGGGCTAGACAATTCTGTCTGTTGCTCAATCCGGCATAGTGTGACAGGCACTTTACTTCCGACTGAAAGTAGAATCTACACCTTCGTCATAATAGGGATAATAGATGGCATAGATATATCTACAATAAAGATGCAATAGGGGATAGTGTCCTTACACTATTGTGTAGCCTACATTCAGAGGTTTAGAGAGGTACAACCAGTAGTCAGTGTTGCATTTACCTATAGGCTTGACAGGCTGAAGCCTAGGGGCCTCAAAATCTAGGAGGGCTCCGGCTAAGTTGCATAATGTATTTCTTACGCTGCCATAGGCCTTTGGGAGGGGGCCTCACAAGTGGAATAGGTCTTCTACCGCTAAGAAATGTATGTTCTGATGAATAAACTGTTTTACCACCAACTATATTTGTTTAATAACCTAAAGCCTCTCTTCATCTAAATCCGGCACTGCCTGTAGTATGAGTATCTCAGTAGTTGTGGAAATTGAAATTGCGCGTCCATCTTGAACTAGGTGCACTCGAGCACGACACGCCTGCGCTGGATCCAGACGGGGGTGAACACGACCCCGGGCCCGCAGTGGGCGCTCGACGACGTCTACATCGGAGAGCGGTGCCTCGACATGTGCAACGGACGTGGGGACTGCCGTCAGGGGCAGTGCTTCTGTGACCCCGGGTACACGGGTAAGAACTGGCACTTTTAACTCATTTTACAGCTAAGTTTTATATATGTGGTATTTGGTATGCGAAAGCGACAAAAATTGGCAAAGCATGTAAATAAACAGTGGTGCTTCCATGTCTGAATGCGAACACGAATGCGAATGTGAATCGCTACAAGGACCGATCGGTGTGAATGGGAATGGGAATATTGCTGCGTTTGCCATAGGAAACAACAGGAACTTTGACTTTCCTTCCCAGATTTGGAGCAAAAAAAAACCTGAAAATGGCATGGGTATCTAATCTGCATACCGCATTCACATTCACGTGCCACATACCGCGGATATGGAATCTTAGCTTAATATAGTGGCTCATGCTTCTGCGACCCCGACTACGCGGGTAAGATGACTAAGAACCAGCACTCTGAACTATATGTATGTATGTATGTATGTATGCATGTATGTATGCTGTTGACCCTTTGTGTTTGTGGGCGGGTGCTGTCTCAACGTGACCTCATAACAATGTAGGCTGCTGACCCCTTATCTGCTCTTGGGCAGTGTGTGGGTCCTGTTTCAAATGTGACCCTCAAACCATGTACAGTACAACCCCGTTAAACCAAGCTCGGTTAAACCAAACGATCGGTTAATCCAAACTTTTTTCGGCGGCCTGGCAAAATACTTCCATTTATCATATGAAAATGTTGGTTAAACCAAAGTCGGTTAATCCAAACTATCGGTTAATCCAAACAAAATTGTCGGGCCCCAGGCCACTTCCGGTACGGCTAAACCAAACTTTCATGTGGGTATAAGGTCATCAGGGCCGGTCCTGTTTCAAGGTGAGCTACAAACTGTGTACACTGTAGACCCTGTGTATGTTCGTGTTCAAGGTGACCTTCAAACCATATACACTGTTGACCCTGTGTCTGTTCATGAGGAGCAAGGAGAATGAGTCTTGTTTCAAGGTGACCTTCAAACTGTGTGCACTGTTCACACCATATCTGTTCGTGTTCAATGTAACTTCAAACCGTGTTCACTGTTGACTGTGTCTATTCTTTGGGGAGCGAGAAGGGGGGAGGGGGGGCAGTCCTATTTCAAGTTGACCTTCACACTATGCGCACTGTTGACCCCGTGACCCCAGGGGAGGCGTGCTTCCCGGCGCGCCGGTTCCTGCCGAGCCGTCTGATGGACGGGTTCGATGCGGGCGGCGTGCGTCCGTCGGTGTGGGGGCGCGTGGCGGGCGGCGCCGTCGGGCTCGGCTGCGGCGCCCTGCTTCCGTTCGCGCACGGAAACAACCTGTACTTCAGCGGCTGTGGGCTACGGGAAGCCGTCACCACCGAGATGGACACCACCAAGGCCAGGTGAGCCACAGAGTAATTAGCCGAAGGATGGCTGTCAAAGACAATGTACGATAAGATGCGCTTTCATATAGGAATTTCTTATATAATCATGCAGTGCTGCCACCCAATAGCAAACAAGGCAATCGGACAGGGGGGGAGGGGCCTAGCCCATCCCGCCTGATGTTTGTTTGTTATTGTTTTACGTCCTAGCAACATCTAAGGTCATATCAGGACGGGTACCGACTTGTGACAGTGCGCACTCATGGTGACTTTATAGTGCTGTCCCACTGGGAAACCAGGCCGCCGGCACCATGACCTGGTATCCCACTCAGTCACATTATCCTGGCACTGAGCACACCAGTCCTTGCCCTATCCTAATAATGCCGAGCGCCTGGCTAGGAAGCGACAAGTATCAATTTTAAAGTCATTGGTTTGACTCGACCGGGACTCGAACCCACGACCCCACGATCTACCAGCACAGGAGACGGACGCTCTAACTCATTCGGCCATCCCGTCTGGTCATCCAGCCTGACTGCTGTAGCATTGAAATAAAGGGGACAGGTTTCCCTCGCCCACCCTGACTGCTGCACCATCAAAGACAACCTACGACAATTAGTAGTCAATTATATAATATATCAGGTTAATCATTATAATCTACCTCACTTTACTTTGAACTAACTTTGATTTTAATTGGCTAACTTTTAAGATATTTGAAGTGTAAACATGGAAAATAGATTTTGGCAAGCACGCCAAAACTCGGACACGATAGGTTTCTGCAGTGACAGGTTCAGTTAAAGCTGCATAGTCCGATGAAATATCAAATTTTCAAAACCAAACCAATTGTCTAGATTTGATTTTACATATCTAACTTAGATACTGATGCACTTATTAAGCATTTGTTTCTGCTCAGAAGGCAATACTGAGTCAATTTAACGGAACCTGTTACTGCAGAAGTCTATGGTGTCAGACTTTTGGCATGCTTGCCAAAACTAATTTTCCATGTTTGCACACAAAATATCTCAAAAGTTTACCATTTAAAATAAAAGTAACTTTGAACTAATGTAAAGTAGATACTAGTGATCGATCTAATATATTTATCTCAGAAAAACTACAGAAATTCAAAACCATCGGACTATGCAACTTTAATTGTCCCAGTATTCCCTTCTATGTGGCGAAAAATGTTTAATAAGAGCAATGAAATCTAGATAATTATTTAGCTTTTGAAAAGTTGACTATACAGCTATTAGATGAATATTTGTCTTACCTTTTCCAGCAAAATCATGTTCGTGCTGCAAATCGGCAGCCATGAGCAGAGTGTCACGTGCAATGCCGAGATCTCGGGCGGCAGATACGGCATCGTCCTTCTCCAATACACCCTAAACAAGGTGGGTTGTTGGAGCTTTACGTCCGGGAAACATTTAAGGTCATATCAGGACAGGTACCGACTTGTGACAGAGCGAACTCACGGTGACTTTATAGGTTGGTTGTTGGAGTTTTACTTCCTGACAACATCTAAGGTCATATCAGGACGGGTAGCGACTTGTGACAGTGCACACTCATGGTGGCTTCATAGTGCTGTCCTACTGGGAGACCAGGCTGCCAGCACCATGACCTGATAACCCACTCAGTCACATTATCCTGACACTGATCCAACCGTTCCTTGCCCTATCCTGATAATGCCGAATGCCTGGCTAGGAAGTGACGAGTAGGCTTATTCAATTTGTAAGTCATTGCTTTGACTCGACCAGGGTTCGAACTCTTGGGTTCGAATCTCACAATCTACCAAAGCGAGAGACACGTTCAACTTATTTCGTCATCCCGTCTGGTCCCATATACAAGGTGGGCCCAACTAAATCTGTAATTAACTTGAGCACAAAATTGATGGGCTTTTTGTGGGGTAATATAGTTGTATTCGTCCGAATATACTTTTTTTTCATGACGTCGAAACACTGGGGTTCCAGCCGTGAACTATTATAGTAGTGTATATAAGTATGTGATAGTTAGTGTCGTGGGAGAGATGAAAATGAGACATATTGCGCCCAGAGCGGGATTCGAACCCACAATTCTTGCCATTCCGATGCTAGCATACGAACTATTACACCACTTAGGCTCCCTGATGCAATCACCCTATCCATGTCTGCCTCTCTATGTGGCTCCTTCTCTGACTGTGGCGCCAGTGTGGTCGCAGATGGAACTAAGCCAGAGAGCAGCGTACAGTAGACGGTTAGGAGATGGTTACATAGAAAATAAAGGTGGTAGTGTCCTTGTTTATATTCCCATTATGGATGTTGTTTTGGGGAGTTTTTCAGTCGCATTGGCACACTGAAGGCTGCGAATCTGTAGCACTGTGTGGGCACTGCCAAAGGTGGTCGCATGCGGCAGCGAGTTGGCTTCCACTGTTCCAGTGGCTTGTGTTCGGAGACATCAGGGAGGGAGCAAGGGGGTGGGCGGGTAGGATGGCGTGAGGGGACCTGTAATGGGTTATAGCGCTCATAATATTCCCTCACTTGTAATTGTCATACAGACCTGCCACAATTTTTGGATGCCAATCTGTATGTTTCACCTAAAATCCTGTATGAATCTGTATCACATCATATTTCGTATACATATGTCCCGCAGACCGTAAAAAAGATGTTTATTACTCAAACATTATAAACAACAGGTAGGGTATGCAGGTATTGCAGGTATTGCAATACCTCAGGGAGTTTGACGCCCCTGCCCTGCAGAGTTGTAAACCACTGCCTTGTGGTACAGGTTCTTGGCAGAACCGAAGGCCAAGGGAGCAAACCCTAAACAGTAAACCATGTCAATGTGGCAGCATTAAGGGCGGTTGATGTATGGAACTCCCAACATCTCCCGACCAGCCACTGCAGGGACAAATAGTTTTGCGCCTGTCTTGACATGTTCCTGCCGGTGTGAAACCTCTATTTGCTCCCCGAGAGAGTGCCCCTGGTAACTTGCAAAAGCCAGCAACACTTCAACACTTTTGCAGGCAGCTTTCATGAATGATCATGATGATGTACAACAAACTACATTACATTTGCATACAGCATTCATCACTGTGGCTGAACATCAGAGCTGCATGTATCGCTGATTTTGCCAGTCTCAGCAGCTCAGCTCAACATTTATATTTCCATAAATTTAACTTAAAAATCTGTATCAAAATGGAGTACGGCTGTATCACTAAAAATAACACCAACATCCATATGGGATATGGGTAACCCGTATCACGTGGTAGGTCCGGTCATACTGTGCGTGAACTGTTGCAGGGAATACACTGGTTCTCCATCGCGTCGCATGAACCTCATGAGTTCCTGTCGGCGCGTCGCGTCGCCTACGACATCCCGCTGCGCGCACGCGCGGTCGGCGTGCAGTTCCGGTGGTGGCAACCCGAGCACCGTGGCCCGCAGCACGACCAGTGGGCCATGGACTACGTCGAAGTCATCATGTAAGCCGCCACGCAATCATTATTAGTCGCAAATAGTGTATATCTATATGTATTATATATATATATATATATGTATATATATATATATATATATATATATATACATAAGATATATATATATGCGTGGATACTATATATAAATAACTATATATATATAATCCACATCAGGGACCGTATTATACAGACATATGTGTGTATGCGTGTGTATGATGTATAACGAATTATGTGAGTATAAAGCCATGGGGAGAGAGTGAGAGCGTTCCCGCTTCAAATAAACGATCGCTATTAATCTATTTTACTTTTAATTTACAGTAATTTTAATTTGTTAAAGGTTTAACTTTGGAATATATCTTAAGAGCAACCATTTAAATATATATATATATGAATATATATATATATATATATATAGCATGCACACAAACAATCTTAGAGAGAGGCCTAAGCTTTGTTTACCCAATTTCGTGTCCTGGATTGCAATAAATGTTTCGTGACTGCACCAGTAATCTAAACTGGAAAAATAGCGGCCTAGGGTTACAGTTTGGTACGTGGTGAGTTTCGCTTTAGGAAAATGGATGGTTGCGTCGGCTTGTTCAACTTGACGGTGTGCTTTGTTCTTTCTCTAGGACTAGACGCGAACACGTGCTGAGGTCCTTTATGAACAGCAAGCATCGACTTGGTGGCGGCAACATCAGGTCCTACGGTCGGGGCCTGCTCTAGAGCAGCAACGCGCCGCCCTGACAACACCGACGGAAGTCCAGAGCTTTAATTGTCTGTAGTCTGCAGGAAATAGGAACAGGCAATGTCGGCCATCTTGAATATATGGATAGTGATAAACCAGTTATCGCATATAATAAGGTCTGGAGTAGGTTGCACTCCAGCGCTCCCCTTCTCGGGGAGCCTGCATTACAGGTACCAGCATGCACCTCTATGCCTCCTGCGTGGGGCCTCGCTCTCCACTAGCCCGGAGGATAAACACCCATCCAAATATTGAGATAAACATTGGAATCAAACCTTCAAAACGTTTGGGTTTTTATATCCCTACTTTTTGTTCATTGCCTCATAATCAGGTCATTATAAGAAAAGTGGACTTAAGCCGTGTTCACACCTGGGCGTTAAGTCGCCTCATCTAGTGCACCTTATCTAAGTCGGCTCACATTGGCAGTGTGAACCCAATGCTGAGGCGGATTAGGGCTGAGTCGCCTCATCTAGTTCGCCTCAAGTAGGTCGCCTCGCGAGGTGGTTTAAATTAAGCGAACTAGCTTGAGTCGGCCCATCTTGCTTGTGTGGACGGTAGCGGTTTACTTGAAGCGGATTAAGCACGTCACACTATATAATATAATTTGGTCTATGAACCGGCTAGAGGTGCACAGATATTTTTTCCATAATTAATTTTTAGGGTTTCACTGCCCAGCAGAGGTTTTGACTGTTCCAAAACAATACGATTCAGTCGAAACAGATCTAGGTCGAACCCACACTCTCTCGTGCTGACGTCGACTAACCGAAACTGGCGCTGGTTAGTTTCGACTTGCTCATGCGCAGATATCGATTTTCGCCTTAATCCGCTCCGTGTGGTGTGGTACCCGAACACTAGTTCGCCTCATCTAGTTCACCTTATCTAGTTCGGCCTAAAGTTGTGGGTGTGAACACGGCTATAGTGAGAATTAAAATAATTTTCAGGCAAAAATCTGTTATTTTAATTTTTGGATTGGCGTTTATGTGGTTTTGTGCCTGAACTCTTCACACATACATATATATATATATAACATTCTCGGGCGCGAATGACACAGTGGAGTGTCCCAGTTCAGGCTAGTGATGGTGCCACCGGTCACGTGAGGGGAGGGGCAATACATCAAGTAAGGCACCCACTCAGTAATAAAAGGAGCAAATAAACATGTAATTCCCTTCCGTGCCTTTATACTCACATAATGTTTATACACTGCCACCAACTGGTGTTCAGTCACGACGACTGGACGCTATGGTACCCACCGCTTTTGCAAGGTGGCGCCACTGCGGTTCGGGTTCCGCTGGGAAGGCATGCAGTCCCACCCCCTTTCTAGGCTTCTTTAGTCAGCTCGTGTTGTGCTGATGGACCTGTGGTTCGGCCGTCCGCCGCCGCCCGTGAATTACCCATGTTACGAATAACATGCACAATGCATTGGTTGATTTAGATATATCGTTATTTATAATAATTGTTATAATGCATCACTTGATTTAGACATTTCACAATACATGGTAATAATGCATTTCTTGATTTAGATATATCACTATTCATAATGCATTGCTTGATTTATATATATATATAGCTATTCATTATACATTGCAATAATGCATCGCTTGATTTAGATATATCACTATTCATCATGCATTGCTTGATTTATATATATATATATATAGCTATTCACTATGCATTGCAATAATGCATCGCTTGATTTAGATATATCGCTATTCATAATGCATTGCTTGATTTATATATATATATAGCTATTCATTATGCATTGCAATAATGCATCGCTTGATTTAGATATATCGCGATCCATAATACATTGTAATAACAACTAACATAGTAATAAGAATAGAACAAAAATACAATGCCAAGAGGGCCCAAAAAAACTAACATAGGCTACTAAACGTACCAACATATCTATCTGCTACTGAAATGCAGACAATCAAATAACTTATCAGCAGCTACTGTTTGGTAAGACAACACCAACACTACAGCTGGCCAGCATTGAAAACAAGCCTGGGTACCCAGGCTTACATGCTATGGACAGAATAAATACAGCCTCAATAAAAAAAATAATGCTTTGGTTGATTTAGATATGTTCGGTGAAGATGGTAATTATAAGTCAAGTGAAAATGTAAAGCAGGCCTAATTTTGTATAACTGAAAAACAAAGTACAAAAAACACCTTATCGCATATAGCCTTCACGATTATCATTTTTAGACAAAAATGCATGACTCCTCAATCTTATTAGTTAAAATGGTGGTTATGTTCTGGGGTGGGTTCGAAACATGTCAAGCCATGCTATTATTAATGTTATCGGTGTTTTCTACATGTGAAATATGCTCAGCACCCCTGCTAAGCAAGTGTCAGAAGACTGGGTTATGGATTGGTTGTTGGTGTTTTACGTCCTGGCAACATCTGAGGTCATATCAGGACGGGGTGGGTTATGGAAATAACCACATGATTTTGCAATCTAATATGCTAAATATATTGTTCAAATACTTATCTATCATGGCCTGCTATTTTGGGTTGAATAATTGATGAAATCATGTAGATTAATTGTTTTATTAATATACTTTAAAAGTCAAATTAAATGCTTTGAATGGCTGCCATGTTGGGTTTTCATATTAGCGCTTGAATTCATCCACTGTACACCAATATAGATAAACACTGAGCACCCAGTTCCCCCCCCTCCCCCTCCCCATTCCCCACCCCGACTTCGTCAATAACATTTTTTTTTTTTAAATAGTATGTAACCTCACTGAAATGGCCGGAAATGGCATTTTAGAGCCTCTCGATTAAAATGTTTCTTGGGTACGGCATACCCAGAGCACCACCCCCCCCACCCCCCTGGCACCGGAAATACAAATTCTGAACTATGGATATGCAGAGGCGACACGTTATTTATAGGCAGTTGGGAGTAGTTCTGTAATATTTGTGAATATTATTACAGACGTGTAATAAACTACAGAAAGAATGCTAGCAGGTGTCTTCATTATTATTATATTAATGTCTGGTATGGATGGCGTTCGCCATATATACACACATTATATGATATATAATGAATTATGGTAGTACAAACAAATGGAGTCAACTTTTTTTTTTGTACATTAGTTGATTAAGCAGGGTAAATTTCAGTCGCAGACGACTGGTCTTCCTCATCCCACTGCTCCTTGTCCCATCCTAGTAATGCCGAGCGTCTGGCTAGGAAGCGACAATTATCAATTTTTTAGTCATTGGTTTGACTTGACCAGGATTCGAACTCACGATCCCATGATCTACCAGCACAGGAGACGGACGCTCTAACTCATTCGGCCATCCCGTCTGGTTATATTACAGATAGATATGTAATTATTGAATGTTTAATAAGTTTGGAATGTGCTATGTATACCGGGAATTAAATAAATAACGCGTATGGCTTTGTTTTTAATACTTTTATTACACCACGAGTATTTACAACAGTTTTCTTACTCTTCAACCCTCCCAAGTGCTAAAATAGAGCCCACAAGAATTGAACCAACAACTGTAGCACCATACAATTGCATAGTCCGATGGTTTTGTATTTCGGCCATTTATTTGTTTAAAGATAAATATATAAGGTTAACCGTTATAATCTACCTTAATTTAAATTAAAGTAACTTATTATAAATGGTTCAATTCGAAGGTATTTGAGAAGAAGAAAATGTGTTTGTGCATGCACATAACAATTCTGACACCATAGGCTTCAGCAGAAACATGTTTGACTGACTTTGTATTCCCTCCTAAGCAGCAACAGATGCTTAACAAGGCCACCAGTATACATTTTAGTTTTTTCTTGTTTTACGTCCTAGCAACATCTAAGGTTATATCAGGACGGGTACCGACTTGTGACAGTGTGCACTCATGGCGACTTTATAATGCTGCCCCACTGGGAGACCAGGCCGCCAGCACCATGACCTGATATCCCACTCGGTCACATTATCCTGACACTGAGCCAACCAGTCCTTGCCCTATCCTAATAATGCTGAGCGCCTGGCTAGGAAGTGACAAGTATAATTTTTTAAGTCATTGGTTTGATTCGACCAGGGTTCGAACACACGATCTCATGGTCTACCAACACGGGAGACGGACGCTCTAACTCATTCGGCCATCCCATCTGGTCCACCGATATACAGGTCGGTTCTTTATAATCGAATCTCTATAAGGGGTTCGGATTTAACAAATATATGCCTTCATCGGATTATGTGGCTTTAACGATTCATCTCAAATTAAATAATGTCATAATGGTAGAAGTTTTCCAGCATTTCTGGTGAAGTATTACCAATAATTTACCTCATTAAAAGAGGAAGAGAAACGCTGGTATTTCCAGAAACAATAACGCCTAAATGAATCCACTTTTTCATATTGACCCCTAAACGGAGATTAAAGCTACATAGTCTGACTGAGCTTCAAATTTCCAAAACCAAAATATTTATATAGAATTGACTCTACATATCTAACTTGGATACTTATGCACTTATTCAGCCTTTGTTGCCACATAGAAGTGAATATGGAGACAATTTAATAGAACCTGTCATTGCTGAAGCCTATGGTGTCAGAGTTACGACGTGCTTGCCAAAACTAATTTTACATGTTTGAATTTCAAAATATCTCAAAACGTAGTCATTTAAAATAAAAGTTACTTCAAGCTAAAGCAAGGTAGATTACAACACTCAATTTAATATACTTATCTCAGAAAAATGACCAACACTCAAATCCATTGGACTATGCAACAAATTTAAGCAACAAATTAATATTCATTTATTAAGCAGAGGGGCGTTTCAATCGTGAACAATTGGTCTTCCTCATGCCACTGCTAATGTTCTATCCCAGCAATGCTTCTAGTGTTATTTCATATTATTTCTGCATGTAGACCTACTCGTCGTATTTGGTGCAACTTCAACTATTACCAAGCACATTTTAGGGACATGTACATCACAAATGTAGGCATGAATACATCAAGCTAAATATGTTCATCAGTAACACAGAACTCCGTTGAGAGCATGGGCCGCGTTCAGGGTACGCCTCTGAGTCATCTCGGAGAAATTCCTGACATCACGCTAGTCTGAACGGCAAAAGCAGTCAGTCGCCTCGAAAAAGGCCACCCCCCCATAGGGGAAAGCCATTTGCAAGGGAAAAGAGCTCTGCTTGGCTGAAACCACTGAATATAGCGGCCATTTTCGAGGCGCGTTTTGTCCCGAGTCTGAAAAGTGAGATGTCTCCGAGACGACTCGGAGGAGTACCCTGAATGGAAATAAGCCAAAAGGCGTCTCCGAGTCGCAGCCCAGGTGTGGTCAGGTTGAAGAGTCTTCTTTTCCGCGAAGTAAACTGCTGATGGGCGTTGCACTGAGGAGGGTTTGTTTGTTTGTTTGTTTGTTTGAGTTTTAGGTTCTATCAGGACGGGTACTGACTTGTGACAGTGCACACTCATAGCGACTTTATACAACTGCCCCACTGGGAGACCAGGCCGACGACACCATGACCCGATATCCCACACAGTCACATTATCCGGATACTGTGATAACCATAACCAATCCTTGCCTGATCCTATTAATGCTGAGTGCCCGGCTATTGTGACAAGTATCAATTTTGTAAGTCATTGGTTTGACTCGGCTTTGATTTGAACCTCCAACCTTCCACACGCAGGGGAAGCCTGCACTCTACCGATTCGACCACTGTGTCTGGTCGAACATTTCAATATGTTCATGAAGGTGTTGCATATATGATCAGGGATGAAAGTGGTTTACAACAACAAAAACGCGGAAATCAAGCTATTATTACACCGACGGCAAATTTCCTCAAAAAAGCTGATTTTCCACCATAGGATTAGCATTGTCAGGGAATCGCAGAAAAATGCCGGAAGTCAGGTTTCAACTATCCTTGTTGTGCCTATATTATCACCCATATCTAACTCGTTCTTGTTTGAGTTTATGTTCTAGCAACATCTAAGGTCATATAAGAACGAATCTGAACTACCCAATTGCTGACATAATATACATCGTGATTCCTTGGCATTTAACGTTAATCGTTAAATATAAAGAATCGCAGAAATCCGCGAAACCGCAGAGATCTTTCATGCTTGCCTGTATGATAACGACAGCAGGGAGCAGAATCTGTGGCACAAACAATAAGGTGGGCTGTTACGTGGTGCTCTCCAGGTGATAAGTGCGGATAATGTCCTTGACGATGTCTCGGACACGTTTTATTGAGAGTTCCTCGTCGAAGACCTGAATAAAATGGAGACAAAAAAGAGGGTGATATACTGCCAGGTTTACGTTAATGTTCCCCAGTAAAAACTTGAAAGTCAATGTTTACCCATTTCTGTAAGGATAACACAGAAGCACCAGACGCGCAATAAATGCTTAATAAGTGCATCAGTATCTGAATTCGATATGTAGGATTCTCTGTGGTGGAGTGGTTAGAGTGTCTGACTTTTTTCTAGGTCGGACTCCTAATCTGAAGGTCGGTGGTTCGATTCCCCATGCCCCCACCTCTGCCAATTTGGATTTCCACCGCTGTGTATAACTTACAGCGTCATCAAAGGCCAGTTGCTCTCATACCATGTCTATGTGGTGTGGGAGGTTAAAAATCCCTTGGGTCGGTAAAAGTGTAGGCTCGGGCTTTCTATCGACAAACTGTCTAATGGTGAAAACAAGCCTATTCAGGCTTATCCATAATAGGCAGTATAAATCTTCAAGAAAAAACAAAACAAAAAGGATCAATTTAAAGTTGCATAGTCCGATGGCTTTGAGCTTCTGTCATTTTCTGAGATAAATACATTAAATTGATCATTAAAAGCTACTTTACTTTAGGTTGAAGTAACTTTTAGTTTAAATGGCTAACTTTGGAGATATTTGATGTGACAACATGCCAAATTAATTTTGGCAAGCACGCCAAAACTCTGATGTCAGAGGGTTATGCAATAACAGGTTCTATTAAATTGACTCCCCATGCCCTTCTATGTGGCAACAAATGCTTAATAAATGTACCAGTATCTAAGATAAATATGTAGAATCAAATCTAGGTAAGTGTTTTGGTTTTGAAAAGTTGATGCTTCATCGGACTATGCAACTTTAAGTGCTTTGGTTTAGAAAATTTGATGCTTGAGTAGTAGTCTGCACTGACCTCTCAGGCAACTAACCACATAGACAGGTAGGCATGGGTAGTGTATTGATATCAGGGAGCATAGGTGGTGTAATGGTTAGCACACTGGCCCAGAATGCAAAGAAATATGTGGGTTCGAGTCCTGCTCTAGGCGCAATATTTCCCATTTTCATCACCCCCATGACACTGGTTGCCGTGACCATGATCCTGTACAAGCTACGCGCAGTATGGTTGTTTAACCTACCCTGTGTATGCATGTGTAAGTGCATTTCCTATACGTATGTAATTGTAAGCATTAAATTACCATTTAAAAGACTTACAATTCCAGGGGGACGAGTGTAGTAGTCTGCACTGACCTCTCAGGCAAGTAACCACATAGACAGGTAGGCATGGGTAGTGTGGTGATAGATATCAGGGAGCCTAGGTGGTGTAATGGTTAGCACACTGGCCCGGAATGCAGAGATGTAGGTTCGAGTCCCGCTCTAGGCGCAATATTTCCCATTTTCATCACCCCCCCTCTGACACTTGTTTGTTGGGATTTTGAATCCTGGCAACATAACTCATACAGCTCATATCAGGATGGCTCCTGACTTGTGACAGTGCACGCTCATAGCGACTTTATAGTGCTACCCCACTGGGAGGAAGACTAGGCCACCCAGCACCATGACCCGATTTCCCACCCAGTCATATTATCCTGATACCGACCTAACCAGTTCTTGCCCTATTAAAAGGAAAGTTTGTTTTATTTAACGACGCACATTTATTTTTATCATCGGCTATTTGGATGTCAAACATATGGTCATTCTAAACATATTTCTTTGGAGGAAACCCACTCCCACCCCACAGACTACTCTTTCCGATAAGCAGCAAGGGGTCTTTTATATGCACTTTCTCAAAGACAGGACAGCCCATACCACAGCCTTTGATGAACCAGTTGAGGACCACTGGTTGTTGCCCTATCCTACTAATGCCGAGCGCCAGGCGCCAAATATCAATTTTGTAAGTCATTGGTTTGACTCGACTGGGTTTCTCACTCCCGACCGCCCACACAGGAAGCCGGCACTCTAACCGATTCTGCCATCATATCCGGCCTGAAAATTTTGAAGATTTTATCCGATTATGCAGCTTTAAAAAAAGCAGACGACACCGACTTCCCGCCTTACCTCCCACCACGGCGTCCTGGCCTCGTTGTTGTATGGCACCTCGACGCCCAGCGACTCCATGGCCAGGTAGATGCAGGCTACAGCGATTGCCTCGGCGCCATACTTGAGGCATGTGTTGCCATGGTAACTGTCATTGAGTATGGCCCACGCTGTTGGTACGATGAGGGCTTGCTTCAGTGTGTGTGGGTCAAACCAGTCCACCAGCGACTTGAGGTAGTGCAGCATGTACTGCCACGAGAAAGCAAATGGGCCGCTCAGAAATTGTTTGCGTACCACTTTTGTGACATGGAAACCCAAAATGAAAACCGTACAAAGAATAGCAGAAAACGTTCAAAATAGTTAGCAGATTCCAATGTTGCTATGAAGGTTTCACTTTTTGATTTCGATCTCATACAAATTGAGAAAGATTTTTAAATTAACCATGTAACATCCATCCATAACACCATTTCACGTTTTGATTTCATACAAATTGAGAAAAATGTTTAAATTAACCGTATAACATCCATCCATAATATCATTTTAACACACATCCATAACATCACTTTAACACACAACAAATTGAAACAAGATTTTATTGATTACAGTTAAGCAAAAACGATTGTCTTACAAGACTTTTGAAAATAAAGTTTGTCTAGATGTATGGTGTGGATATGCAAATTCTCATTTCAGCAAAAAATCCTACAAGCATACTTCGGATACATCTTGTGGGATAGATTAAATACAGGTAGTATTGCTAACATACTTAACACACAAAGGTGACTATAACTATTTGACCTGTTACCCCACCTCCTAAAAAAAGGCTTAATCATTAACAATGTGACGCGGAAACCAAAAATGTGATGCACGGTGTTTTTAAGCTTCCATAAGTATAATTAAAGTAGTGTCATGGGGGGGGGGGGGGGTGATGAAAATGGGAAATATTGTGCCTAGAGCAGTTTTCAAACTCACACTTTTTTGTCATTCCGGGGCTAGTGTGCTAACCATTACACCACCTGGGCTCCCTGATGCAATCACCCTATCCACGCCTACATGTCTCCTTGTCTGAGAGGTCTATGCACACTACTTCAATAGCATCCATTTGACGGGGGTCCCCTATCTTGGTGTGAACACTGTGAGTATAGACCGACAGCGCGTCACATTTTGGTGAGGTGTCCTCACCTACAACCGGCTTGAGATGGTGTGTTTGGTAACAAGAGTCATTTCGATTCCATCCACAACTCGTTACAAATCTAATTTTTACCATGAATTCATTTTCCATAATTAATTTCACTCAATTTGATCTTACTCCTTATTTTACTCCTTTTAAATGGTCCATTTAGGGACGTGGTCAGTTTAGGGAATTAGAATTAGATCGCCCATACAATGGTATTGTATGGGCGATCATTTGGGACCCAAATAAAGCCATCGATATAGGGGAGTGGTCGATCTGTGGAGGTGGTCGGTTAGAGAGGCTGAGATGTTTTTTTCCCTTTTTTTTTTATCGAGGCTGTATTTATACTCTCCATAGCATATAAGCCTGGGTACCCAGGCTTGTTTTCAATGCTGGCCAGTTGTAGTGTTGGTGTTATCTTACCATACAGTAGCTGCTGATAAGGTATTTGATTGCCTGCATTTCAGTAGCAGATAGATAATTGGTTGGTATGGTTAGTAGCCTATGTTAGTTTTTTGGGATATTCTTATTTTATTTTGTTCTACTCTTATTACTAGACTAGCCTACTCCTATTGACATATCATAGGCTTGTATGTAGCTGTGTGGTGTGTTATCTGGTTACTCTTGGCATGGTTACCTTCCATTGGGCGTCCCGCTGGTGGGCCGTGACATACCACATGCCCCTCTGCAGTGCAGCTTAGTGGGGGATTTCCTAGCCTAATTTGCACAGATATTTTTTGCAAGTTTTTAGGTCAGGAATTTGTCGTTCCTTTACCGTTTGGGCATTCCACACCTTGGCAGCCATTTCCAGCGTGCTTCTCTCATGAGCTTATATTTGGCTTCTGGTCTGCTTCGGTAGTGGCGCATAATTTGCTCTAGTAGCCCCTTGCGGTTTTGTTAGGAGTTTATTGTTTTGACTATAGCTATATGCTAATGTTTTCAAATGAATTATTCTCCTATTTTCTAGTAATTCCGCTAAAACCACCTGGATGCTTACGTTGTGTGGGTGTACGAAGAGGACCTGAAAGCTGAGCACCCTCAGAATGAACAGCTCACACTGCACCACAGCGTCCCGCAGGTCCCAGTAGCCGGAACCCATGTCGAGGGGCGCCTTGTCTTTGTGTAGCGTCCTGTTATGTAAATGAATGCGCTACTTACTGCACTGTATCCAGGGTTCACACAAAATGTTGGCTACCAGATTCAAGAACATTCAAGAACGTTTTCAAGGAGACAGACAGCATTTTGATAACACTCCAGCTATTTATGATTAAAATATAATATAGGCTTTAAAAAAATATATAGTTCGGATTTCCCATTTAAGTATTTTCAAGGATATTTAAGACAAATTCCTGAATCATCAAATTCCATGACTTTCCAGGTTTTCAATGACCTGTTATATATTGAAGGACAGATCTACCTATGACACACGTTGATGACGTCACGGAGGCGAAGATGGTCCTCCTCTACTTTGCCCGCCAGATAAATGGAGGACGTGCCAATAAGCTGGAAAACAAACCACCAGAATTTGTTACATATAAAAATACTTACACAAATATGAATATTTACATACACTGTATGTAAATATTATATACACTACACACTTTCATTCCTGTATGGGTCTCTGGCAAAATTTGTGGAAATTAGACTGAGACCTTGACACCACCTAGCGGGTTCTGGCAAAACCAACAGTGAATTTGTGTGAAAATGTGGATGTTCCCCTATTGGATTAGCACTGTCAGGGAATCACAGAAAAAATACCAGGAGTCAGGTTCCAACTGTCCTTATTGTGACTGTATTAACTATTATCGGCCATGCCAAACTTCTTGTTTGGGTTTTATGTTCTAGCAACATGTTAGGTCATATAAGAACAGGATTTGGACTAACCAATTGCGGTCATATATTTGGCATTTTAATTGGTGAATATCAAACATCGCGGAAATTTGCGAAGACGCAGAGATCATTCATGTCTGTATATAGCTATGGTGACGACTCTTAGGTATTCAATTAGTTAATACGCAATATCTATCTGCGTAAAAATTGTAGAACTAAATTAAAAAGTACTTTGGACAATATCTATATAGCGTAACATGTTGTCTGTTGGAATTTTACACCCCAGTAGCATCTTAGGTCATATAGTATTAGGTCATATGGTAACATCATAGGTCATATAGTATTAGGTCATATAGTAATATCATAGGTCAGGACGGGCACCAACTTGTGACAGTGCGCACTCATGGCAATTTTCGTAGTGCTGCCCCACTGGTAGACCAGGCCACTGACACTTGGCACCATGACCAATTACCACACTTACCAGTCCTTGCCATGTCCTAGTAATGCCAAGCGCCAGGCTAGGTGGCCACAAATATAAATTTTGTAAGTTATTGATTTGACTTGACCCGGTTTTCGAACCCCTGACCTTCCGCGCTGTAAACCAGTGCTCTTACCAATTTGCCCTCAGCGTCTGTTCTTTAAAATATGTACTGTAAAGAGATTGTGATTAAGTTTCACTTGGGGGAAAAGGGATATATTTATTGCAGCTATAGCAGAATAGATAATGTGCCTGAATATGCAAAGGTGAAAACTTGTGCATTCAAAGACAGTATGAACTTACATATGGATCATAATCCTGTAATTTCACTCTGCTGAAAAATTGGTGGTAGATATGTGCCGCTGAAGCCAGGGTTACCGTCTTCATATTTAGTTTCTCTCCTGATGACAAAATATGGATATAAACTATAATAGGTCATAAACCAGGGATGGAAAGTCACTTTGACAACAACAATAAAACATAAACTTGGAAATGTAACTTACGGTATATCTTTTTTTAAACATTTGGTAGCGAATACGAAACCTCTGAGCAGCTGAATATTTTTCTCGAAAATGTGAATATCTTTCGTCCATTGTTTTAAATTATCCAAATTTACAACATGCTGTGGTGATTGTGTTATAAAGATTTCAATTTGTATTCTGCTGAATGGAAATACAAAACATGCACAATAAACTAGTTTATTTAAATTCTAATTAGAATAAAGATATCTACATTGCATTAACCATAGGCTTTGTGTAAATAGCTAAATGACTTAACAACGATATGGCCGGAACACCAGTGCCTCGGCACTAACAAATGTATTATTATGAAGAATAAACATCTATTCACCAAAGAACATAAAAATATTCTATCATATCATAATTTATAGCCTATATAATCGATGATATACACCAGATTGAATTATGTAATACAATCAAGAAAATGCTTTGTTTACCTGATTCCATGAGAAAACGGACCACTTTACAGTGAGCTCGCATTAAAGCTTCATCTTCCATAGCTGCGAGTTTGGTGGACAAATTCGAGTTGGGCTTAGTTTTCTTGATAGAGTTCCTTGAATATAATATGAAACAGAGATTATAGAACACAACATATCAGCTAACTACTGCAATTATACATATAGCATGCTAACACCTGCATCTGATATGTGTATATGAGCCTGTCTCAAAAGGTGCTAACTCTTGGTTTTTTTGTCCATAGTGTAGTGGTCTGCACTGACCTCTCAGGCAAGTAACCACATAGACAGGTAGGCGTGGGGAGTGTATTGATATCAGGGAGCCTAGGTGGTGTAATGGTTAGCACACTGGCCCGGAATGCAAAGAGATGTGGGTTCGAGTCCCGCTCTAGGCACAGTATTTCCCATTTTCATCACCCCCATGACACTGGTGCCGTGACCAGGATCCTGTACAAGCTTTGCGCTGTATGGTTGTTGAACCTACCCTGTGTATGTATGTGTTAGTGCATTGCCTGTATGTATGTAATTGTAAGCATTACAAGACTTACAATTCCAGGGGGACGAGTGTAGTGGTCTGCACTGACCTCTCAGGCAAGTAACCACATAGACAGGTAGGCATGGGGAGTGTGTTGATATCAGGGAGCCTAGGTGGTGTAATGGTTAGCACACTGGCCCGGAATGCAAAGAGATGTGGGTTCGAGTCCCGCTCTAGGCGCAGTATTTCCCATTTTCATCACCCCCACGACACTGGTTGCCGTGATCAGGATCCTGTACAAGCTTTGCGCTGTATGGTTGTTGAACCTACCCTGTGTATGTATGCGTTAGTGCATTGCCTGTATGTATGTAATTGTAAGCATTACAAGACTTACAATTCCAGGGGGACGAGTGTAGTGGTCTGCACTGACCTCTCAGGCAAGTAACCACATAGACAGGTAGGCGTGGGGAGTGTATTGATATCAGGGAGCCTAGGTGGTGTAATGGTTAGCACACTGGCCCGGAATGCAAAGAGATGTGGGTTCGAGTCCCGCTCTAGGCACAGTATTTCCCATTTTCATCACCGTCAATAGTAATGATTGACACAAAAAAGCACAGAAACAGTTACACTGAAAACACAAGGACATTTGCTTCAAATCAATATGTATTCTATTGGGATTATGAAACACCGTGTAAAAAAACAAATCAGTTTACCCTGAGCAAATGCATAAGTAGATAGTGTGTTGATCGTTACTATGGACAAAGTTTTGTCCCATATTGCTTAGCACCTTTTGAGACAGTCTCATATATTACATCTGTTGATTAAGCAGGGGAAATTTCAATCACAGACAATTGGTCGTCCTAATTCCACTGCTCCTTGCCCTGTCCTAGTAATGCCAAACACTAGGCTCGGTAGCGAAAAGAATAAATTTGTTAAAGTCATTGGTTTCACTTAGCCAAGGAGGACGCAAACCCCATGACCTACCAAAATGAGAAGCGGGCGCTCAACTCATTCGGTCATCCTGTCTGGCTATTCAGATTACAATATTATTGAATACATTAGTTCTATGTTATCCCGACAATTCCCTACCCACCTTCGTCCCTCCTGCAGCAGTCTAGAGAATAGGAGTGATAAACAACCCTATTTAGAAAAAGTGTTGATATACTATATTTATCCACATCATTTCCCAATCTAAACAACTAAATATATTGTTCACATACTTATCTACTTTTGGAGTCCTTTTGTTTATGAAATCATGGAGCTTAATAGACTTTAAAATTTGAATCTAGAACATCCAGTGGCCATCATCTTAGTTTTTTTAAATTCAATCCCAGTTCATGAAAGTGGCATCTGACAAAAAACGCGGAAACCAAGCCGAGATTACTACACCGCCATTGAATTTCTGTGAAAACGCAGTCCCCCCACCCCCACCCCCACCCCCACCCCAACAAAGGATTAGCATTGTTAGAAATCACAGAGATCTTTCATCCCTGATGCCAATATAGATAAATAGCACCTCACCGCTCGTTCATAAGTAATTCATAGTCATACCAAAGCAGTTTTTGCACAAAGTTGTAATTCACCTTTAGGGGAGTGAATAATCATCTACTGACCCGTACTAATTTCATAACAAACTGTGTAGATGGTTTCTTTTGCAGTTTGGGGCATTCATTTGTTACCATTATGAACATTATGGAGGGATTATGATTAAAGTGTTTAGACTAGTTGATTTATTCTGATTGTGTGAGGAACTGGTGACAATTTCCAGTATAGGTCGAATAGGTGTAGCGGCAGTACTGCTACTGTAATAGCCTTGTCACACTACGATGTATTTCGCCGGCGTGCCACCAACGCGGAAAATCACTTTTAATCGTCGAGAAACATCAAACTTTTGGGCGTCAGCACAACGTATTGGTAGCGTGCGGCTGACGTTGTGAGAAGAAGAAAAAAGTTTGGCGCACCATCCTGATATGACCTTCGATGTTGCTAGGACGTAAAACAACAAAGCAACAGTTTGGCGCAACATGTGGGAACGACCCTCACGCGCGTGCGTCATCTGCCTAGCATTCGCATAATGTTATTCCAGCGATGTCGACGTGCTTCTGACGTCGCCATAATATTGGCACCTGCGCGTTGTCGCACGTCAAAAGTTTTGTGCAAGCACAAAACTTCGCTGATAACCTGACGCGCGTCGCCGTCCATCAACGATTACCAACGCGCGCCTAACGCTTCCAGACGTCTCCCGACGTTTCGCCAAAAAGTGACACACGTCGATGCGCGTTGGCGAGAAACGTCGTAATGTGACGGCACCATTACTACTACTAGTACTAGTAACAAATGACACCAAGGCTAATTTGCCAATCTCAAGAGAGTAATTTGAGTTAAAGCCTAAAGGCTAACATCTTATCCATTTGTAGTGTACCGCTTTAAACTTCTAAGTTTTAGTAAAGCGATACATTAGAAATGGTTGGTTGGTGTGGAGTTTTACATCCTTGCAACATCCAAAGTCATATCAGGATGGATACCAACCTATGACAGTGCACTCTTATGGCGACTTTATAGTAACATTGGATGCTGAGACCAGGCCACCAGTAGGCCTACCATGTCCATGACCTGATATCTCACTCAGTCACATTATCCAGTATTCGACTGGGTCCTTTCCGTCAGCAAAATTTAGGCTCCACCCACCTGTGCAGTGAACTTGGTTTTTGAATGTAAAGAGGACCAGTCAAATGACCTCAGTGGTTTCAGCCAATCAGAGCTGTTCATTTCCATTGCAAATGGCTGCCCCCATAAATCGAAAAGAACAGTTTTGATTGGCTGAAGCTACTGAATCTTTCAACCTTTCCATATCAGCCATGTTGAAACACATCACGTGACCTTGTGAATGGAGCCACAAGACACATTTGAATCATACTTATAGAAACCCACTTCCAGTCCCAGTCGAATAGGAATTTGTAAAGAATTATTTTGATATTCGCATGGAAAGGCCCAGTCAAATACGTCCAATGCCAAGCGCCTGGCTAAGAAGCAACAAGTATCAATTTTGTATGTCATTGGTTTGACTCGACCGGGAATGGAACTCACGACCAGCCGCACCAACTGGGAGGTCTGCGTCTGCGCTCTATAGAGGGAGTGCACATGACGTCAACACTCAGTGGTCAGCCATCTTGGATTACACTTATTACCACCTATGGCACCCCCTGTCTTATACCAAGAACACTAATGGGCCTACCTACTGGGCCTACCTAGTCGGCAGCCGCCGAAGTATGTGACACCACCTAGCAGGTACTGCCCAAACTTTTCTAATTCTTTGACAGAGTATCCAATGTGTCAACATACTGCACTTCAGCAACGATGTGAGGCTACATGATTAAAAATATACTTCCCTTTCAAAAAACCCTTTTCCTCAAACTTTTTAGGCCAAACTGCTCAAAACAGTGTGAAATAAACCAACAAATCAGTAAATAAACACAATGTAAACAGTTGCAAGCCTTTCATATGTAATCCAATATGGCCACCGGAAGTTGTCTCGTGACATCATTACACCCCCTCTATTGATTCTGTAGGCGTAGATAGGTATGTCAGATACCGGTAGGGGTGCGTCGGTCACCATGTCTATAGCAAAATGTTCCTACATTTTCACCATTGCGCCCTTGATTAAAGTACTTTTGCATTGGAATATTTTCATAAATGTTATATCACTGGAAAGAACATGAATTACTCTCACCGAAAATATACATTAAAATACCAAAATCAAAATACTTAGAGCATAGAAAGCTGTGATAATGTGGCAATGGTCAGTTTATTATAATGGTGAATCCAGACTAAATTTAACAATTAAACCGACATTATAGCTATGTGTGAATAAGGCCGATCACCGCAAAGCAGTTTGGCAGCGACAGTAATGCTAGTCTCATTCAGCGCTGTGGAGCTGCTTTGCGGTAGGCTTCATCTTTCAGTTCAACAAAAGGAGGGTTTTCTAGCTACAATTTAGCTCTTGTTTTACTAACATAGAGCACATATTTCTTTACATCTTCGTTTTTTAATTGTTTCAATTGGACCAGTATCAGTTTCAAAAGTTGATAGTTGAATTTCAAGTTCTACTTTTCTCCACAAAATCTTCATCAAATCACCCAAAGGAGATTAAATTATCTCATCAAACTATGACATTTTGTTCCTTCATTAGTTTTCTACATGTGAAATTTTAAGGAAGTTTGATAGTTTAAGTTTGATAGTTGAAAGTTGAAGTTTAAGGACATATTTGATCCAGAGCACTTTAACATTTGCTGGCACTCTCACCTCTGCCATTAGATAGAAGATTCACCCGATACTTGTAGTACACGGGTGAAGGACAACGTAGTGTAAAAACGGGCGAAAATAGGTTTAGTATGGAACATGAACTAGAAACTGTGGCTCCAGTATCAAATGGCTACTCATATAGGCACAGAGTTGGTGATATGGACGAAAATGCAAAAAGACAAGATGGCGGCCAGAGAACGCCGTCGATTTCACTTTTAAATTGCATTAAAGTATATGTTTTATTATATTTTCCAACTCAAACGTAGTGGGTAAACATGAAGACATATACAAAGAATAAATATTGCTTCTTAGATTGAGAAATTATGCTCTCATAAGGACTCATTTCATTAGCCCGACTTTTCGACCGTTTTTATATAAGGCTGATCTTCACCCGTGTACTACAAGTACCGGGTGAATCTTTTATCTACTCTGCCATTTGCTACTTGGCATTCACGCCTCGGCATCGCTTATGTCCTGCTGATTTTGGGTCACAACTTTTGGTTGGTTTACTATACAATAAAGGGCCCATAATTAGGCATATTTTTCAAGTTCAAATCGATGTAACTTTCTTTATATATACATTAGAAAGATTATATGACTACCATGTTTACTCTACAAAATTTTTCGATTGGTATACTATATGTTCCATTGTGGCATTGAGATCAACTGCATTCTTTAAAAAAAAGCTCACATAGCTAGACATTAGAAATGCCATAACTTTCTCCCCTTAATATTTTCAAAATTAAAAGAGATTTGAGTTTGTCTCAGCAAGATCTGTTGAAAGAGCTTAAATGTATACGGTTTGTTGTGTTTTGAAATTTTAGCTGATCAATTGTATCTACCGACTCGGCCACTACAAGTAGGTATGTTGACATCCCCGCGATGCGTCGCCGCCGTGTCGTCCCCGATCGCTGTGATCGAGAATGTGCGAATGGGTCTGGACAACTCGACCAAAATCGCTTCTCATTGGCTAACGAAAGGTGGTAGCGGGGAATCCCGATGATGTCATAGTTAAGGAAACCTCTCCGGATGTCCTTGTTTTCGAATTTTGCATTTCTGTTGCTTAGTTCGTTTGTGACACGCTTTCAAACATTTGCCCTACTTTTTGCATGCTCAAATCGGTTCAAAATCACTTTGGACGTAAATAAAAAACATATAGACGCAATTATTAATGTCTTTTCTCACTATATACCAAATATTCCCAATATACTCCTATATGTTGAAAGTGGTTAATTTTTAATTGGAAAGTGTCATGGTTTGCGTGACTTTGGCGCGGGGCGCATGCCTCATGGGGAGGAGGACTTCTGACACTATAGTGACAGGCTCACCTCTGCGTTGCTCGAATCGGTTCAAAATCACTTTGGACGTAAATAAAAAACATATAGACGCAATTATTAATGTCTTTCCTGACTATATACCAAATATTATCATGCTCCTATATGTCAAAAGTGGTTAATTCTTAATTGGAAAGTGTCATGGTTTGCGTGACTTTGGCGCGGGGCGGATGCCTCATGGGTCATGGGGAGGAGGACTTCTGACACTATGGGCGTAATCGATTAATCAACTCGGGTCACCCGAGCCACTTTTTGGCACATGCGCACATCCTTCAGATTCGGGTCAAATAATCGAATATGCTTCTCCATGTTCGGGGTGGACAAAATGGTGGCTTAATCCAAAACCTTTTTTTTTTTTTTAATAACCGATAAAACTACAGCAAAATAGGATTTAAAGTATTTTATGATGGCATAGTTTAGTTATATTTAATTAATCTAGGTTATTAAACAAAAAAAACATGTATGACTGGTACTTTTGTTTGTTATCCTGCAGGACGGCACCAGCGCAAATGTGACGTCATCGCCCGTAGCCAACCCCGGTGTCGTATTTTCAGCGCCTGGTCATTCTCAGCGGCCCGTCGTGGTCAACAGACCCGTGGCATCGCCGGCTACAAGCTCAGCTGGTGCCCGGCAGTGTTAGGGACCGATTACGCCGAAATCTATTGAATGCGATCATATTTAACAGAATTACATACTCAAATAATGAAATTTAATTAAATTAACCTTAAATTCCAAGCGATATTAACGTAGCAGCTCGATCAGCGTCGAATCGCCGAGTGTAAACAAAACAAATAGCAGTGATCGCCGCAACGTGCGAAAATCCGCGCATGCGCAGAAGCCACGACAGGCCGCTGAGAATGACCGGGCGCTGAGAATACGACACCGGCCAAGGGTAGGGTTACTGGGATCAGGTCTCTTTGCACACGGCATGTGTATTTGTCGACTCTACTCGCGGTGTTCCATTTGAAATTCTGACGACTCGGGTGACCCGAGTCACCCGGGTCATGTTAATCGATTACGGCCTATAGTGACAGACTCACCTCTGCGTTGCTGAAATCGGTTCAAAATCACTTTGGACGTAAATAAAAAACATATAGACCCAATCATTAATGTCTTTTCTCACTATATACCAAATATTATCACGCTCCTATACGTCAAAAGTGGTTAATTTTGAATCGGAAAGTGTCGTGGTTTGAGCGACTTTGGCACATGCGGCATGGGGAGAAGGAAACGCACTCGCACAAAACCACTTTGGACGTAAATAAAAAACATATAGACGCAATTATTAATGTCTTTTCTCACTATATACCAAATATTATCACGCTCCGATACGTCGAAAGTGGTTAATTTTGAATCGGAAAGTGTCATGGTTTGCACGACTTTGGGGCAGGGTGCATGCCTCATGGGGAGTTTGCATTGTACAGGGTCACACCCATTCCCTTTGTTTCAGTCTAATTACAGGACAAAAAAACATGCGATTTTAAATAAATAAAAAATCATAACTTTCTTAATACCGACCCACCCACGGGGAGGCTAATGACTAACACGTGTACATATATGCATAAACAATACCTGTAATCATAGAGGTGGATCATGAAATCACCAAAATCCAGCAAACGGAAACGGAAATAGCCCTCTATGGGCGCTGCCATTGTAAACTCGTGTTGAATAACCGAGAAATCTAAATCCAGCAAACGGAAACAGAAATAGATCGTCAAACTTCTGTCCGCAGCAAATGGTGGACGACAGCGATTGGTTAATAACTGACTATGGGCGTAATGCCTTGACATTGTACCGCCGCAGAGTAGCGCACGCCAGATCGAGGAACAATTACACTGGTCCCTCCCTACAAATCTTCCATATATGGTGTGATGACGTCACCAGGACCAGTGTATGTGTTCCTCCATGCTACTCTGCAGTGAGGCTGTCAAGGTATTAATTCCATAGGCCCAATTGACTGTATTCGGGGTCAGCGATTCGTTAATATTATATCAAAACAAATGACCGCTGCCATAGAATTTGCCGATACGCATAGTGCAAACCTTTTATTTTATTCAAAATTAAAAGAAAGAAATAAAAATTTGGCATAAACATGGATGACAAATAAAATATTAATAGTTTACTCCGCGGAAACGACGGTCGTATTCGGGTCACCCGAGTTGATAGAATTTCAAATCGAACACTGCGAGTGGAGTAAAAAAATACATGAGCAATCATAAAATAATTTGCTGTAGTTATATCGGGGGGTCGGTCCTAAGCATTGCTTATTCATATTACTAGACCAATATGCATGATCTTTGTGTTATTTAAAAGCATTTGTTTGGCTCTTTACAATGGTATGAGTATCATTTTTATTAGATAAAGGATTCACCCGGTACTCACAGTCGCAGTACACGGGTGAATACCAACCCTATATAAAAACGGTTGAAAAAGCGGGTTAATGAATTGAGAGCCTAATTTCACAATCTAAGAAGCAACAATTAATCTTTACATAAGTCTTATTGATAGCCCGCTACCTTTGAGTTGAAAAATATAATATAATATCTAATTTAATAACATTCAAAAGTGAAATCGACGGCGTTCTGCGGCCGCCATCTTGTCTTTTTGCATTCTCTCCCATTTCACCAACTCTGTGCCTATATGGGTAGCCATTTGATACTGGAGCCACAGTTTCTACTTCATGTTCCATACTAAACCTATTTTCCCCCATATTTACACTATGTTGTCCTTCACCCGTGTACTACAAGTACCAGATGAATCTTTTATCTACATTTTTATACCGACCCACCCACGTGGAGGCTAATGACTAACACATGTACATATATACATATACATAAACAATATATCCATAAACAATACCCACAGAGGATTTCGTCAAAATCCAGCAACCGGAAACGGAAATAGGCCTCTATGGGCGCCGCCATTTGTAAACTAGTGTTGAATAACAAAAATCCCGCAAACGGAAATCGCTCGTCGAACTTCGGTCCGCAGCAATCAGGGTCGACGACAGCTATTGGTTAATAATATATCAAAACAAATGCCCACTGCCATAGACTTTGCCGATACTTGCAGTTCAAAACTTAGCTTATTCAAAATTAAAAGAAATAAATAACAATTTGGCATAAACATGGATGCACAAATGAAATATTAATAGTTTACTCCGCGGAAACGACGGCTGTATTCAGGTTACCCGAGTTGATAGAATTTCAAATCGAACACCGCGAGTGGAGTAAAACAAAAATCATAAAATACTTTGCTGTAGTTATATCGGTGGGTCGGTCCTAAGCATTGCTTATTCATATTATGGTAAATTAAAAAAAATTTCCAACATACCTATTACAAGTAGGTACGTGAATAACACGGCGCTTTCACCGGACTCGCTTGTCCCACGGTGCTTGCGCGGAGCACTTCGCAGTGCGCATTTGACTCTCATTTTACTTCTCTCTTACAACCTTTATTTTAGGACTACCAGGAATTCAACCATATGGATGATTTAGTTCACATTTTGCTCTACTGCTACATCCAAAAATATTTGCTGTCCGATATATAGAAGTGACAACAAATCTTTATTCAAATTTATGCCTGTTTAAGTCACTGGAATTCTACCTAAAGGTAAGTTTTGATAATTTTGAAATTAGTTTCTTTTGTTTCTTTATATACTTCTCTATATTAGGATGTAATTTGGTGTTAATGTGAGGACCGGAACAGTGCTTTTGAGGGCGGATAAAAAGGTGTATCTGGCAGTAAATACGGTGCTTTCACGGTACTCGCTTGTCCCACGGTGCGTGCGCGGTGCACACCTGACTTATTTATCTTTTTCAAATTTATGTCTGTTTAAGTCTCTGGAATACTACCTGAAGGTAAGTTTTGATATTTTTTTAATTAGTTTATTTTGTTTCTTTATATACTTCTCTATATCAGGGTCATTGATTTTGAGGGCGGATAAAAAAGTTTAATTGTCACTTCTCATCTTTACTCAAATTTATGTCTGTTTAAGTCATTGGAATGCTAACTGAAGATGAGTTTTAATATTTTTGAAAATAGTTTATTTTGTTTCTTCATATACTTCTCCATATTAGGGTGTAATTTGGTGTCATTTTGAGGAAAGGAAAACATTGATTTTGAGGGCAGATAAACAAGTTTAATTGTCACTTCTCATGCTGCCTGCCACGCCAACCAGACACAGATGGGTCACAGAATTCAGCTGTTTTCCATTGAAACAAAATTACCCATTAAAAACGCTTTATAAAGTGTCACAACTTCCTTGATAATTGTCACAGGATGATGATTTGGGTATCATTAGAAAGGACTTTACAATACCTTTGCAATGATGTATTTCATGTAGGAATCTGTTAACTTTGAAATTTTTTGTTACATACCTATTTACAAGTTGAAATACAAAATCATGAAAATGGATAACGTGTTTTTTTCGATAGTATAGAGGCAGTGAATTGAGTGGTCAAAGTTTAGTGATGGGTAGTCATGACTATTGAGGCAGACTTACTACTGTGCATGTGTTGCGTCCATGCCTATATGAATGATATATCGGTAAATATCAGAATATAAACAACAGCAACGCCTTATAAACTGTTTCATGGGCGCAGCCATGACACATTTGGGAGGTTCATAAAATACTAATCTAACAGTTCGCAGACAGCTGGCTCAGTATATATGATGCCTTGACTGGTATTAAATCATATTCAGCTTGTCAATGCAGAACACAAATGCTGTGGGTAATTTATTTAGTGTAAAAGTAGGCAAATTCTAAGTGAACACAGCGTGTGCCGTTTCACCTACTACTGATTCCGTACTCTCCTGCACATCCGGTGTTACATGCCACAACATGCGCACTGAAAAGAAACCACCGTTTTCAAAATAGTCCACTTATGTTTACATGGATTAACACCCAACTTGTCTACGTAGGATTGTGTGTCAGAACGTGTAATCATGGGGACAATACTGGTAAGATCAGCCTTCGAATACCTGTTCCGCTTGATCTGAATTATTGTAATTATTAGAAAAGTTATAGTGGGTGAATAATTAACAAACTGATTGAATCAATGAATGAGTTTCCTTACAATGTAACAATCCCACTAAATTCCCTCGATTTTCTCTTTCCAATTTTCCTACCATAACTACCATGACTGGATTGCATGATTGCTCTACCAAATATACGAATAAAATACCCGATGAGCTATTGTTACGGTTTAATATATTTTTCTCATTCTTAGCACTGAGTTATAAATATAAACCAAATTAGTGAGTAGTCAATAAGCGGCCCGTCCTGAACGATAATAGCGGAAACTATAAGACATATTTTAGGTATGTTGACATCGACGCGCTGCGCGGCCGCCGTGTTGTCCCCGATCGCTGTGATCGGGAGTGTGCGAATGGTTTTCAATATCTCTACCCAAATCGCTTCTCAGAGGATAACGGTTGGGGGGATCGGGGAATCCTTATTACCACATATCAAGGAAACCTTTCTGAATGTCATACTTTTTGAATTTTGCATTTCTGCTGATTCGTTCGTTTGTGACATGCTTTCAAACATTTGCCCACATTTCACATGCTCAAATCGGTTCAAAATCACTTTGGACGTAAATAAAAAACATATAGACGCAATTATTAATGTCTTTTCTCACTATATACCAAATATTAACAGGCTCCTATATGTCGAACATGGTTAATTTTGAATGGCAAAGTGCCATGGGTTGCGTGACTTTGGCGCAGGGCCCATGCAGTAGCCTACAGTAGGTATGTTGACATCGATGCGCTCACCAACACGCACGCGCGCTTAAGATCACAACCATTGCCTTTGTTTCAGTTTAATTACAGGACCAAAAAACATGCGATTTTAAATATTAAAAAAATCATAACTTTCTTAATACTAGACCAATATGCATGATCTTTGTGTCATTTAAAAGCATTTGTTTGGCTCTTTTCAATGGTAGGAGTATCATTTCTATATGATAAATTTAAAAAAAATTCCAACATACCTACATATTTGACATGTTGGCACTTGTCACAGTTCCTTATATTCAATGTTGCTTGTGCTGATGGTAACTGCAACTCAACTGTGCATTTGTGATCCTCTCCTCTTCTGATCTCATACAATTTGTCGTTCATTGGCATGTGCTAAAAGTACAATTTTTTGACAAAAGTCAGATAATAAATATAAAACCATCATTATGATTATTTGGCTTGATTATTTTGATATGCCTGGCTTGACAAGCCCGGCCCATGAAGTTGATTAGTTACTCCCGCAACCCTGTGACTGTGTCAGGGTATGAGTGTATCGTGTATGCTGCTACTGACAAACCATATAAATATAGAAAAAGTATTGGCTTTTGGACATACATGAATTTCCAATTCAACATGCTAGATTTATTCTTCAAGTACCTCTCTATCATAATCATAAGCATATTCCACTACTTTAGTTTTGATGTAGAATGAACTAAATAGCTGATACCGATTCCCAAACCTGGTGAAGACCAGAGTGAAGCCCACAACTATCGTCCCATAGGCCTCACAAGCTGCATCTGTAAAACCATGGAACGCATGGTAAACAACCACCTCATCTGGCTACTGGAGTCAGGACACCACCTGTCCAACCTTCAATGTGGCTTCAGACGGGGCCGCAGCACCCTCGATCATTTGGTGCGCATGGAGACCTTCATAAGAGATGCTTTCCTTAAGAAGGAGAACGTTGTGGCTGTCTTTTTCGACCTCGAAAATGCCTATGACAACGTGGCAGCATGGCATCATGGAGGATCTTCATGCGATTGGCCTTCGTGGCCACTTGCCAATTTTCATCAGGAATTTTCTAGCCTTCAGGCATTTCCGTGTCCGTGTCAAGACTACCTATTCCAGCCTACACTCACAGGAACTAGGAGTACCTCAAGGCAGCATACTGGCCGTGACCCTTTTCGGGGTCAAGGTCAATGGTATTGCTGCTGATGTAAAGCGGGGGGTCTCCTGTAGTCTTTTTGTGGACGACTTTGTTTTATATTACAGCGGTGCTAACATGAATGTCATAGAGAGATAGCTACAACCAAGCATAAATGGGACCCATCGATAGTCAGTTCTGAACGGTTTCAAATTTTCCAAGACCAAAACAGGCAGTATGCATGACCTTTTTACTAAGGTAAAACAGGAAAACATTTTAGCCTTTTTGAGGGCAGCTGGACTGTACCACCTCATATAGTTTACTAAATAGATTCTATCAATTATTAATCAAACGGGGTGATCCCGGGGAAGCTATTGGGGCGCCAGAGGGAACCAGTGGTGAAGAGATGGGTAGGGAACCCGTAGTAATACATCGACCGAGCGGGCGACGCAAGTAAGGAATAACAGGGTCAACACGATCAACAGTATCAACTACAACTACAACATTGGTCGTAATGCCCTCCTGCCGCCTTCCAGATCTCACCTCTTTTTCTACTTTGGCTCACCTCGGACCTATACACTATGCCACAAGGAAAAGGGAAAGGACGGAAGGGCTCCCGGGCGGCCGCCCACGGCACCCCGGGGCCGGCTACAACCCCGAGGCGGGACGAGTCACCCCCATCTGCCCCGGCAACTCCTTCCTCGCCGGGCCCCTCACGCCGCACCTCGGGCACCGACGCCATCCTGGAGGAGCTGCAGCGCATCCGGCTGGAACAACGCCAGTCGACCGCGGACCTCCACGCAAGGATCGACGGCCTGCAGACCGGGGAGGCGCGGCCCATCCCCGAGGCGCCCTCCCCCGCGCCCAGACACCGGGCCACCTCGGGCGCGCGCCTCGGTGGGTCCCAGGCTGCAGCCCTGCCAGGAGCCGCCCACCCCCAGTACGAGCGTTACCAGCACCTCGGCGGCCATGCAGCACTGCCGACATCGCCGGCCTACCACGAGGAGCCGGCACAGCACACCCCGGTATCCGCAGCCGACGCCGTCCGGGAAATCCTGGCCTCCGCCGAGGCGCGCCACTCAGTGAGGCGGCAAGGTATACCGGCTGACTATGTGTTCCCCTCCGACCTTGTGCAGAGAGGGGCGGAGAGGAAGTCGGTGAAGAGGGGGGAAGCGACGAAGGATGAGTATAACCTCGCCCTTCTGACCCTCATCAACCACCCCGACTTCCCCGCCCACATCACCACATCCTCACCGTCCTCCAGGATCACCTCGTCTACCCGTGGGCGACCGTCCGCCATTATTCCGAGACGGTGTTTACTTGGATCGCGGACGGCCGACTCCCCCACGGGTGGCACGACCCAGTGGCCCTGAACCTCCTTAGGGTCGAGTGCATAGCGATGCCACCCCAGCAGACAACCACCACCGCACCCCGCCCACTCGACCACCCAAGAGCCCGGCCCCAGCCCCGCCCCCAGACCGACACCCGGGTAACCTACAACAAGGAGACCCACGGAGCCCCCTGTTACCCATGGAACCGGGACCCCTCCTCCTGCACCCAGGCCACCCCGGGGGAGGCCCACGGCCAAGGTGCCGCAAAGCACCGCCACACGTGCGCCTACTGTGCGAATGTCCGCAAGGTGCTGACTATGCACAGCGAGGCTGATTGCTTGACAAAGCGCGCACGGGACCGGCCCACAGCTTCCGCCTCACCGGATTTTCAGTGAGCCGGCACCTCCCGCCCGGCCCGGAGGCCCCCGACCGGCCCACCTGTCTCGACCAAGCCGCCCCGCCCACCACTCCCGACCCGAAGGCTCCCAGTCGGCCCAAGGTTCCCTTAAAAACCGCCCAGTGCACCCCTAGCAGCCCCCCTGACACTACTCGCCGGAGCACCAGCGGCTCCCCCGAGGCGCGGCCTGACCGCCGCCTCGGCACCACCCTCTGTTCCGGGGCTCAACGCCCCGCCTGTAAGGCTCTCATCGCCGACCACCAACCCTTCACCATCACCCTCGACTCAGAAGGTCACCTCGACCCCGGCGATACCGCCTTCCTCTGCCCCCTGACGACCGCCCTCCCGACCTCCCCGCCCCCGACCCCCTGACCCCCCCCCCCCCCGCAGGATTTGCTGCCCCCTCACCGCCCCGCCGCACCCTCCCCCTCCGCCCCACCCCCCACCCCCCACCTCGACGAGCCCCTCGACGTACGACCCGACCTCCAAGCTACCCTCCCTGCCGCCCCCTCCTGCGGTCCCACCCCCTCCCACTACCGCCCTACCATCATCGCCTCCTGGCCCCACATCTCCGGCGAGGCGTGGGATCGCTACCCCATTTTCCGCCACACCTACACCACCCTCCGGGAAGCGGGCCTCCCTAATTTTTTGGCCGCCCGCATCCCCCTCCCCTCAGGCCTCCACATCCCTGCCTGGCGCTCCCGCCTCCAGGACTACCCCGACCCCGCCGTCCTAGACCTCCTGGAGTTCGGGTTCCCCGCGAATTACTCCGCCTCAACCCTCCCCCGCCCTTCCTACTCCAACCACCGTGAGCCCCCCGACTTCCTGAAACACATCCAGGCCTTCGTCGACACGGAGCTTGCCCTCGGCGCCCTCATCGGCCCTTTCTCTGTCCCCCCCTTCTCTCCCTGGACGCAGGTCTCTCCCATGATGACCCGCCCCAAGGCCGACTCGGAAAAGAGGCGGGTCATCGTCGACCTCTCTTATCCCCGAGGTGCCAGCGTGAACTCGGGCATCCCCCGACGCGAGTACCTCGGGGAGCCCCACGCCTACACCCTCCCCTCCGTCGCCGACGTAGGCCGCCGCCTCGTCGCGGAAGGCGCGGGGGCCTACGTCTGGTCGGCGGACATATCCCGGGCCTACCGCCAGCTCCGTGCCGACCCCCTCTCCTGCCCTCTCTTCGGGATATGTTTAGAGGGTAAAACTTACATAGACCTCGCCCTCCCCTTCGGCTGCCGCTCCTCGGGCGCGGCCTGCGTCCGCGTCACCTCCGCGGTGGCTTGGATCATTAGGCGCGAGGGCTTCCACGCCCTCGTCTACGTCGACGACTTCATCGGGTGCGAGGGCTCCTACCTGAGGGCGTGCCAGGCCTTCGACGCCTTCCTCGCCCTCACCGCAGCCCTCGGCCTCGACGTAGCACCCGGAAAGTGCCATCCCCCCGCTGTCCGCCTGACCTGGCTCGGCTTTGCCCTCGACAGCGAGGCGATGACCATCCGGGTCGCCCCCGACAAGATCCAAGCCCTCGTGGACGACTGCGACGACCGCATCGCCCGCCCCACCCTCCGGAAACAAGAGCTCCAGAGCCTGCTCGGCCGCCTGAACCATGTCAGCAGCTGCGTGCTCCCGGGCCGCAAGTTCATGGCTCGGCTCCTCGGGGCGCTGCGCGGCTGCCTCGGGGCCTCCACTCTCACCCTCGCGGACGACGCCCTCCGGGACCTGAGGTGGTTCGCCGCCTACGGGCGGATAACAAACGGCCTCTGCCTCCTCAGGGCCCCCGAGGGTCGCCGGCTGGTGCTTGAGTGCGACTCCTGCCTCACCGGCGGAGGAGCCTTCTCATCCTCCCACTTCTACGCCCGAGGGTACTCGGAGGAGTACCGGACGCGGTACCCGACCATCCATGAGCTCGAGGCGGTTAACCTTGTCGTCGCCCTGCGCGCCCTCCTCCCGGACGACGTCGCAGGGGCGACGGTCACAATCAACACCGACAACATGGCCTCCGCTGTCGCGCTCGAGTCGGGCCGCGCCCGAGACCCTACCCTCGGGACTTGCGCTCGGGAGCTCTGGCTCATGGCGGCCACCGGCTCTTTCCAGCTCCACATCGTCCACAAGCCCGGGGCGGACCTCCTCCTCGCCGATGCCCTCAGCCGCGCCCACCTTCCCGGGCCCTGGGCCGAGACGGCCCGCGGCGAGGTGGCCCGCCTCGGGCTCCTCCCAGTCGAGGTCTCTCATGACGTTTTCCCTTTCTTCCCCGGGCTCTAGGTTTCCCCCCCGCCGAGGTTGCCGCCGTTGCCCGCTTCAGAGTCGCCGCCCTCGCCCCGGCAACCTGGAGGAATCGACGTCGCCAGGCCGAGGACTACGTCGCCTACGCGGTTGCCCGAGGCGCGCGCGCCCTCGGCGTTCGACGTAGCCGCCTTCACCGCCGCCCTCTACCTCCGCGGCCTCGCCCCCGCCTCCGTCAAGAATACCGTCTCGGGGGCCCGGTCGTGGGTCGGGGGCCTCACCTCGGGCTTTGACGCCCGCCTCCCCAAGGACATCTGCTGAGGCGGGGAGCGGTCCTCCACCCACCTGCCCCTGCAAGCGCCTCCTCTCCCCGCAGCATCTCACCCTGATCATCAGCCACCTCGAGCGAGCGGGTCCCGCCTCGCTCGTTCCTCGGGCCGCGCTCCTCCTCGGGTACTTCGGGATGCTCCGGCAGTCCAACCTGCTGGCCCCGAGTCCCGAGGGGTGGGGCGGCCCCCACACCCTCACCCGCGACGACGTCCGCCCCGCGCCCGGAGGGCTCCGCCTCCTGATCCGCAGCTCCAAGACGATCTCCAGCCCCTCGGGCGCGGTCGCCCTCTTCGTCCCCGCCATCCCCGGATCCTCCCTCTGCCCCGTGACGGCCTGGTCCGGTGCCGTCGCCCTCTGCCCCGCCGCCCCAGATGCTCCCGCCTTCATAATGCCCTCCGGCCGCCCGCTCGACCCGAGGTCCCTCACCGCGCTGCTGCGAGGGGCCCTGCAAGCCCAAGGAGTGCCGACGCCCGAGGCCTACACCCTCCATAGTCTCCGTCGAGGGGCCGCCCAGGCCTGCCAACGCGCCGGGGTTCCCCTCCCCGAGATTATGGCTCAGGGCACTTGGACCTCCGAGGCGGTCCACGCGTACGTGCCCGCCTCGCCCCCTCGGGCGCGCCGCGAGCCCTCTCCGCCGTTTTGGTGGAGGGCTCCTCGGCTCCCCCTCACTGACAACCTGACCTTCACCACGAACTCTTGCTCCATCTGAGCCCACACATTGACTCTCTTGCCTTGCTCCTTATGAGCCCTTACATCCATGTCATTGTTTATTTGCCTTGCTCCTTATGAGCCCTTATCTCCATGTCATTGTTTCTTGCATTGCTCCTCATGAGCCGATTACCTCTTGTTACCCTTGTACTTAACCTGTTGTTCCTCTGTATTTTCCTGAGGCGTACAATAAACGCCTTTTTCTCCACCCCTGCCTTGTTTTCCTCCTTTTCGCGCATCGGTCGTAATGCGTAGCATTACGTTTGATGCGAGGAAAGGAGGAGACCCTCCCCCGCCCCGGGCTGTCGCGCAGCGTGACACCTCGCCCGACGCCGCCGCGACTCGCTCCCTCCCCCGCCCTCTGCCGCGCAGCATTCGCGCCTCACCCGACGCCCGCTGCTCGCCCCCTCTTCCCCCCCCCCTCCCCCGGGCCGGCAGCCTTCACACCTCACCTGCTGTCGCCCTCCCCCTTTCCCTTATAAGGCCGCCTCCGGCCTCCCTCAGGCACTCGCCCTCCTGCCGCCTTCCAGATCTCACCTCTTTTTCTCCACCCACCCACCCATCTCTCTCTTTTTCTCTCTACCTCTTCCTTCTGGTGGAGGGCTCCTCGGCTCCCCCTCACTGACAACCTGACCTTCACCACGAACTCTTGCTCCATCTGAGCCCACACATTGACTCTCTTGCCTTGCTCCTTATGAGCCCTTACATCCATGTCATTGTTTATTTGCCTTGCTCCTTATGAGCCCTTATCTCCATGTCATTGTTTCTTGCATTGCTCCTCATGAGCCGATTACCTCTTGTTACCCTTGTACTTAACCTGTTGTTCCTCTGTATTTTCCTGAGGCGTACAATAAACGCCTTTTTCTCCACCCCTGCCTTGTTTTCCTCCTTTTCGCGCATCATGTAATGGGGGCGTCAGATCATGGGACCCAGTGGTGTCGGTCAACAACGGCATGCCTAACCGTGCTGTATCAGTATTAAATAAGGGGGTACCAGTTTGTACTAACCGAACGGTAGGCAAGGCAGTACCTGTATCAATTGAAACAGTGAACGGCATATGTGGGGACTGAGGCCCACGGCTCCCCGAGCCGGTAGAGCCGGAGGCAATATCAACATAATGAGCAGCATCTACGTTCAATATCTCAGGGCGTAGCACCGTATCAGGCGGTCGCGTCTGCGACACTACACTTGACGGACTGGACACAACCCCCGACACGGTACACATTACTAACTACAGGTTCAGTTTCACGAATTAATGACACCCGGAGAGGCAGATTACCAAACAGGCCTCCCTTCGGCTGGGGACTTATAGGCAGCCACGACACATTAGATCCCGTACCTAAAAACCCGTGTTAGTATTCTTTGACCCTACTGTGGGTTTAAGCGTCGACGGACGAGACTTAAACCAGTTCCCTATGATTGGCCTTGTACCCCCGTTTAAATGCACACCAACCACATATGTGGCAGTAACGGCGAGGAGGGGAACCGTGCGTCTCAGCGAACCCACAATCTTTACCCGTATTCCATATGGTGCAAATAGGGCCATCACTTAGTCGATCATATGCATCGCTATTCTGTCGACCGGAGCCTTAGAAACCGCCTTCACCCTCACCCTGGTCCCAAACAAATCTCTCTGAACATCCTTAATAGCCTGGTAGTCATCCCAGCCCGATTTCAACCGCTTATCATCAACCATTTGGAAAACTTTCTCAGAAAAACCTAAGCATGTCGACCAATCCCAACTTTCTGCCATCTCTAAAATATCTTGGACGTGTTTCATTATTGGTTCGGTCCACGACGATGGCGTGGTAGCGGACTGGGTCATGCGAAACATAGCTAATAGGTACTCATGCCATTTGGCATCCCCCTGTTTTACTCTATTTTTCTTGCCCTCTCTGACCACAAATTTATGGGGCAGTAATTTGTGCTTACCCCGTTTTGATGCCCGTTTCTTGCTATGCACTGAATGCAAGAGATCCCGTAGCAAATCCTCCCGAGACGAACAGCTTGATGAGTCTGTCGATGAGTGTCGACGCTTTCGATTACGACGCTTGCTCCAATGGGGTCGTGACGTTGTCGACTCCTGGTCACTGGCTGTACCGTCCTCCTGGTCACTAGGTGACGGCGATGAATCGGAAGATGGCGCCACTGGTGCATGGCGCTTCTTGTGACGAACGGCATCCCGTCCTCGTCCTCCATGCATCCGTTCATCTGTCGGAGAAACTGCTTGAGTCCCGTCTCGACGTGGGCCTGGTTGTAGTTCGGCCAATGTACGTTCCACAGTGGCCAACTTCGCCAGTAGAGAAGCATTACTGGTCTCAATTAGTCGAACCAGGTCGCTACCACATAGCTCAGCTACACCGGACGGTTCCATTGAGATCCCTGAGTGTCGATGGGAAGATGTACTCGCCTCTGTCTTGTCCAGTTCAGAGATTACAAATGGTGTCGACTCGGCGGTACGCAGCATTTCCTTGGAGAATCTTCCCTTCCTGGGTGGCATATTGGATCCGGGAAGCGTACTCAGCGGTAGGATAATAAGCAGGATAAGCAAATGGATCTTCTCTCTCGTGTTGATCTCGATCAAGTGACAGTTACAGGCTTGTTTGTTCCATATGATCAAGTCGTAGTCAGGGTGACATAATGCAAAGGTAACAGTCAATTATGGCAGGCCGGTTGGGTGCCGTTTCTGTAATAATTACATATGTTACCAGCAACATATACAATTATTAATCAAACATTTCTTTTTCTATGGGAATTTGTTTCCCTTGACCACAAATATATGATTGTGAGCTTTCTAATTTAATGAGTGTCTATTGGCACATAATTGATTGTCTGCTTTTACACGTGTAGTAGTCTGAACATGAGCTCTACTATCACGCGGTAGCAGCGGAGACTACGACGCCACCAACGCAGTACCATTACACTGCGCTAGGTGGCGGCACGGGTAGCCACCGGTCAGACCCCAACTGGGCTGACCTCTACTGCGTGTGGCTGACCCCCCCCCCCCCCCACCCCCCCCCCCCCCCCCCACACACACACCTATAGAGTCGATGTTGGATCTGGCGGGTCAGACAACTACTGACGCCGCGGAGAGCAGATGGTTCAATAAACCAAGGGTGAAGCGTACATTGTATTGAATCTTGGTGTTCTTCCGTGGAAACCTGCGTGAGTGAGAGTCGGACGGCCGTGGGCCATTACACACTTAAAGCGATGGTTTGAACAAAAAACAAACATTTCTCACCGTGAATATGGCCTATGCTGCCGACACGGCGTAAAGCAACCACCAATCAATCAATCATGCACTGAATATCGCAATTTCAGGATTAAGAATTTCCTGCACGTCGGCAGTTTCTCAACTTTTGGGGATTGATAGATAAAAGCTTCACCCCGTACTTAAAGTAGCGGTACAACCCTATATAAAATCTGGTGAAAAATGTCGACAAAGATCATAGTGGGTAAATGAACTGAGCTGGTCAGTCAATAGGCTACAGCTATAATGGGCCTTGGACCTGTTAGGTGCTCTTAATTAATAGAAATCAAGACAGTTCTTCGGATGTGGTGGATTGTAGCAACTGTCGCTGCCACTGGCTTCAAGATGTGTGTAATGTTTGACCAATATGCATCCAGTCGGGACTTGAAACTGTTCACCGTGTCTGCTGCTATGATTCTTAATTTAAGAAGCAAAATATATTTGTTGTATGTGTATTCATATTTACCCGCTACTTTTGAGTTGAAAAATATAATAAAACATGTAGCTTAATTAACTTTAAAAGTATAATCGACGGCGTTATATCACCGCCATCTTGTCTTTTTGCATTCTCTCTCATTTCACCAACTCTGTGCTGATATAAGTGGCCATTACCAGAGATTGTACTTCCTGTTCCATACTAAAGCTATTTCACTCATAGTTAGACTACATTGTCGTTCACCCCTACTACAAGTAGGTACTCAAAACTGAATTTGTGTTTTCATGAAGTTAATTTGCAACTGGTACGGTTAGAAAGCTCTTATCATTCTGATTACAAATATATATAATAATATATTAGTCCCTGATTTTTGTTGTAATATTTAATTTTTGCCCTTGATACGTGACGAAGGAGGAGAGGGAAGCGGGTATTGGAATAAAACACACTTTATTCACACAAAAGAGCATCAATGTTATAGTGTACCATGTAGGTAGTTAAATATAGTATGACGGTATAACATGTAGCAATGAAGATGAAGTGCAGTATCCTCGGGCAATAAATTTACAGTGTCAAGAGGTGCATTGGACCATGTCCGAGGTTAATGTCATATCAGGGTTGAAGTCAGATGGGAGGGAGGCGCCCCGAGGAGCCCTCCACCCTATGAGAGAGAGAGGAGAATGTAAGCAAGGGTGGATGGGTGGAGAAAATTATGTCCGGGCCAGGAGGGTGAGAGGAGGCGAGTGGCTAGGAGCAGCAAGGGCGGCCGGTTATAAGGGCCGAGGGAGGGGGGGGGTGTTATGTCACCGACCCAATGGTCGCGGCAGGGGAGGGATAGAGAGGGGGGGGGGTCCTCCTCCCCCGCCACGAATCAAACGCAATGCGAGCATTACGACCAATTTTACACACATTTTTCATGATTCTGCAAATGCTTAAATCCTGATGTTTGAGGCTGCCTGCTGAAACCAAATTACATTTTTATCACATCATTATTCTTTTAAGTTATTATTTCTAGTACAAATTCTAATCTCACATTTTTTTCAGACCTTACAAATAAATATTTGTTGAGCAATTTGACATGAAACATAACAAATCGTGTGATTTTCACTAACCGTCCATGACCAAATCTTTAGAAAATGAATATCTCTAGTTCTATTTGATATTTTGACTTGATTTTTGCATCAAAATGATCAGAATGCAAATTTCTATAGTGTGATTACATTGTCTTTAAGCTATATCCACATATAGAAAATCTTTTTTTTAAATTGATTGCTCTATATAGCAATTAGCATACCCATCCTATGGTTAAGTCCAAACTGCTGAGAGTGAGTGCTAAATGGTGGTTAACAATTGCCACAGATTTGGAGAGAAAGAATTTTTTCTATGTAATATTATATTTTTCATGAAAAATATTTGGTAAAATTGTGTTTTATGATCGTTCAAAAGTTTTCAAACCTTCGCAGTGCACAACATTCAAAGAGGGGTAGTGCGCTGGGAGCAAGTTTTCCAGTGGCCAGTCAGCATCAGCAACCAGTCCTTTGTTTCGAGTACCTACTACAAGTATGGGGGTGAATGTTTTATCTAGGCGCTGTTAAATCAAACAAGCTTTACTTTATGTATACATGTACTCACTGTTTGTGTCACCTTCAGGAGGACCCGACGCTGGAGCGCCACTTCAAGGGGCACCGGGACACCGTCACCAGCGTCGACTTCAACCCCAACATGAAGCAGCTTGGTACTCGCATTGTAGACTTACCTGTCCCCGAGAGCATGTTCTTTGCTACCCATACATGGTGGCTGAATCAGTTGAGCGTCCACCTCCTATTTTGCCAGGTCATGAAATTCAAACCTCCTGGTTTGAACCCAGGCCGATTCAAACCAATGACTTAAAAATGTATAGTCGTTGCTACCTAACGTGGCGCTTGGCATTACTAGGATAGGACAAGGAGCAGTGGAATGAGGAAGACCAATTGTCCGTGATTGAAATTTCCCTTGCTTAATCAACTAATGCACCTTTTAAAGAAAAGAAAAAAAGGTGGGGGGGAGGGTGGCTCTTGAAATCTGCATTTTTATGAACATAATGATTAATAGTGTAGTGATTCATTGTGGTGCATTTACGCTTGATGATTTAACAGGTTAAATATCCCTGTAAGAAATCAAATGCTCGATAAGAAAGAACCCCATCATTGTTCCTTATCAATTTGGCTGTCATTTGCCTATTTCAGGTTTTAGTGTAGAACTTAATGTAAATGTAATGGCCCACTGCCCTCCGACTCTCACCCACACGCTCACACACTGAAGAACACCAAGATTCAATCAGTGTACGATTCAACCTGGTTTATTGAACCATCTGCTCTCCGCGGCATCAGTAGTTGTCTGACTCACCAGATCCCACATCGGCTCTATAGGTTGGGTTGGGGGGGGGGCAGCCCAGTCGGTGTCTGCCCTGGAGCTAGCATGCCGCCACCTAGCGCAGTTCAGTGTAACTGCGTAGGTGCGCGGCGTAGTCTCCGCCACTACCACGTGATAGTAGGGCTCATGTACAGACTACTACACTAACATAAATGTGATGAAGTATTTTTTTCATGAAATCAACGTGGTAGAATAAATTCTAACTTTTACCATGAATATGGCCTTTGCTGTCAACACCACATTAACACATCAATCAATCAATTTTTTAATTTTTAAAACACTGATTTTGAACGCCTTTTCTCCTTTTGAAAATTGTTGTATATGTATATATATTTTTGTGATGGGTGTATTTATACTGCCCATAACGGTCAAGTCTAATGACTTATATAATATTTATTCTTCTCTTATAGCCTCAGGGTCGATGGATTCCTGTCTAATGGTCTGGAATTTTAAGCCACAGATGAGAGCTTATAGATTTGTTGGCCATAAGGTAAGCATTTTATTTTTATTAATGCTCAATTGTGCCTAAATTTAAACAGACAATTGCTTTAAAATTAATATCTGTATTTCTACCACACATTTAATAATGATTGAGATACATGGCACAGAGCCTGATTAAAGCTGCATAATCCGATGAAAGTATTCAATTTTCTAAACAAAGCACCAATCTGGATTTGATTCCAAAGTTGCCCATGTAAAATAAGTTTCTTCCAAGTAAAGTGGTTTATGATCCGTGACGAGGAAGGAGAGGAGGCAGGAGTTGGAATAAAACACTTTATTCAGATCGACAGAGGCAGTATATGATAAAAGTATAATGTACAAAGAGGTGGTCAATAGGGAACCTCTATCACTGAAGATCAAATGTCAAAGAGTTCAAATAGTCAATAAGACCAGGGGCCATGCCCGAGGTTAGTGTTATCTGAGCTATGACGTCAGATGGGAGGGAGGTGGCCCGAGGAGCCCTCCACTAAGAGAGAGAGGAAGAAAAAGAAAAAGAGTAGTAAGGGTGGGTGGGTGGAGAAAATAGGTCCGGGCCAGGAGGGTGACGTGAGGCGAGTGGCTAGGAGCAGCAAGGGCGGCCGGTTATAAGGGCCGAGGGAGGGGGGGGGGTTATGTCATCGACCCAACGGTCGCGGCAGGGAGGCAGGAAGGCGGGGGGGGGGGGTCCTCCTTCCCCGCCACGAATCAAACGCAATGCGAGCATTACGACCGATCCGTGACGAGGAAGGAGAGGAGGCAGGAGTTGGAATAAAACACTTTATTCAGATCGACAGAGGCAGTATATATATGATAAAAGTATAATGTACAAAGAGGTGGTCAATAGGGAACCTCTATCACTGAAGATCAAATGTCAAAGAGTTCAAATAGTCAATAAGACCAGGGGCCATGCCCGAGGTTAGTGTTATCTGAGCTATGACGTCAGATGGGAGGGAGGTGGCCCGAGGAGCCCTCCACCAAAACTGAGGAGAGGGCTCGAGGGGCGCCCGAGGCGGCGATCCGTGGGACGTAGGCGTGGACCGAGGCGGAGGTCCAGGTCCCCTGTTCCATGATCTCCGACAGGGGGACGCCGGCGCGCTGACAAGCCTGGGCGGCCCCCCGGCGCAGGCTGTGGAGAGTGTAGCGGTCGGGGGCGGGCACCCCGAGGGCCGAGAGGGCGCCTCGCAGGATGGCCGTCAGTGTCCGAGGGTCGAGGGGGCGGCCGGAGGGCAGAATGAAGGCAGGATCGGCGGGGCAGGCAGGGGCCAGGGCCACAGCGGCGGTCCAGGCGGCGACGGGGCAGAGCGGGCGCCCGGGCGAGGCGGAGATGAAGAGGGCGACCGCCCCCGAGGGCAGCGCGATGGTCTTGGTGGTCCGGTGGGTGACCCGGAGCCCCCCGTAGGCGGGGGCGACGTCGCCGCGTGTGATGGTGTGGGGGCCGCCCCACACCTCGGGGCTGGGGGAGAGGAGGCTAGACTGCCGTAGCATCCCGTAGTACCCGAGGAGGAGAGCGGCCCGTGGGACGACGCCCGAGGGCGAGATGGTGGGCGAGGGTGGTAGGCGTCAGAGGCGGGGCGGGGGACGTTGCCAGAGGCTCGCTCGCCGCCGCGACAGACGTCTCTGGCGAGGCGAAGGCGCTCGGATCGCCCCCGGCCGCCTCCAGCCAGGAGCGAGCCCCGGAGAGGGCGTACCGGACGGAGGCCGGCGGGCGTAGAGCGAGGCGGTGTAGGCGGCGATGTCGAAGGGCGTCGGGGCGAGAGGGTCCCAGTGGTGGCCCGAGGTGAACTGGACGTAACCTCGGGCCTGGCGACGTCGGTTCCTCCAGGTGGAGGGCGCGAGGGCGGCGATGCGGAGTCCGTCCACGGCAGCGACCTCGGAGGTGGTGTACCCTGGATCAGAGGGCAGGGTTGTAGGGGAAGTCGTCATGGTGGGCGTCGGCACGTTCGAGCCCGAGGCGGGCGACCTCGTCTCGGGCCACGCCTGCCCACCGACCAGGGAGGTGGGCGCGGCTGAGGGCGTCGGCGAGGACGAGGTCGGCGCCGGGTTTGTGGAGGATGGTGAGCTCAAAGCACGCCTCGGCCGCCATGAGCCAGAGTTCCCGGGCGCACGTCCCGAGGGTGAGGTCGTGGGCTCGCCCCGACTCAAGGGAGGCCGCGGAGGCCATGTTGTCCGTGTTGATGACAACGTTGGCCCCCGCGACGTCAGCGGGGAGGAGGGTGCGTAGGGCCACCACCAGGTTGACCGCCTCGAGCTCGTGGATAGTGGGGAAGCGGGCCCGGAAAGCCCTGGAGTACCCTCGGGTGTAGTAGCGCCTGGGGGAGTAGGCCCCGCCCCCGGTGAGGCAGGAGTCGCACTCGATGACGATCCTCCGGGTCCCCATCGGGCGGAGGAGGTGGAGGCCGTTGGAGGCGCGCCCGTAGGCCGCGAACCAGGCCAGATCCCGGAGGGCGTCGTCCCCGAGGGTGATGGTGGCGAACCCGTGGCAGCTGCGGAGGGCCGCGAGGAGGCGCGCCATGAACTTCCTCGCGGGGAGGACGCAGCTGCCGACGTGGTTGAGGCGGCCGAGGATGCTCTGCAGCTCCCGGCGCCCGAGGGTAGGCTGGGCGGCCCGGGCCTCGCAATCGGCGACGAGCTCGTCGACTTTGTCGGGGGCGATGCGAATCGTCATGGCTTCGCTGTCGACGGCGAATCCGAGCCAGGAGACTCGCATCGCCGGGGGATGGCACTTCCCAGGGGCGACCTCCAGGCCGAGGGCGCCGACGAGGGCAATGAAGCCGTCGAAGGCCTGGCGGGCCCTCAGGTAGGTGAGCTCACACCCGACAAAGTCGTCGACGTAGACGAGGGCATGGAAACCCTCGCGCCGGAGGATCCAGGCCACCGCGGCGGTCACCCTGACGCAGGCGGCGCCCGAGGAGCGGCAGCCGAAGGGAAGGGCGAGGTCGACATAGGTGGCCCCCTCGAAGGCGATCCCATATAGGGGGCAGGAGAGGGGGTCGGCCCGTAGCTGGCGGTAGGCCCTGGATATGTCCGCGGTCCAGGTGTAGGCCCCGGTGCCCAGTCCGACGAGGCGTCGGCCACGGAGGGGAGCCGGTAGGCGTGGGGCCTACCCAGGTACTCGCGGCGGGGTATCCCAGCGTTGACGCTGTGGCCGGTGGGGTAGGAGAGGTCGACGATGACCCGGGTCGGATTTGGGGCGGGTCATCATGGGGGAGACCTGGGCCCATGGGGTGAAGGGGGGGGGCCGGCGAGGGCACCGTGGGCGAGCTCGGTGGTGATGAAGTCGCGGAGGTGGACTTTGTGCTCGGGGGCCTCCCGGTGGTTGGTGTATGTGGGCCGGGGGGGGGGGTGCTGGCGGAGTAATTGGCGGGGAAGCCGTACTCGAGGAGGTCGACTAGGTCCTTGTCGGGGTGGTCTCGGAGGCGGGCGCGCCAGGCGGGGATGTGTAAGCCTGAGGGGAGGGGGATGCGGGCGGCCAACAAATTAGGGAGGCCCGCATCGCGGAGGGTATGGTAGGCTCGGGAGAAAGTGGGGTGGCGGCTCCAGGCGGCGCCGGAGAGGTGGGGCCATATGGAGAGGAGGGTGGGGCGGTAGGCGGCAGGGGTGGGGCCGCAGGAGGGGGCGGCGGGGGAGGGTGTCTTGAATGCTAAGGTTGACGACCTCGGCGACTGATTCGCCGAGGTCGCCGGGGGGTTGAGGGGTTCGCCGGGGGGGCGGGGGGGTGAGGGTGCGGGCGGGGTTGGGAGGGGGGAGGGCGAGGCGTGGGGGGGGGGGAGACTGGCGGGCGAGCTTGGAGCAGTGCGGCGGGGCTGGGGGGGGGGGGGGGTGGGGGGGCGGGGGTGGGGTGCGGGTTGGGGGGGGGAGGGGAGGCGACATGTTGCGGCGGCGATGGGGGGGGTCGGTGGTGGGGGGAGCAGTCTGGCGGGGAGCGGTGTTGGCGGGGGAGGGGTGAGGGAGGGTGTTGGCGGCGGGCGTGAGCGGGGTGTGGGGAGAGTGGCGGGGCGGGGGCGGAGACCGTGGGGGCGACCTATGTATGCATGTCGCGGGCCTGGGTGGGGGGTGGTTGGGCGGCTGAGCGGGGTGGGTGCGGTGTTGGGGGGGGGTGGGTGTTGGCGCGGGCGTAGCGGGGGTGTTTAGGGAGGCGGCGGGGGGTGGTATCGGGTGTTGGCGGGCGGTCTGTGTCGGCGTGAGATCTGAGGGCGGTGGCGGTATCGGGTGTTGGCAGGCGGTTTCTTTTTCCAGGGCGGTGTTTGTTGGCGGGGGGGGTGTGTGTGTGCGGCGTGATTGTGGGGGTGGGGCCGCCGCCGGGCTAAAAATCCGGCGCGGGGGTGGGGCCGCCGCCGGGCTAAAAATCCGGGGCGGCTGGGGCGTGGTCACGGGTGCGCTTAGTGTAGCACACCGCCTCACTATGCACGGTGAGGATGCGGCGCACGTTCGCGCAATATGCGCACGCGTGCCTCCTCCTCGCGCCTTGGTCACCGTGGGCCTCACCGGGGGGGGCGAGGTCGCATGAGGCGGGGTCCCTGTTCCATGCGGGGCAGGGTATCCCGTATGCCTCTCGGGTGTAGGGTGTGCGTGGGTCGGTGTTGGTGGGGCGAGGGCCTGTGTGTGGGGCGGGAGCGGGTAGGGGGGGGGGTAGTAGTCTGGCTCCGCCCCCGGAGGCAGTCGCGGGGGCGGTGATCACGTCCATACGCACAGTGTTGATCGCGACTGGGTCGCGCCACCCATCCGGGAGGCGTCCATCGGCAACCCAGGCGAAGATGGTCTCTGAGTAGCGCCGGACGGTAGGCCAGGGATGGGTGACGGCGTCCCTGAGGACGGTCATGTTGTGGTGGAGTAATCCTGGGAGGGCGTCGGTGGGGAAGGAGGGGTGGGACTCGAGCATGCGGAGGGCGAGGTTGTATTCCTCCATGGTCGCCTCGCCGCGCTTCAGAGCCTTCCCCTCGGGGCCTCTCTCAATGAGGTCGTGAGGGAACAGGTATCCGGGGGGTATACCTTTTCGGCGCCCGCTTCCCTGCGCCTCGGCGGACTCCAGGATCTCCCTGACCGCGTCGGCCGCGGATGCGGGGGAGCGGTCGGGGGCTGGGTGAATGGCGGCGGGAAGGGGGGCCGCGGAGGCGGCCTGCTGTGTGGCGTAGAGGCCGCGCCTGAGGTAGGGCTGGTAGGTCGGGTGGACGTCGGAGGCGGGCGTCGCGGAGGCGTGGGCGGGCGTCGGAGAGGCGGGGGCGGGCAGGAGGCGAGGATGCGAGGCCGGGTGGGCACCCCCTCCGGCGGCGAGTTCCTGGAGCATGTCTGCTATGCGGTCGGCTATGGACGGGGGCGAGGCGGCCGGGGCCCGAGGCGGGGGCGCGGCGGCAGGGTCCGAGTAGGCTGAGGCCCGAGGTGGGGCGAGGGTGATGGACTCGACCAGGGCTGTGAGGTGGTCGATGGCGCCGGCCTGGCACTGCATCGCGGCGGCCTGGGCGTCCATCCGGGCATCGACGGCGCTCGCCCAGGAGGTGGCCTCCGACTGGAGGCTGGGGGCGGCAGAGGTCGCGGAGGCGGCATCCTGTGAGGCGGCCGAGGCGCTGCGGCCTCGGCGCGATCCGCGGCGGCCCGGGGGGGGGCGTGAGCCGGCTGGCATGGTGAGTGAGTGTGTGGGTGAGTGTCATCCCGGGAGGCGCGGAGGCGTGAGGCGGCCGGCGTCGGGTGAGGCGGCGGAGTCTGAGGGCCCGCGTGTGAAGTGAGGTGCCAAATAGAAAATAGGTCCGGGCCAGGAGGGTGACGTGAGGCGAGTGGCTAGGAGCAGCAAGGGCGGCCGGTTATAAGGGCCGAGGGAGGGGGGGGGGGGTTATGTCATCGACCCAACGGTCGCGGCAGGGAGGCAGGAAGGCGGGGGGGGGGGGTCCTCCTTCCCCGCCACGAATCAAACGCAATGCGAGCATTACGACCAATGAGCATGCTAATATGTTCGCCCCAAAAAACCATTGGACTATGTAGCTTTAAGACAAATAAATCAATGCTATATGATTTTAGGTGAATATAATGTAAATTACTTTAAAAGTGATTCTTATCGCTACCTGGCCTGGCGTTCGGCATTACTGGAATAGAGCAAGGAGCCGTGGAATGAGGAAGACCGATTGTCTGCGATTGAAATTTCCTCTGCTTAATCAACTAATGTACCCCTAACAACATTTTTTTTTAAATTTAGCGTATTCTGTATGAGGATAGCACCTAGCACTGAGTCACATTATTGCTTTCACTGAGTTTTTTTTTTAATATAAATTTTATTTATTTATTTACGGTCCTACTCCCTGTACAGGATGCTGTCATGTCTGTCTCCTTTTCGCCGTCTGGGCATCTGGTTGCTTCAGCGTCCCGTGATAAAACGGTGCGACTATGGATCCCGAGTGTGTGAGTAGCTTACAAACCGTAGGTTTTGTCAAAATGGCTCTGTTCGAATGAGCATTGTCACCTGATTTATCATGTATGCCTTGCATGAATATTCTATCTATCTTAGCCTTGAATTCCATTAAACTGTCCCCACTTATCTCAATTAGTCCGTAATCACCATTCGCTATTGTGTTTTTCCCCTGAAATCCAAATGAAAATAGTCTTGAATTCCTGTCAAAAACAGCCTTGAAAAGTCTTTGAAATAGCCTTGAATTCCATATCTTCACATGCATACGGACCCTTTTACATTTACTCACATTTCTAGAAAAGGCGAGTCAACTGTTTTCAAAGCTCACACGGCCACAGTGCGAAGTGTCGACTTTTCTTCTGATGGACAAACGATGTGTACAGCCTCGGATGATAAGACAGTCAAGGTGGGTAAACCCCATTCACACTGGCCCTTTCTGTCTTTCTATTTAAAGTTTAAAGGGGGGAAAAGCTCATTATTGCTGAAGTATTTGGTGTTCATCATGCAGAAGTTCCTCTTCTCGCTGAACCAGCACATGAATTGAGTGCACTGTTTTGACAATGTTCTTGCAGATCGACAGAAGTCCCTGTTCTCGCTGAACCAGCACATGAACTGAGTGCACTGTTTTGACGATGTTCTTGCAGATCTGATCAGTCCATCGACAGAAGTTCCTCTTCTCACTGAACCAGCACATGAACTGGGTGCGTTGTTTTGACGATGTTCTTGCAGATCTGGTCAGTCCATCGACAGAAGTTCCTCTTCTCACTGAACCAGCATATGAACTGGGTACATTGTTTTGACGATGTTCTTGCAGATCTGGTCAGTCCATCGACAGAAGTTCCTCTTCTCGCTGAACCAGCACATGAACTGGGTACATTGTTTTGACGATGTTCTTGCAGATCTGGTCAGTCCATCGACAGAAGTTCCTCTTCTCGCTGAACCAGCACATGAACTGGGTACATTGTTTTGACGATGTTCTTGCAGATCTGGTCAGTCCATCGACAGAAGTTCCTCTTCTCACTGAACCAGCACATGAACTGGGTGCGGTGCGCCAAGTTCTCCCCGGATACTCGGCTCCTGGTGTCGGGCAGCGATGACAAGACAGTGAAGATTTGGGACAGGGCCAGCAAGGACTGCGTCCACACATTCTTTGAACATGGCGGGTAGGTTTGTGTTTATTCATTTGAAACCAAGTTTGGTGGCCGAAACGGTAGGGCACAGGCCTTCCATGTGAGAAATTGGAAGTTCAATTCCCGGTCTAGTCAAACCAAAATTAATACTTGTCGCTTCCTAGCTTGGCGCTCAGCATTAATAGGATAGGTCAAGAACTGGTTAGCTCAGTGTCAGGATAATGTGACTGAGTAGGATATCGGGTCACGGTGCTGGCAGTCTGATTTCCCAGTGGAGCAGCACTATAATGTTGCACTCTCACAAGTTGGTACCTGTCCTGATATGGCCTTAGATGTTGCCAGGATGTAAAACTCCAACAACCAACCAACCACATTGCTGTCAGGTGACTGTCAACACTAAAACAACAAATTGTAAATACTAATAATAAAACTCATGTATCTAACCACGATGGGGTAACACTAGAATATTCCTAGCAAACTGACATTTATATACTGATTGTCTAACTCCAAATGACTGGACCCTACATTAAAACTTATTACAACTTTACCAAATGAATACAGAAGATACATTCCAATTTTGAAATGATGAAATTGATCATCCCGTCTTGTGATTTCTGCAGATCCGGTGAAAAGATATTTGGGGTTTTATCAGGGGGGGGCAGGTAATGGCTTGACTTGCGTGTATAAAGAAATGGAAAATGTAGTTTTTTCCTTCTGAAAATTTGCCCTTAAAATGCTTTAATTGTTTCCGGGGTTGCTGCCCCCGTTGGTGCTCTGCCCCAGACCACATTGGGGGCCAGGGCAACCCCCCTGGCATGACTTTTGGTGGTTTTTGCTGATAGAAAATAACATCTCTCAATATACATATGTGAAGGACTAGTAAATGCTTATGCATATCGTTGAGGGTGGGTTTTTTTTCAAACAAAGGAAATCATGACAAATAGAGCAGGCCTCGAACCAGCACTTCTGCCATTCGGGGGTCTAGGGTCCTAACCATTAGACTCCCTATGCCATAAATCCCAAGTGGATATGTACTATGTGTGCAATGTACATGTTATCGTAACATGATTAATTCGCGAGGTGGAGTCAGGGGGGGCTCAACGACATGCTACCTCGCATAAAATGACCGAACTAACCACCGGTCGCCCACCTCCGTGGCGCCACCTAGAATCAATGTCGGAACTACGCCTCCCGGCTACAGGAGGAGCCAGACCCAAAGATTCCCGCCAAAAACATCACATGACAAAAATTCAAACCAAACTGCCTCCACGGCCACACAACTCCTTCAGGCGCCGACCGGACAGCTTCACCACCTTTCTTCACCCACCCACCCACACCTCTATAACTAATAACGAGAATGGGAAGGGTTGATGGTTCGGTTCCGGCCCATATTTGACATCAACGGGAATCGAAGTCCCCAGGGACTGATCATTGCATATAGCCAGACTAGTACCAGAAAATTGACCCGAACCTGAACTGTACATGAAATTTATGAATAAAGAACCATTGTATACTATTTCCTGTCTCCAACTGTCGTGAATTATGTCACAATTCACCCAATATGTCGCAATTACACTTTCCCATTTTGAAATGTTGACGGCTATGCAATCAATCATTTGTTTTAGAAGTAATTAGACAAGAATTATGTGGAGAGCCGAGTCGTAGAAAGCATGGGTACATGGTATTGCAAATGTTGACTATGTACGAAATATAGACGAAAAACCTCAAACATATTTTTAATTCCCAATTTTACACCACAAACAGGTTTACAGACATTATTGATAAAGGAAATTAATCTGGGTGGATTATGCCTACTATTGCACAGCGACAAAAACAAGTCTATGCACTTAACCATTATGAGCAGAATAAACAAACCATCACTAACAAACAAAAAGCTGCCTTTTGTAACTTCACACAAATTCTTTTTACTTGTTTGGCCTCTCGAAGATTTGTCAACCACGTGGAGTTCCATCCAAATGGGACATGTATCGCTGCAGCCAGCACCGACAGCACGGTGAAGGTCTGGGACATCCGCATGAACAAACTGTTGCAACACTACACAGGTGAGTCGCGGCTTGTTGGTGATGAGGACCATCCTAATAGGAATTCATAAGACGGGATGGCCGAATGAGTTGCGCGTACGTCTACCATTTTGGTAGATCGTGGAATTAGAACCCTGGTCGCGTGAAAAAAATGACATGTATACTTGTCGCTTCCTAGCCAGACGCTCAGCATTATTAGTATATGACAAGGATTGTTTGGCTCAGTGTCTGGATAATGTGACTAAGTGGGATATCGGGTCATGGCGCTGGCAGCCTGGTCTCCCAGTGGGTAAACACTATAAGGTCACCATGAGTGCACTGTCACAAGTCGGTACCCGTCCTGATATGACCTTATATGTTGCTAGGACATAAAACTCCAACAACCAACCAACCATCCTCCTAGGTCAGTCAGCAGGTTTCACATGTACAGCTACCGTAAAACCTCGCGTGTTAGGCGAGCTAGCAGATAACTCACGGTCAATTTTTTATCCTGGAATTCTTTCTTCAGGCATATGTCAAATTCCTCTCAATTACTTTAGTGTAATTGTATTTCGTATACAAGTAGATCGTATACAATTTTAGTTTCAAAATGTTACGTGTCTCCTTGAGAAAGTTCTTGAATCCAGTGGCCAACTTTTTGAATGAACCCTGCTTGAATTGCTAGCGGTAGGTGGTTGACTAGCGGGTGTCCTGCATCTCATGTTTCTTTACAGCACACACAACTGTCAACAGTATGTCCTTCCACTCGAGCGCCAATTACTTGTCCCAAGTTTTTGTATGAACCCTCATTATTACCATGACACATGATATTTGAGATTAATTTGTTTTTTTACAAATTCCTGTCAGTTACTTTAGTGGAATTGTTTTCCCCAACATTGCATATTTTTACATAGGTCGTATAAAATGTTGGGTTTCAAAATATGTGTCTCCATAAAGATATTCTTGAATCCGGTGGCCAACTTTTTTAACCCTGATTATAAACATGTCACATGACATTTGAGATGAATTTATTTTTGACCAATTCCTGTCACTTATTTTCCCAACATTACATACTTTTTATATAGATCGTATAAAGTTTTACTTTCAAAATGTTGCGTGTCTCCTTGAAAAAGTTCTTGAATCAGGCGGCCAACTTTTTGAATGTGAATGAACACTAATTGAATTGCTAGCGGTGGTTGGTTGACTGGTGCGTGTCTTGCATCTGTATTTTCTTTGTTTTGTTTTTTTACAGCACACACAGCGGCTGTCAACAGTTTGTCGTTCCACTCGAGTGGCAACTATCTGATCACAGGGTCTGATGACTCGACCCTCAAAGTGCTCGACCTGCTGGAAGGTCGGCTCTTCTACACACTCCATGGACATCAGGTGAAATCAAAGAACACGGGGAGCGGGGCGTAGCTCAGACGGTAGAGTGTCCACCTGTGACGGTGTCGGTGATCCTATCGATCCTGCTCAGTGGACCCATTTGCAGTTTGGGTCATTTTCCATTCCAACCAGTGGTCCACAACTGGTTCATCAAAGGCTGGGGTATGTGCTGTCCTGTCTGTGGGAAAGTGCATATAAAAGACCCATTGCTGCTTATCGGAAAGAGAAGCCTATGTGGCGGTAGCTGGTTTCCTCCAAAGAAATATGTCAGAATGACCATGTGTTTGACGTCCAATAGCTGATGATATGAAAATCAATGCGCTCTAGAGGCATCGTTAAATAAAACAAGCTTTCCTTTTCAAAGAACATGTGTCTTTAAAGCTGCATAGTCCGATGAAGCATCAAATTTTCAAAAATAAAACCCCCCACCTAGATTTAATTCTACATATCTATTTATATTTTACCTCGGTAAACAGCCTCAGGCTAGGGAGAGATAAGCACGTCCGGTACCAGCAATTAGCATATACAACTCACGACTGGATAACGTGTCGTTGGGTTGCTCCGGCAAAATTAGTCTACATACAAGCAAATACGCAGTAAGTATAATAAAAACTGTGGTTAGCTTAATTATGATGCATTAGAGCATCATTATGGAAAGTTTAGACTTTCGTTGGTCCAATTTGGACGAGTTATTTGGTTATAAACAACCAAGGATAGAACACTCGAGTGGGTTTCTCGAAGGAACCAAACCGGTCATTAGCGGTTATGTCAACACCTGGGTCACCGTGTGACTATGGGTAGAGATGTGGGTTTCGCCCTACTCTAATAGAGAGTAATGTTGGAGATGCTCCTGGGTTTCTTTTATAGACTCCCCTAGACAAAACTTTTTCAGGCGTTTCTCCGAGTTTCGTAGCATTTTCTCCAACTTGTTGACGTAGTAGTCACAGGTGGGAGAAGTGTGCGGAACAGAGGGATGGGCGGGCCGATACACTGGTCCCGACCCCGCGTAAGGTTTGGGCTTGACCCACAACCCACGCACAAATTTAGCTTATTACGCCTGTGTTATAACGGTATAAACACGTTCTCTAACACCAATAGATGTCCAAATGAGTTTGAAACAACCATATTGTGACATATATATATACCGGGACTGACCAAAAATATTTGTTTCAGCTCCCGATGGCCACGAAGCGGAGTAAGCGCGGTGCAGCAGCAGCCGAGGGGCGTGTTCCGAGTGGAGTGGACGAGGAGTACGACTCCTCACCTGTGTTGTCGGCAGGGCCGTCGACACAGCCCCGGGCGCATATCCTCTCCGACCCGGACGAGGACGCAGTGCCTGAGGTGCCTGCGCCTCCAGATTGGGAGGCTCGCTTTGCACGATTGGAAAGCCACATCTTGACTGCCAATTCGCCTGTGTCTCGGAAGCGGCGTAGGCCGAGTGTCCAAGAGGATTCGTTTGAGGATTTCTTGGACACAGACTCGGCGGTGGAGCTTAAGGCTCCTCCTCCTCCTTCTCCTAAACGGAGGAAGAAGAAGAAACAGGTGATTTCTTCGGGTGATGAATTCACCAAGGAGCGGGCAGAGACTGGTTTTCGCAAAAAGCGGAAGACTAAGTCCAAAAAGAAGAAGAGGAAGAGGAAATATTCTTCTTCTGATTCGTCCACTGAGTCTACTTCTACGGAATCAGACTTCTACGGAACCATTTATGAAGGGGTCTATGTGGACATTGGCACTAAAGTGGCTAAGAAGGTGGAGAAGCCAAAGGCTAAGCGGGTTAAAACCACTACGCTTATGCGCGAGGCCGTGAATGGTCATTTTCGCACGTTCAAACCGGCGGAGGTTATCTCCAAGTTAGGAGATGAGTTAACAGGCATAAAGGGTGTTCCCAACTCCCATCATTAAAGAAATGGATCGGGATGTCAATATGACGGATGACCGTAAGAAGTTTGAGGATGTGTTGCACACAGTGCATAAGGCAGTGTTGGCTACCCTAACAGCTATTGTTCCTGTGGCTAATAGGATGCAGAGTGAAAATAAGTTCTCGTCTTTGGCTAAGACAATGGACAAAGGCATTGCAGTGCTAGCGGCACTGCAATGTCGTTTCGAAGATATGAAAATGTCTTCAAGTCAGTTTGCACAGATGCTGGCAAGGAAGTGGCTCGCTCTAAGAAGGTTACTGATAATGAGGGGAAGGAGTTTACGCTTTATCTTCTCCAGAGCCGATTAAAGGGAAACCTTTAGATAACACCAAGATGTTTGGCGGTCAACTACAATACCTCTATAAAGAGGTAGAGACTGCAGCCAAGAGTGGCAAAAACATGGATGGCAAGAAGAAACAGGAAGCTCCTCGTTTCAAAAAGTCACGAGGGGATTTTCGTCCACGACGGTTCACCAGAGGAACCAGACCGAGTTCAAACTTCGGTCAAGGGTTTCGGGGCCGGGGAGCTCGCCCAGGCTGGACCGACAACACCGCACGGCCAATAGGCCGAGGGTTCAACTCGTCGAGACCTTTCCCCAGGGGCGGGTCCAAGTAGAGGTCCAAACACAAACTTTACAAGTCCCTGAAGCCTCTAAAAACACACAAACTGTAAGCAACTTTGTGGCTGGTAATATTAGTAATCATATTTCTGAGTGGCACAAAATTACTAGTGACCAAGAAATTATAAAAATAGTTAGGGGTGTTCACATTCCCTTTACACAAATTCCTGTACAAAGTATAATACCTTTTCCATATAACATTCAACCAGTTGAACGAGAGGCACTAACTAAACAGGTACATAAATTCTTTGAGAAAGGAATTATACAAAAAGTGACACACTGTTCAGGACAGTTTATTTCAAACATTTTCTCGAGACCGAAGCCTAATGGTGATGTTCGAATGATCCTGGATTTAACAATCCTTAATAAAAGGGTGGAATATCGACATTTTAAAATGTTCTCTCTAGATACGGCACGAGATCTGATTACACCAGATGCGTGGATGGCTAGTGTTGATTTACAGGATGCATATTATACGCTTCCCATAATGGAACAATACCGAAAATTTCTTCGATTTATTTGGGATAACCAACTCTATGAGTTTGCCTGCATGCCGAATGGCTTAGCTTGTGCGCCACGTTTATTTACTAAATTGCTTAAACCTGTTTTCTCGGTAATGGCGAGGAGGGGTCACGTAATGTTTCCATACATAGATGATTCTTTTATTATAGCATCAACACAAATTGGTTGTGTGAATGCAGTTTTGGATTTATGTGCATTACTCACTAAATTGGGGTTTTATGTACATCAACAAAAGTCAGTGTTTAAACCAACAAAACAACTCAAATGTTTAGGGTTTATTCTGGATACACAGTCCCTTACAGTGTCGATAACAGAACAAAAACTAATTAAGTTTATGACTACAGCGACTCAGCTTATTAAGTTATCAAAGCCAAAAATTAGACAGGTTGCTGTTCTTATTGGCATAATGACCTCATATGCACCTGCTGTGTTATATGGGAAGGCCCATATTAAGTCGCTAGAAATAGATAAAAATTTAGCGTTAACACGAACTAAAGGCAATTTTGAGCGAAAGATGTTTATTTCGCAAGAAGGGTTACAGGATATTGGATGGTGGATGCAACATATAGCAAGTTCACCAAATCCAATCCGCATGGCGGAACCTAATACAGTAATTACTACTGATGCTTCGTTAGAAGGTTGGGGAGCTCATCGAGATGGGGTCACAACAGGAGGTAGATGGCTTGATGATGAAAAATCAGACTATATTAATGCACTAGAATTGCGTGCTATTTATCTGGGCTTACGTAGTTTAGTAAAGATAAATAAATCACAGGTTAGAATACTAACTGATAATACTACTGCCATGGCATATATTCGTAACATGGGTGGAACCAAATCAAAGTCTTGCAATCAGTTATCTAAACTGATTTGGAACTGGGCACAGGCTCAACAAGTCTGGCTGACTGTAGCGCATATTCCAGGGTCACAAAATACACTTGCAGATTATAAAAGTAGAAATTTCCATGACCATTTAGAGTGGTCTCTCTCTACACCTTTGTTTAACTTCGTTTGTGAAAAATGGGGTACACCTGAAGTTGACTTATTTGCATCACAAAATAATAACAAGTTACCCTGTTATGTTTCTTGGCATCCTGAACCGGATGCTTGGAAAGTAGATGCGTTTGCTATTACTTGGGAAAATAATTATTTTTATATTTTCCCACCATTTAGCATTATCAGCCGAGTAGTGAGAAAAATCGGCTTGGAAGGGACACATGCGATACTGGTGGTGCCCGATTGGGACACGCAACCTTGGCTGCCAGCAGTTTCACAACTGGCAAAAGATCGTATACGATTCCCAAGAAAACTCGGGAATCTGACGCACCACGAACCGCTAGTGGTTCACGGCGACGTGTCAACGACGCCCCTATTGGCATTCCTTTTCTAAGGAAGCAGCTACAGCAATTTGGATTGGACAGAATTACTGAGGATAGGATAGTATCGGATGCCTGGAGGCCAGGAACTGTCAAAATGTATACAACCTATTTAAAGAAATGGGGTGTACATTGTTTGTTAATGAAAGTTAAACCAACAAATCCAAAGATTTCACAAGTAGCTCGGTTTCTTCGTTCTCTAGAGGATGAAGGACTTTCCTTTGGATCGATTAATGCGGCGAGGTGTGCGTTATCAATTATATTACCTAGAATTGATGGCGAAACAGTTGGAAAACATTATGTTATTTGTTATTTACTTCGTTCAATTTATCAAAGGAATCCTCCAAAACCAAAGTATAGTCGGTTTTGGGATGTTTCTATAGTATTTAAGTTGTTTCAGGCTTGGCCTCACAACTCGTGGTTAGATATAAAACAGTTAGGTTTTAAGGTCGCGGTCCTGTTATTGTTAGTAACCGGACACAGAGGACAGACGATTGTTGCTTTATCCTTAACTGGATTAGAAATAGACATGGAACAAGCTACATTTGATTTAGAAAAATTGCTTAAATCAAACACGTTAGGTGACCCTTTATCAACGGTTCACTTAGACTGTTTTCCGAATGATCGGAAATTATGTGTTGTGTCGGTCATACGGGCTTATATATACAAGACAAAGGATTTACGTGCATCACAACAACTATTAGTGAGCTTTATAAAGCCACATAAGGCGATTTCACGAGACACACTTGCCAGATGGACAATTACGGTGTTGAAATTGGCTGGAGTGGATACGAGTAAATACTCTTCCCACTCAACTAGAGGAGCCATGGTCTCCAAGGCACGGGTGCTTGGTATTTCTGTGAAAAGAATACTAGCGCATGCAGGCTGGAAGACGGCTAAGTCGTTTGCAAAACATTATAATAAACGACTAGAAAAGCCTACCGGCGTTGCAAAGCGTCTTCTCGCCAACTAACAAGAATAGGTGAGAACAAAAATTTAGAATGTTATAATAATAAGAAAGAATGATATTAAGGATAAAAATGAATTATGTAAAGGTCTCCCTAGCCTGAGGCTAGCCTGAGGCTGTTTACCGAGGTAAAATAGTATAGTTATACGAGTCTTACCTTGGTACAGATGATGGATAACTGTTGTTTTACCGAGGTATAAGCCTCGGATAGATGTGGGCTAGGGCCCTCCCGCCACACCTTGCCACATCTATTCCGTTGGTGTACCTTTTCGGTAAAGTAATAGTATCCATTGTTTGAAAGTCATTTTTATCCTCAATAAGTAGGTTAAGATTGCTGGTACCGGACGTGCTTATCTCTCCCTAGCCCACATCTATCCGAGGCTTATACCTCGGTAAAACAACAGTTATCCATCATCTGTACCAAGGTAAGACTCGTATAACTATACTATATTGAAGCGCTTATTAAAAATAATTGCTGAGTCAATTTAATAGAACCTGTTACTGCAGAAGCTTGTGGTGTCATAGTTTTGGCGTGCTTGTCAAAATTAATTTTGAATGTTTGCACTTCATATATCTCCAGGGTTAGCCATTTAAGATAAAAGTTACTTCAAATTAAAGTTAGGTAGATTATACCCATCAATTCAATATATTTATCTCATAAAAATTATTCAAACTCAAAACTGACTGTAACTTTATTTAAAAAATTCATTTATGGGTTTCTGTCCTTTCATAAGTATCGAGTGAGTGCTGATTTTAGGTTGCTTGTTTTTGTGTTGTTGGTTGCGATGGTTGAATGAAAATGGACAGAATACAAGTTAAACAATTCTCGCCGTGAATATGGCCATCGCTGCCGACACGGGCGTAAAGCAAACACCAGTCAATCAATCAATCTTATGGGAATATCAGGATGGGAATGTTTTGGATTTAAAAAAAAAAAGTATTTATTATTATAAACGTAGTCTGCACTGATATCTCAGGCAAGGAGCCACATATAGAGATATGCGTGGATCGAGTGATTGCATCAGGGGGCTTAGAGAACCTAATGGTTAGGACACAAGCCCCAGACTGGCAAGAACTGTGGGTTTGAATGCTGCTTAGATACGCCGAATCGGTAGAGCGCAGGCTTCGCATGCGGAAGGTAGGGTATTAGAATCCCAGCCGAGTTTAAACAAAGACTTACAAAATTGATACTTGTCGCTTCCTAGCCTGGCGCTCGGCATTAATAGGATAGAGCAATGACTGGTTAGCTCAGTGTCAGGATAATGTGACCGAGTGGGATATTGGGTAATGGTGCGGGTGGCCTGATTTCCCAGTGGTGCTGCACTATAAAGTGGCCATGAGTGCGCAGAGTCACAAGTTGGTACCCATCTTGATATGACCTTAGATGTTGCTAGGATGTAAAGCAACAACGAGCAAACAAATCATGGAATGACGAGAGGATCCATGCCTTAAAGGTACATAATCCGATGGTTTTGAGTTTCCCCCATTTATTAACAAAAGGAAGAAAAGAAGAAAGGAGGAAGAGATGTATATATATTGGGTTAAAGTTGCATCGTCCGATGGTTTTACGTTTCTGACATTTTTCTGAGATAAGTATATTAAATTGATCATTATAATCTACCTTACTTTAGTTTGAAGTAACTTTTAATTGAAATGGCTACCTTTTGAGATATTTGAAATTCAAACATGTGAAAATAATTTTGGCCAGCACACTAAAACTCTGATACCACAGGCTTCTGCAGTAACAAGTTCTATTAAATTGACTCCGTGTTCCCTTCTACGTGGCAACAAAAACTTAATAAGTGCACTGAGGTGTGCGTTAGATATGTAGAATCAAATCTAGATAATTGTTTTGAATTTGAAAACTTGATGCTTCATCGGACTATGCAGTTTTTATCAATCATTGTAACCTACTTTCCTTTTCTCGGGATACAGGTTGTGGCTCGAACCTCGACCTACTCAAACTGATGATATATGGTGATTGGTTGAATGATTGGTGGTTGCTTAGCGACATATTGGCAGCAAAGGCCATATTCACCGTGACAAATGGTCAGCTTGTATTCTGCGATATTTCTAAAACTTACAATCAATCATCTGTCCAAGGACCCTTGCGAAGTTAAACAAAATTGATACTTTTCGCTAGCTGGCCTGACTAGACATTTGTGAAGTTAACCAAAATTGATATTTGTCGCTACCTGGCCTGACTAGACACTTGTGAAGTTAAACAATAGTGATACTTGTCGCCACCTGGCCTGACTTAGACACTTGTGAAGTTAAACAAAATTGATACTTGTCGCGGCCTGACTAGACACTTGTGAAGTTAAACAAAATTGATACTTGTCGCTAACTGACCTAACTAGACAGTTGTGAAGTTAACCAAAATTGATCTGTTGATACTTGTCGCTAACTGGCCTGACTAGACACTTGTGAAGTTAAACAAAATTGATACTTGTCACTACCTGGCCTGACTTAGACACTTGTGGAGTTAAGCAAAATTGATACTTGTCGCAAACTGGCCTGACCGTCAGCTTCACTAGAGGAGTGTAGGGATTGGATTCGCTCAATATCAGAATAATGTCACTCAGTGGCCATAATGGCAGTAGTCTGGTGGTACACTCAGTTACAGTTGGGCAGCACTATAAAGTTACAGTGAGTGCACATTGTCACAAGAAGGAACGTGTCCTGATATGACTAGATGTTACCATGACAAAACCCCACCAAACAAGCATTTACTTTCCTTGGTGTGAACTTGATTATGATTGGCTGATTTTAAGAGGTAGTTGAAGTGAAAAAAGGCTAGATAATTGTTGTCGGAAGCACCGTGAAATGCTGGCCTTCATGGACTGGTGCGTCTAACAGCTGTGACGGGTCCTAATACAGCGACTTATATAGTCCTCCTGTACAGCAATACATGGTTAAAGCGAGACGCGATGTGTCAGTTTATGCTTAATCACTTTGTATATAAATTGCAGAGTTGTAAACCACTGCCTTGTGGTACAGGTCCTTGACAGAACCGAAGGCTAAGGGAGCAAACCCTAAACAGAAAACCATGTCACTGTGGCAGCATTAAGGATGGTTGATGTATGGAACTCCCAACATCTCCCGACCAGCCACTGCAGGGACAAATAGTTTTGCACCTGTCTTGACATGTTCTTGCCGGTGTGAAACCTCTATTTGCTCCCCGAGAGAGTGCTGCTGGTAACTTGCAAAAGCCAGCAGCACTTCAACACTTTTGCAGGCAGCTTTCATGAAATGTACAACCGCACAAAACATATCAAGAGAAACCTCAAGCTGAGAGACATTAAGACCGACTCATGGACGCAACTCTCACAGCAGAGAGCTAAATGGAGAGCGGCAGTCAAGTAATGAAAGCAGTCTTTGTCGCATCGCGACCGACAGCATGATGATGATGATGATGATGATGATGAGATACAATAAATTCATCATATATAATATATTGTAGTGGTCTGCACTGACCTCTCAGGCAAGTAACCACATAGACAGGTAGGCGTGGGGAGTGTGTTGTTATCAGGGAGCCTAGGTGGTGTAATGGTTAGCACACTGGCCCGGAATGCAAAGAGATGTGGGTTCGAGTCCCGCTCTAGGCACAATATTTCCCATTTTCATCACCCCCACGACACTGGTTACCGTGATCAGGATCCTGTACAAGCTTTGCGCTGTATGGTTGTTGAACCTACCCTGTGTATGTATGTGTTAGTGCATTGCCTGTATGTATGTAATTGTAAGCATTACAAGACTTACAATTCCAGGGGGACGAGTGTAGTGGTCTGCACTGACCTCTCAGGCAAGTAACCACATAGACAGGTAGGCGTGGGGAGTGTGTTGATATCAGGGAGCCTAGGTGGTGTAATGGTTAGCACACTGGCCCGGAATGCAAAGAGATGTGGGTTCGAGTCCTGCTCTAGGCACAGTATTTCCCATTTTCATCACCCCCACGACAATATCTTATATGTCCCACTGCGCTAGTGCCGACACATGGATGCACCTCTATTCAAAGTTAAAGAATTTCATGGATTTGTTTTTGTCATGCCTCTGAAATAAAGTGGGATTGTTTTATTTTATGTGCATTCAGTCTGAATATGGTCGTAAATTTTTATTTGTATCTGTCGTGCCTCTGAAATATAGTGGGATTGTCTTATTTTATGTGCCCTCAGTCTGAATATGATCGTAAATGTGTGCTTGCATTCAATCTTGAAATGGGAGGGGGGGTGTGCTTCTATTGGGTAGCATCCTTCTATTGGGATAATATATATATATATATATATATATATATATATATATATATATATATATATATATATATTGACATTGAAATTTTAATATTTGGATGGTTTATAACTTATTGGGGTTTTTTCCCTTAGATTATTATGTTGTAATTGTTTAGTACGAGGGCTTGATTCCTTGTTGAAGGATTTGTTGTAACAATGCCTTCCCCACTCTTTTCAGGGCCCGGCCACAACCGTCGCCTTCTCCAGGTCAGGAGAATACTTCGCGTCTGGGGGCTCCGATGAACAGGTCTGTCTAAGTGCACGCATCTTGTTAACAATTTGTTGGCATGCACATATTTATCTTTTGTTACTTGTGTGACCGGACGCGGTGGCTGAATCTTTTGAGCGCAGGCTTCCCGTGCAGAAGGTCGGGGGTTTTACTCCTGATCGAGTCAAGCCAATGACTTACAAAATTGATACTTGTCGCAACCTAGCCTGGCGTTCGGCATTACTAGGATAGGGCAAGGACTGGTTATCTCAGTATCGGGATAATGTGACCAAGTTGGAAATCGGGTCATGGTGTCGACCGCCTGGTCTGCCAGTGGGGCCTGATGGACTCAAGCTATATATTAGGCCGATGAAATGTTTATTGTTTGCTTTTTACCGTATTGTTTAATATCCAAAAAGCTCCACATGTTGAGTACTCGCTTCCCATGTGACAGGTCCTGGTTTTGAACTGCGGCCGAGTGAAATCAATGATCTAAAAACAAATTATACTTGCCGCTACCTAACCTGGTGCTTAGCATCACTAGGATATGGCAATAAGCAGTGGAATGAGGAAGACAAATTGTCCGTGCTTAATCAACGAATATAATATATACACGCACCAGAAGTGGGTGTCAGCATGTTATATATAATTCCAGTAGTTAGCTGATATGTTACGTTCTGTCTGTTTCATATTATTTCCACGGTAATCTATCAAGAAACCTAAGCTACTCAACTGGAATTTTTCACAAAAGTCCTAGCTAACGAAGATGTATCTTTAATGCGAGCTCACTGTAAAGTTGTCCCATTATTGGGTTTTTTTCCCCCTTAGATTAAATTGCTATTTGTACATCTGTTGCGGTTCAGGTGTTTTTGTGTGTGTTTTTTATTGTTTTTTATTTTGTTTGTTTTCTTTCTTGCCTCATATCACCCATCTCATCTTCCATGAAATTCACAAATCACTTAATTTGATATGTAAATCGTTCTAAGCACCATCTGGGCTGGATTGTAGGGCATCACGACTCAGGCTGCATAAGTGACCTTGATGCTCTACAATTCCATGTATTAGCTTTCTTTTGCCCTCAATAAAAAAAACATATCATGGAATCAGGTAAGCAACCGCAACAACGACAACAAATCTGTCATTGTGTTCGTTAAAACTTTTAAAAAGGTGTCCTCGGTTTCTGTAGGTTCTAGTGTGGAAGACTAACTTTGATAACATCGACTACCACGAGGTGCTTCAGTCCCACCGCAGCCGGCTGAACGGCGAGGTGCCCCCGCCCACCGTGCACGACATACCACCCCGCATCCCGTCCCGCATGCCGTCCGGGCGGGGCCCTTCCACGGTGAGTCCCGGTCCCCGCAGTAGCGCACAGCCTTCTTTTATTTAACGCCTCTAGAGCACATTGATCTTCATCATCGGCTATTGGACGTCTAACGTATGGTCATTCTGACATATTTCTTTGGAGGAAACCTGCCCCCGCCACATAGGCTACACTTTCCGACGCACAGCCTACTCAGGGTATGTGCTGGTCATTTAAACAAACCCTCAAATGTACTACCTTTTAAAAATGCAAAAATTAAGTACTGAACAGTCTGACAATTATACCAAAAAGTACTTAAAAGTCAATGCAAATGATGGATGTCAATATATTGTGTGGGGTGGGGGATGCTTTCAATATGTTTGTCTTGTTTCTAAAATCGGTTTTGACATTTCATATGCTGCGCATTCTTCAGAAGTGAATGTTTCGGTAAAATATGCTATATAGCTATGCTGGTTGAGTAATTTGAGTAAGTGAGTGTTTCAATAAAAGGTGCTATGTCATGGTAACTATGCTGGTTGAGTAATTTGGGTACGTCAATATTTCAGTGAAAGACGCTACATCATGGTAGTGTTGCTGATGGAAATTGTTTCCCGGGGTGAGGTGTTGACGGTTCCTTTATTTGAGATGGAGTGTTGATACAGTATTTGACTGTTTCTTTCATCAGAGACAGAGGTGCCAAGACTCCCGATTTGGTAGGAGATCTCCCTAAAATATAGCAAAATAACCCCAATCTTCCAGTTTCCCGCTTTTAATTTGTAATCTGCCAAAGAATTATTTTAACTTGTTTAGAAAATGTATTTTTGCACATATTTTGGGGCAGATTGCAATATTTTGTATCACTTTTATTTAATTTTTTTAATTCTGGGGAAGCCCCTCCGCACCCCACCATGTGGGAGGGGGGGGGGGGGTGACCCCCATCCTCACCCCTTCAGCCACGCAATTTCTCCCTATTTACAATTTGTGTATTAGGGAGATCTTCCTACTGTACTTGATGTAATGTATGTTATACGAACGCCACCAGCGTAATTCTACGTCACGAGTATGAGTACGTTCTAAATAAAGACAGTTGCAAGCCTAAACTCACAGTGTCGAGATCAATCAACTTGACACCCGTGTTTCATTCATTTCTGACGTTGTTTCTATTTGCCATTAACTGACCTAGTCGGACAAACACGCCGCCATCAGGAACATGGCGGACGATGCCGTTAAAGTGACGGACGTGGGGCCTGCCTTGTTTAGTAAAGCTCAGGTAAATGTACACAGCAGGTGTTAACTATCACATTGCTTGTAATACTCGCATGGCATTTGATTTGCGGCGGGTGAAGAGTCCGTCCCTCTCCCTCTCCCTCTCTCCCTCCCTCTGCCTCTCCCTCCCCCTCTCCCTCTCTCCCTCTCTCTCTCTCCCTCTCCCTCCCTCCCTCCCTCTCCCTCTCCCTCCCCCTCTCCCTCTCTCCCTCTCTCTCTCTCCCTCTCCCTCCCTCCCTCCCCCTGCCCTTCCGTTTTCCCTCGCCGCCTCCCCTCCTCTCCTGAGTCACTCGTCCGGCTCCCGACCAGAACACACCTCCAGCTTCCCTCGCCCCCTTTTTCCCCTTTATTTTTGTGTTCTTCCTAGGGGGGAGGCAGTGTTTGTACAGAGTCGGATTATCCAACTCGTTGGATATTCACATATTTGTCGGATAAAGTCAGATTTTCTATCATTTTGCATTATTTTTGGACGAATCCATCGGATTTTGCTTACACTTCTTGTTCAAAACTTAATTTAAATAATTATTTAGAATGCTAATGAAATAAATTACTTTATTCAGAATATATATCGTTCATTGTCTGACGGTTTTATTTTTTCATATTTTAAGTACTGGAGGAAAACTAAGATTTTAGTTGCACAAAAGTAGGATTTTTATTTCTGCCTTGGTACAAACACTGGAGCTGGGCTCTCTTCCTCTTCCTCTGGGCTCTCTTCCTCTTCCTCTGCAATAAACAACTTTTTGCCTTCTGTTCAATCACTTCACATGATTTCTGATCTTTTACAAAATTGTGTGCGTAGGTTTTAAGCGCTTTATATTGAATCTTTGTGTCCATTTCATTTCTTTGTTTAACACATAACACCGCAGCTATTCTATATAATAATATGGTGCTTTCATAATATGTGACCGGACGTGGTGTCTGAATCAGTTAGTGCACATGTGAAAGGTCGGGAGGTTTGAATTCTGGTCGAGTCAAACCAATGACTTACCAAATTGATACATGTCGTTACCTAGCCTGCCACTCGGCATTACTAGGATAGGACAAAGACTGGTTAGCTCAGTATCAGGATAATCGGATCATGATGCTGGTGGCCTGGTCTCCCTCTGAAGCAGCACTATGAAGTCGCCATGATCACAAGTCGGTACCCATCCTGATATGACCTTTGATGTTGCCAGGATGTAAATCTCCAACAAATAAACCAAACCTGTTCACCCTCTGCAACCACCAATCAATCAATCTTCACGTGAATTCTTATCTTTTGCCAAATTGTGTGTGGTTTAGGCGCTTATGTTGAAGTGTTGTGTCCATTTCATTTCTTTTAACACATAACACTACAGCTGTTGTATATAGTGGTTTCATAATATGTGTGCTCTTTTTTAATTGGCTGACATCCTCTATATGGGGTGTTTTTTTTGTTGCCAAGATCACTTTCATCAGAGAGCGTGTATATAAACAGATGAGAGGGACAACTCCCATACTAGACCGTGTAACAGCTGCTGACTGTGGCGCTCCAAGTGGTGGTTGTTGAACAGTATATGACACAGCTGTCAAACTCAAGGCATTGTCAATGGTCGTGTGCAATCTTCCTACAGAAAACGTTAAATATCTCTAAAACTACAATTCCTAGAAACAAACTGATTGGAATACACATAGAAAACATGTTTACCAACAAGATTATATTAAATTGATATGGTTAGGGTTCTGGATTTCTATTAATTTGGAATAAAACTGACGTTTTTCACTACGCGTACGGCAAACTCAAGGCATTGTCAATGGTCGTGTGTAATCGTCCTACAGAAAACGTTAAATATCTCTAAAACTACAACACCTAGAAACAAACTGATTGGAATACACATAGAAAACATGTTTACCAACAAGATTATATTAAATTGATATGGTTAGGGTTCTGGATTTCTATTAATTTGGAATAAAACTGACGTTTTTTCACTACGCATACGGCAAACTCAAGGCATTGTCAATGGTCGTGTGCAATCTTCCTACAGAAAAAGTGAAATATCTCTAAAACTACACCAAATAGAAACAAGCCGCTTAGTACACATATAGAAAACATGTTTACCAAAAGGATTATATTAAATTGATAAGGTTAGGCTTCTGCATTTCTATTAATTTTGAATAAAAACAAATGTTTTGCACTGCACGTACCGTCAAACTCAAAGCTTGTTCAACACTAACCGCCAGGAACGCCACCGTAGCCTGTGTTACCGATTTTCGCGGGAGTTGTCCCTCTCATCTGTTTATATACATGCTCTCTGCTTTCATCACTGATTTATTTGTATTCAATGAACCCACCACATACTTGCTATATCCAGTTAAAATGAATTAATTATATGTGATTTTTAAAAAAACATAAAAACTATCGTTAGGCCAAACAAACAAAGAAATGGTGATCGTCCCCACCCGTGCTTGAAAAATCGCCCGCCCCCGATTTTGTTTTTTGTTGTAATAATTTTTAAACTGTTAAAAATGCGTCGAGATAGCAGCAATTCAACTTTCGTATCAATTTTTAAGTCATCGGTTTAACTCGGCCAGGGTTCTAACCCAGAGTTCGAATCCCACACCCAACCAAAGCGGGAGACGGATGCTCAACTAATTTGGCCATCGCATCTGGTTATGTATTAAGTCTGAAGCTGAGGTATGTGATATCCTGTCTGTGGGAAAGTGCATATTGGTCACTCTCCTGAAAACTGGTCAGCATGAGATGGGATTTTAAAACATCATGCTCAGATTTGATGAAAGAAATAAGGGAAATAAAATATAACTGTCTTTTTAGTTATGAACTGTTTTTGTACCAAAAAACCCCATTTTACAGTCAGCCATTTGTAACATGACATGGGACGTGGTTGAATCCTTATTAACATCTTGTATTGCATTGATATATCAAACAAAACAGTTCCCAAATCAAAGAGGAAGTATTTATTAACATGTATGCATGCTTAAATTTACAACAACAAAAATGTAATGTCTTCAGAAATAACATTAGAAATTTCCGTCACACGTGTAACCGTGGTGTCTGGATGCCACACAAATATTGTACACTAATTATTCAGTGAATAAAGCATGGCTGGGAATTACTTTTTTTTATCAATATAAGCACTAGATATTTCTGTATATTATGCCCTGATTAATATGCTTCTAAGTATGATATTATTTAATTCTGATTAGATATTTATTAAGCAGACTGTGTGGTGTCCTAAACATGTGTTACACGTGTGACACACATGTTATACTGCCATAAGAGATATCTTATTCATGGACTACACCTTTATTTTTTATCTCATCAATTTATATTTTACATAGATGTAAAGGGGAGATTTCCAGCTTTCATTTGCAACCAAAAAATGTTTAAAAAAATTCAAATATTAAATTTTAACTCTCCATGTGACACTTCTGGCCAGTTTTCAGGAGAGTGACCCATATAAAAGACCCCTTGCTGCTTATCGGAATGAGTAGCCTATGTGGCGGCACCAGGTTTCCTCCAAAGAAATGTCAGAATGACCATATGTTTGACGTCCAATAGTGGATGATACAAATCAATGTGCTCTCGAGACATCATTAAATGAAACAAGCTTTACTTTTTTATGAATTACGTCTCCGTCAAAAGTAAAATTAAAAAATCAAAACTGCTCGCCCGACCCTGATTTTTATTTCAAAAGGATGATCACTTTAGTTTTTTGTTGGCCTTACTTATCTATCCATATCGAGGGTGATTCTGCGTTGAGTGTTAATCGTAATTGTATGTCCAGTGCATACAGTCAACCTTCGTTAATCTAGACTACCTTGCTCCTAACACCTAATCTCAGATTAATTTAGCGAGATTGTAGGATAAACAATTAACACAAATTTGCTGGGTTAAATCATTAGCAAAGTTTTACTCTGTGGGTATTTTGATCGGATAGCGAGAATAGAGTCGGGACTAACGCGAGATGACTGTAAATACTCACTAAGCTTGTATTCACTGTGTGTTTCTATCTCTTTACTCATACCCCACCCACCTACACGCATTCCCTCCTACCCACGCACCTCTGGTCCCATAACCAAAGTGTAATTCGCATCCCACACAGTCATATCAAAATCCTACTACTCACACATCAAAAGTACGCTTCCAAGTACCGCAAGTAAGTCAGACCTGGGTACCTGCTTTATCCTAACGCTTAATGTGTTTGATATCATTCTTTTCTTGTTAATTTAGCTAGCTTTATTGTTAAAGTTGCATAGTTCGATGGTTTTAAGTTTCTGTCATTTTTCTGAGATAAATATATTAAATTGATTGTTATCATCTACCTCATGTTACGTTGAAGTAAATTTGATTTTAAATGGCTAAGTTTTGAAATATTTGAAGTGTAAACATGTAGAATTAGTTTTGGCAAGCACACTACACGCTTTAGAGCTAACAGGTTCTATTAAATTGCCTCAGTATTATTCCCTTCTATATGGCAACAAATGCTTCATAAGTGCATCAGTAGCTAAGTTAGCTATGTAGAATCAATTCTAGAAAATTATTTTGGTTTTGAAAATTTAATGCTTATATAACATAAATATGAGTTAGGTATGGGCGATAATAGTCACAACAAGGACAGTTGAAATTGGACTTCCAACATTTTTCTGCGATTCAACCAATCAAATAAATACTATCTTGCTAATGATGTCATTGTTGGCAGACGGCCAACACGTCCATGGACTCCGCGGACCAGCTGCTGCACGAGCTGCGAATGACGTCAGCTGACCACCACCACCACGCCCCCTCGTGGCGAGAGTCGCCGCGCCCCAGCACCTCGCACTCGTTCCCCGTGACGCAGCCCCTGGAGGTGAAGAGCTTCCCCCCGGAGCTGTCCAACCACCTGGAGCAGATCGTCGGTCAGCTCGACATCCTCACTCAGGTAGGCAGCGGATAGCGGCTGAGGTTTGTGACTGTGGTTAGCGGCTACGCTTAGCGATTGCGAAGTACACTAACAGGGCTGACACTTTATATACTTTTATACTTTTTCAAGGAAAAACTACTTTTTATGCTTTTTTCATACTTTTTTTCTGCAAATAAATTGCCAGTCTGGTAATTGAAAAGTCTTCAGACTTCGAATTAGGAATTTGGTGAGATTGTGAGATGTGCCTGCCAACCCACACTTCTGCCATTATGGGGCTAGTGTCCTAGCAATTAGCCTATCTAGGTTCCCCGGTGCAATCAAATTTTTATCCTTGCTGTATATGTAGTATTTCACCTGTGGAGGTGAGTGCACCTCACTACACTTGCTAGTCACTGCAATATGGGCAATATCGGATGATACCGGACGTGGCATGGTTTGAAATTGTCTTTTTTCACCGGTTCTGCTCTTTGTCTGTTTATGTCTAAGTGGGGTTTTCTGTCTTGGTCACATCTGAAACCATATTATTATGGCTATCTACATGCAACCGACAGTTTGCTCTCATGCTCACTTCATAGTGAGTGCACAATTTTGATACTCTCTTTTTTTGTAAAATCTAGAGTGGCAGCATGGCACTAGTCTTAAAAACTCGCGGTTAATTCGTAGTTTATTTTGGTTTAAATAAAGGAAGTTCTCAGAAGCAAACTTGACTTATACACCAGGGTTCGCACTGGTCATAAATAAAAACTAAGAAAGTACTAACTTTTGAAAATGCAAAAGTTAAAGTCCTGAAAAGTGCTACAGTTATACAAAAAGTATTATAAGTCATTCAAAATTATGGATGTCAATATATTGGACCATATGTTTGTTATGTTTCTAAAATCGATCTTTATTTTTTTAAATATATCCAGATTGAGCACTTGTTCTTTGAAAGGTGAAATTTGGTGTCATTTTGAAATAATTTCTCATGGTTACTGCAGGCAGACATACTTTAATCGGATTATTCAACTTTAAATAAAACTCAAGCTCAGGGAAAGGAAAAACAACATATTGGTTAACTGTTATCTATCGGTTTCTTTGTGTATCCTTGCAGACCGTGGCCATCTTGGAACAGCGGCTGACAATGACTGAAAACAAACTGAGAGAGTGTCTCGACAACCAACAAAAGATCACGCTACAGATCAGGCCCACAGACTGATCTTTCCCCTGTCCCAACCCTTGTCGCCATCCAGACCCAAAACAAACGGAGAGAGTGTCTCGACAACCAGCAAAAGATCACGCTGCAGATCAGGCTCACAGACTGATCTTTCACCCGTCCCAACCCTTGTCGCCATCCAGACCCAAAACAAACTGAGAGAGTGTCTCGACAACCAACAAAAGATCACGCTACAGATCAGGCCCACAGACTGATTTTTCACCCGTCCCAACCCTTGTCGCCATCCAGACCCAAAACAAACGGAGAGAGCATCTCGACAACCAACAAAAGATCACGCTACAGATCAGGCCCACCGAGTGACCTTTTACCCGTCCCAACCCTTGTCGCCATCCAGACCAAAAACAAATGGGGAGAGTGTCTCGACAACCAACGAAAGATCCTCTCTCCATGAAGGTCCACTACTGACTCCCACGGCGCCTAATGCTAGTTACAGGCTAACTTTGGGGCATCAGCTAAAGTGTGGCTTCAGGCCTTCATGTAATGGTAACATCCTACTGACCTTTAATAAGACAGGAGAAATTTATAACTCAAAGTAGATGCTTTATTATTTAGTAATTAAAAAATGGGTAAATACATAGACTCATAAGTATCTAACTGATAAGTGGAACTACCTCTAACCCTAAACCTCCTTTTTTCTCTTTAAAAAAAAAAAGAGGCTATATCCATACTCGTCAAATACATGAAGACGCAACTGTTTTAATTATTGCTGATGAAGCACTTCCCTATAAAACTGTCTTGTGTTTTGGTAAGCGATAAACTGTGGGTTTTTTTTGTTTAGTTTTTTTATTCATGGAAAATGATTCGTGGACTTTTAGTGTAATGCTACCAGATAATAGGAGGTGAGACCAATATCATTCGCTGTCGTAAATTCAAAGCCTTGCCACACCCTCTCACTTTCCTGTGAATTCGGAGATATTTGTAAGCGAATTAACTTATATAGTTAGCCATAGAAAACGCACTTCCTACTTTGATATAATTATATTCAACCATCCACTTTTTTTTCATTTTTAATATTTTTTCAAATTAATATATAAACAAAATTAGAAGCCGGCTTCTATTATGAGGTTTACGGTATTTGCCTGGTTTGTTTCCAGTCCTCCACTCGCTTGATAAGTGGCTTACAATGTATATTTTTTCTTTGAAGTTTCAAGCGTGGTTTAAGTCGTTATCACATAATGCAAGTGTAGTTAAAGTTGCATATTCTGATGGTTTTTACGTTGTCATTTTTCGTAGATAAATATATTAAATCTATTGTTATAGTCTACCTTTGATATTTGAAGTACAAACATGTAAAATCAGTTCTGGCAAGCGTGCCCAAACTCTGACACCACACACTTCAGCAGTAACAGGTTCTAGAAAGTTGAATCAGTAACCCCTTTTATGTTGCAACAAATGCTTAATAAGTGCATCAGTATCTACATTAAATACGAAGAATCAAATCTAGATAATTATTTTGGTTTTGAAAATGTGGTGCTCCATCGGACTGAAACCCGTGACAGGAGACTTAAAGATTAACATTTAGCTTTCTGTAATCTGGTCCTTTACGTGATATTGACAGCCGGTTGCCGTTACTGTACTGTTGTCCGATGTATATTTCTGGAACAAAAAACAACTTTCAGTCACCAAGCGGCTAGATAGGACGTAGGGTTTAATATGACAATTGGCGTTTTCCACTAGCGTTGTCATTAGATGTGGTACTGGAGTATTTTGTACAGCCCTCTATTTTCTGTTCCCAGTTGTATGTGTATATATATATATATCATTAACCTGTACAGTTATGAAGGATGATAATGCTTTTGTTTATCCACTTTTTTTATCTTTTTTTTTTTGGTAAACATTTTTATTCATCTGAATACAGTCTTTTTTCAGCGCCGAGGCACTGGTCTTCTGGCCATGCTTAAAACTGCAGTCATTTACACTATTTAATTACGAGAACAATCTTAAGATAATAAAGTATTGTTATTAAAGAAAATTATATCATTGACCGGAAAACCTTTCATTCTATAGTGGCTTATGTTTTGTTTTATTATATATTTATTATAAACGAATATCTGCTGTAAATTACAATTATATTTAAGCGGGAATTGCGAGTATAACTGGAGATGTGTAGCATTGTTGCACAGTAACCTCAACACTTGCCTGTTAACTGAATAACCAAATAATATATAGTGTATATGTCGTACAACTAAACATTCGCTCCATAATAAGTGAAATGGTAATACATTTAACTGTTTAATAGTGTGTGAAGCAGTAATTTCTCATCAGAGATTTGTATATTTCCTGTTTGTTTCGTCCTTAATTTTAAAATGATTATTCGTCACTTGATTCGAAATACACATAGTGTCTTTCGGTAAATAGTAGATTGCAAATTTATAATGTAATCTACTGTGTGCTTTTTGTACACAACCTCAATGCTATCTCATAAAAAAGGTATCCGTCCATTCGGCTTGAGTGCCTAGGTGATATTTGCATGTATCACAACTACTGAAACTGATAGACTTTCTTTTTATATTTCTAATAGTGCAGTGTTCATATATGAAAAGTGTTTTGGAAGTAGTTATTTGTATGGCATAGAAGTAATAAAAAATATAATTAAAAACATAATATAAAAACGAATTGTCACTTCTGTCGTTTGGCTAAAATTTGCTTTCTTTTTATACACGGGGTGTAAAAATAGTGATGCTTCAAATGGGTCTTATAATTTTATTTTTTTTTCTGCCTTCTATAGAATATGAAAAGCTGATAAATGTCAGCAGCCTGATATCCTGAAATTTCGACCGTAGAATATTATTGAAGAAAAGATTGCCTAAGACATGAAATTATATGTGTATTGTGCTCATGGTGAATTTATCGGTATGGATTTTAAAGTGACAGTCCGATGGTAAGTTTTTGCGGTGTTCTTTAAAAAAGATATATATATTTTATAGATCAATGCATTAGGTTGATCATTATGCTCTACCTGACAACAATTTGAAGTAACTTCTTTTAAAAAGTTAACTGGATAGATATTTTAAGGGAAAACGTCCAAATTAATTTGGCCATTTACACCGAAATACTGGACACTCATCGGATTCAACAGTGACAAAGTTGATAAAATGTGCCTAGTATTCCTTCTATGCAACAATAAGCTTTTAATGACTAATAAATTATATATGGGGGATCTAATCTAGGTATGTGTTGTCGTTTCGAAAAGTTGCTGCTTTCATCAGCTTATGCAGCTTTAATTATATTTATTGTGTCTTCATATTATTTATGATAGTGCCGCCACCTCCAGGTCAATGGTGCCATTTGTCAGCATCCCACGAAGCTGATGCTGCCATCTAGCGTATTAAAATAGCACCAATCTAAACCGCTACACTGGTTCCTGTGTGTTTTTTCCGTAGTCCAACTGCAGTGCGATCTATCAACACAGGGATCCATGTCTACAAGAACCAAAGCGAACTCGGTTTAGTGGTCTTGTTTGCAAGTTATCTTGTTTTGGTCTCCGTTTCACGACCGCCAGAGCTATAATCGCCCGGGAAAATGACCGCCTCACCAGGATATGTGCAAATTGTTCAAATAGCAAACAGGTTCCTGTTTCCAGGTAAGCTAATAAGACGCATAGGGTGAATATCTTTGATGAAAAACGTCCGCTGCATTATTTTGGGCGATAATACCGGATCTTTCCCGATCCCCGCTGGCGCTGGTGTTGGATCGACTGACTGCAGACTGTAGTCTGTAGTGACACTGACAGGTAGAAACAGTTTACTTATGTGGTTGTACTGGCAGTGCTATGGGTTACTATAGAAGGTACCTCTGTACCAGTTCTCTAGCAGTCAAATATAGCTATTGGGGGTGCTAAAACGTGATTTCAGATTTCAAGTATACTATTAAAAGTATTATTATACTTATACTATAGTGACTCACTGACCGGCATGTATTGATTTCATTCAATCATCAATCAATGATTGGTATTATGGTATAGCATCTTAAGCCGTAGTCACACGTACATCCTTAGGCCAACTTAGATGAGGCGAACTACATGAGTCGAACTAGCGGCGGGTTCACACATACAGAGTTTTCAAACTGTCTCGTTCAGACACGTGTGTTAAACCGGCTCAGATCGATGTTTGTTTGTTGTTGTTTTACGTCCTAGCAACATCTAAGGTCATATCACGATGGGTATCCACACCTACATACATCCACAGGTACATCCACACGCCACACATACATCCACATGTAAATGTATACATGCAAACAACATACCTAACGAAAAGATGTGAAGTGTAGGAGGGTCCAAACATGTGCTCCAACCACTATCAAAAGCAACTACCTGTTAGGAAGCAGTCTCCATATGATATATGAAGAAATTGGACAGTCCAAACATGTGTTCTAACCACTATGAAAGCAACTACCTGTTAGGAAGCAGTCTCCATCCATGTGCTTAAGCTGCCTCAACTAAACCAGTTACATTCACACATGCCACTTAGGCCGACTCAAGCTAGTTCGCCTCATCTAATCTATCTCGCGAAGCGGTTTACTTGAGGCGATCTAGTTGAGTCTACTCAGCCCTAATTCGCCTGAGAGGAGCATTCACACGCGTGATCTGAGTCGACTTAGATGAAGCGAACTAGTTGAGGCGACTTAAGTCCCGTGTTTGAACGGGGCTGTAATTCATAGGCATAGCATGGGCCATGGCAGGGTGCCAGGGAAGTTGGGTCATTTTTCAAAGTTGTTTTGGTTGCATTGAAACTATGTTAGATTGATAGAGTTTCTTGAGAGGATTAAGAATATATATAGAATAATATCGACGACCCACCCAGGGTTTTCACTAACAACTAACAGGTAACCAACCCCACCCACTGCCTAACTAATCCATTCTTCACTTCTTCCTCTGGCCTTGCCCGGACTTACTGTGCATACCGGTGAATCTGGAGGGACTGAAGTTTGAATCCTGGTCGAGTCAAACCAATGACTTATAAAATAGGTACCTGTTGCTGCTCGGCGCTTGGAGTTACGAGATCAGGACAGGGACTGGGCGCAGAGTGTCAGGATAATGTGACTCTGTGGGACATCAGGTCATGGTGCCGGCGGCCTGATTCCTGGGCAGACAAGGCCTGAGTGCGCGCTGTCCCAGTCCCCAGGCTAGGTATTACTGGGGCGTAAAACTACACCAACCACCTAGCCTCCCTCGGCCCTCTCAGAGGACTGGTTGGGCTCTTGGGCTGCCTTTTTCCTTCCTTCCTCCTCCCCCTCCCTCCCCCCCTCCTCCCCCTCCCCCCCTCCCCCCTCAATTCCTCTGATCACTGCCCATCGGAAGCCAACTCCCGACCACATGGGACAGCTTTCAGCAGTGCTCATTCAGTGCTGCAGATTTGCAGCGTTCAGTGCACCAATTCGACTGAAAAGTCCCCCAAAACAACCCACCCAGGGGGGAGGCTAAAGGGCGCATTCTTTACATGCGGTATGCGAATGCGGCAAAAAATCGAAATGCCTTGAACTTGTAGGTACCCCAAACCCAGGCTGATTACTTGTTGAATATGCCAAATTCTATCAAAAAATGCTCCACTTCAACACCTTGCCAAAACAAACCACAAAGGACTTTTACAAATGTATTACAGCAGAAACAACCTTTGTTCTCTTACCTTTAAGCTGGTCTTGGATTCATTTATTATTCAAATAAATAAGCCTGATATAGCTAAATATAAACTACCACCAACTCCCATTTTTCACTCTCAAACCATGTAATTTCCCAGGTGGAGATGTGTCATGGTATCCCTAGTAGAATTAGCTAGTGTACATCCAATTTGTGCAACAACGCCATTTGTTGATCAAAGTACCCAGGAAAAAGGTACTAATACCCCTAGATAGGTGAGATTCCGAGCTTTCCATTCATATAAAACTCTATATGTTTTAATTTTTAGAGAAAATGCAAAAAAAATGATTGAAATTTGAAGTTACAAAAATTTCCATTTTAAGTGCTATTTTCTACTGAAAATATAATTTTAAAACCATTAAAAGTTGGTATTGAATTAAAGAGAATTTAATTTCCTGTCCAATCATAATTATCAGCGTTCATGCGAACCTATGGCGCTCATGCGCACGGCGATTTAATGACTAAAAATGTTTTTTTTTTGTGTTTTTTTAAAACTTTTTTTTTTTAAATTTGTTTTAAAATTTGTTTTTGGATACATTATTAGTTTAAGCAGGAGAACTGGTCTTCCTCATTTCCACTGCTCATTTCCTTAGTTTTAATTTTGGGAGCTATAATTTTTTTCAAACTCAACATTTTTCATGATTTTGGTAAAATGTGCATTCTTTCTCCTCACTTATAAAATATTTAACTGTTTTGTAATGTATGTTGTTATGGATGTATTGACGTATCTGATAAAGATGAATAGCACCTGAAAATTTCATCCAATTCCATTGTACAGTTTTTGTTCTGTGATTTTTCAAACTTTTCCAAAAAGCCAGTTTTTCACCAAATTTTATCACCTGCCAAAACTGGCTCTCGGGTGTTTTCAGCCTATTTATTTTAATTGTTCCCCATGGTTTGGGGCCTTGAAAAAAAATAGAGTTACTAGCACTACCCCATAGGCCCGGGATAATTAGAAAAGAATCAATTTGGGTGGCAATTTTTACCACCAGCGCACTCGAAAAAGTGCTCTGGGGCCTAATTTCACAAATGGTGAATTCAAGGAAAATGCTATTTTTACCAAGTTTGAAGGTCTATATTTTTAAAACTAGCCACCCCATGCACCTGTAACTGTACATACACTGTGTACAGACCAGGGACTCTTAGCCTCTGCCTTGTGGAGCAAGCTGGGTGATCCCTTTAAATTTTGGAGACCATCAAAAATGCTATCTTTTAGACTTTGCAGCGTGACCGATTTCAAGTAGGGTTAGTAAAATTTTAAAAGGCTGTATTTGCCTTAATACTTGACCGATTTTGACAAATGAAGTATCATTGTATTTCGAATTGCATATACTAACAGATGGAATCATTTATATCAAACTCCGAACTCATACAAAATTTCACTTGGGATACCTACTTGAAGTCAATGGACTACATTCCTTACACACGGTATGCGAATGCGTCAAACCGATCGGTCCCTGTAGCGATCGATGCGGTATGCGGCATGCGGTGTGCGAATAGAAACATCAGTTGCACTTGTCCATTAGTTATAGACGAGGAGAGGCGACTGAGCATTACGGAACGGTCACGCACAAGGCTTCTGAGAGGAAACATATGGTACATTGGTAGTGGTGGTGGTGGGGGTTCGGGTTGGTAAAAATGCTACCAGTGCCACAAAAATATGAATACTTATCTATAATTTGGTAATTATAAAGGTAGGAACCCCCATATGACGTACAAAGAGGTACATAGATATAAATGCAATATTAGGTCATATACAGTGCAGTATTGAGTGTACTGGTTTATTTTTATTTTTTAAATCTAGCCAGTCGTGTGCCGCATGCCGCGTGTAAGGAATCACGCCATTCACATGCCGCATACCGCGTGTAAGGAATGCCCGCTTAATGACTAACACATGTACATACAGTAAAACCTCCCTAATCGACCACTTCCCTATAAGGCTATATCGATCGCTTTATTTGGGTCCCAACAATACCATTGTAACCATATTCTAACTCTAAACCGACCACCTCCCTAAATGGACCACTTAAAGTCGGTCACAGGGTCGGTTGATTTAGAATTAGAGAGGTTTTACTCTATATATTATATACATAAACAATACCCATAGACAAAGTCATAAAAAGAGTAAATCAATTCACCAGAATCCAAAAACCAGAAACAGCTGTTTCTGTGGAACTCCTAAAACACGCGAGAAGGCACTGGGACCAGTTTATATCAATTCCGAAGAAAATATACATATAGGGTCGGTCCTGAGCATTGCTTATTCATATTAAATGTAACACACACACACACATACACACACACACACACACACACACACACACACACACACACACACACACACACACACACACACACACACACACACACACACACACACAGACACACCCACACAGACACAGACACACCCACACCCACACACACACCCACACACACACCCACACACACACACACACACACACACACACACACACACACACACACACACGCACACGCACGCGCACGCGCACGCGCACGCGCACGCGCACGCGCACGCGCACGCGCACGCGCACACGCACACGCACACGCACACGCACACGCACACGCACACGCGCACGCACACACACACACACACACACACACACACACACACACACACACAGTGGCAGAGTCGTTAGAGTGTCTGACTTTTTTATAGGTCGGACTCCAGGACGGTGGTTCCCCATGCCCCCCCCCCCCCACCTCTGCCAATTTGGATTTCCACCGCTGTGTATAACTTACAGCGTCATCAAAGGCCGGTTGCTCTCATACCATGTCTATGTGTTGTGGGAGGTTAAAAATCCCTTGGGTTGGTAAAAGTGTAAGCTCAGGCTTTCTATAGATCTACAAACTGTCTAATGGTGAAAACAAGTCTATTCAGACTTATCCATGATATGCAGTATAAATCTTCAAGAAAAAACCACACACACACATACACACACACATATACACACACACTCACACACACTCACAGACACACACACACACACACACCGGGAATTTAATCATTCATGACCATACAACACTAATACAGGTTGTCAGGTGAGGTGGGGTCTTCCATGATCCCTTTGAGATAGGGGTAATATAGATAAAAGATTCAACTCGTACTTGCAGTAAGGGTGAAAAACAACCCATTAGAAAAAGTGCCGAAAACGCACCTGATCCTATGAGTAATAGGTAATAGTATTACCCCTAAATAAAAGATTCACCCGTACACAGAATATGTGTGAATGACAACATAGTCAAAATATGTAGGGGTGGATCACAACGTAGTCTAAATATGGGCAAAAATAGCTTTGGTATGGGACAGGAAGTGGAATTTCGGGTTCCAGTATCTAATGACTACTTATAATTTATATCAGCGTAGAGTTTGGTGAAATGGGAGATAATGCAAAAAGACAAGATGGCGACCACAGAATACTGTCGATTTCACTTTTAAAGTCAATTAAGCTACATGTTTGATTATATTTTTCAACTCGAAAGTAGGGAGTAAATGTGAAGATGTATATGAAGAATATATTTTGCTTATTTCATTTAAACAGCCTTTCGCCACTTTTTCTAATGGGTTTGTTTTCCACCCCTACTCTGCATAGGGGTGACTCCTTTATCTAGGGGTAATACCTATTACTAAAATGATCAGGTATGTCTTAGTAGCCATTAGTTACTCCTGCAGCCCTGTTCCTGAGACAGGACTGTTGAACAACTCCTTAGAAAATTGTTGGAAGGCTGGTCAAATGAAATGACCACATGAAGTAAATATATTCTTCACATGCCTCTTTGTATTAACCTGCTCCTTGTGCATTGTAAAATAGATTAAATCATGGAGATTAATACAATTTAAACATCAAATTGAGAGCTTTCTGTGGTCAGCATGTTGTCTTTTTGCATTCTCTCCCATTTCACCAACTCTGTGCCAATATAGGTGAACACTGCCACCAGACCTAATATCCCACTCAGTCACATTATCCTGACACTGATCTAACCAGTCCTTGCCCTATCCTATTCATGCCGAGTGCCAAGCTAGGAAGCGACAAGTATCAATTTTAAAGTCATTGGTTTGACTCGACCGGGAACCGAGCTCCCTACCTTTCGCACGAAAGCCCCACGCTCTACGGATTAGACCACCGCGCCCGGTCACTTCGACTCTGTGTAGGGGAGATTCTTTTATCTACGTAGACTAGGGATACTGCAGTAGATATTAGTAGCACTCCCACATTTGTTACTCTGTGGTCCATGTTTTATCACGCTATACCACTATTTATGAGCCCAAACTGGAGAATTATTTGACGAGCCAGCTGGCCAGGTCAGCGTAACAAGTTGTCTAGCTTTTTGAAAATGTCACCAGACTCACCACGGTCTAAGCCTGACAAGAGGGTTGTCTTCAAAACCAACAATATAAAACATCCTGACTTAAACTACCGGTGGAGGGGGGAGCAGTGACAGGATAGAAATGATTTTTACTATATCCAAATTTTGTGAAATTTGTTAATTAAGCAGGAGAAATTTCAACCGTGGACAATTGGTCTTCCCCAGTCCACTGTTCCTTGCCCTATCCTAGTAATGCTGTGTGCCAGGCTAAGTAGCGACAAGCATACACTTTTAAGTCATTGGCTTGACTCGCTCACGGTTTGAACCATGCAGGTCCGAATCCTACGACCTGCCACATGCGAAGCGGGCGCTCAACTCATTTGGTCATCCATTAACTGTTCCCTCACATGCGTATGAATCATACGGTGGCGTTCTCTGTGGCGGAGTGGTTAGAATGGCTGACTTTTTACTAGGTTAGACTCCTAATCTGAGGGTTGGTGGTTCGATTCCCCATGCCCCCAGCTCTGCCAATTTGGATTTCCACCACTGTGTATAACTTACAGCGTCATCAAAGGCTGGTTGCTCTCATACCATGTCTCTGTGGTGTGGGAGGTTAAAAATCTCTTGGGTCGGTAAAAGTGTAGGCTCGGGCTTTCTATCGACCAGCAGTGGAATGAGGAAGACCAGTCATCTATGACTGAAATTTCCCCTGCTTAAACAACTAATGGACCAAAAAAACAAAAAGTTTCTTCAGTACACCGAGAGTGTTTATAAATACTTTGATGGCGTTAAAGCTGCAAAGTCTGATAAAAGCGTCAATTATTCAAAACCAAAACACTTATCTAGATCAGGGATGAGTATTTCCCGCCGATTTGCAGTTTCCCCTACTTTTGGGCAGTGACCCGCTTTTTTAGTCATATACAGAGATGAGAGACTTTGTAACTTTTTGTTTTAAATATACATGTGCGTTATTTCTACAACCTTTTCTCTGGGGTATAACTGTTGGATGTCTCACAAAAACATGCTTGTTATTGCCAGTCAATACGATTTTGGCATTGACTACTGAAATAGTCGAACTACTCAACTAGTCCTAGCGAAGGGATAGGATAGACGAGATCATTGTTCCGACTGCGCATGCGCTGAAAACGGCGTTGGCAGCAAAGCAAATGCGAATGGCCATTGAGTTTGTCTATATGCATAGGGAAAAACTTCAATTTGATTCAAATTGAATAGAAATACATAACAATTTGGCATAAACATGTATGTACATATGCAATATAATGATCTGATGAATATAGCTAAGACATAGTTAAACATTTCGAGCTAAGAAACATACAATTCCATACAAAACAATCAGTGATATCCACATCACCATTATTAATTCTTGTTCTAAATATTAAAATGCCAAATGTGTCAGCATACACTTGTTTCAGAGAAATATGTAACCAATATCTGATTAACCCTACTAATATTCTAGTTCTACATATGTCATTAACCATAGCATATAAATAAAAACATGAATAAAATAAGTAAAACTGACTCTGGCTATGGCTCTAACACTAGTCTGAGTGCCCAGATTTGTCTAAATCTAAATGCGCACACACACACACACACACACACAATCATGTGCCAACTCTTCAAGAAAAAACCACACACACACACATACACACACACACATATACACACATACACACACACACACATACACACACACTCACACACACTCACAGACACACACACACACCGGGAATTTAATCATTCATGACCATACAACACTAATACAGGTCGTCAGGTGAGGTGGGGTCTTCCATGATCCCTTTGAGATAGGGGTAATATAGATAAAAGATTCAACTCGTACTTGCAGTAAGGGTGAAAAACAACCCATTAGAAAAAGTGCCGAAAACGCACCTGATCCTATGAGTAATAGGTAATAGTATTACCCCTAAATAAAAGATTCACCCATACGCAGAATATGTGTGAATGACAACATAGTCAAAATATGTAGGGGTGGATCACAACGTAGTCTAAATATGGGCAAAAATAGCTTTGGTATGGGACACCACACTACCCACGCCTACCTGATTATATTGATGTAAATGCAATGCTGGATAAAAGATTAATATCTTAATTTATTATATATATTTTTTTAGTTAGTGTTCTACGTTTCAAACAAGAGCTGAGATGAGCTGAAACTAGCACATTTCACAACTGCACCCAGTGTATTAGCATGTGCCATGTGCTTCTCGCGGGTTTGTTTTGCTTTGACACATCCCACAATGCACCACGCCACTGGAATGGCGATGTAGTCTATTCCATCAGATGGTTTTATAGTTCTGCAGATAATCAAAATACAACAATGCCCCCCCCCCCCGCACTATTTACTGTCCATACATACACTTAACACATCCATCGAAAACAGTAAAAACAGAACTTAGACTGTACCACCTCGTGACCTGCAACAGAGCGCGGTGGCCGAATTGGTAGAGCTCGGGCCTCACATGCAGAAGGTTGGGCGTTTGGTTCCCGGTCGAGTCAAAGCAATGACTTATAATAGGATAGTGCAAGGACTGGTTAGCTCAGTGTCAGGATATCAGGTCATGGTGTTGGTGGCCTGGTCTCCCAAGGCCCAGTGGGGCAGCACTATAAACTCACCATGAGTGTGCACTGTCACAAGTCGGTACCCGTCCTGATACGACCTTAGATGTTGCCAGGACATAAAACTCCAACAACCAACTAAGTTGACCCAACCATCATAATATGCAGAGTAGTCCATTTGTAAATTGTAGTCAAATACACATACAAACTAACGGGGAGAACACACACACACACACACACACACACACACACACACACATACACACACACACACACACACACACACACACACAAGCCAACCAAAGGGGCTGTCACATTACGACGCATCATGCCAATGTATGCCGACATATGTGATTTTTGGTTGCTACGTCGTTATGCGTTACGCATGCGTTAGGCACTCGTTGATATACATCAATGAACGTCGACGTTTGTCGAGATACGACGTTGCGCGTCAGGGGGTCAGCAAAGTTTTGTGTATGTATGCAAAACCTTGGACGTACGACAACGCCTGACGTGTGGATTCTATGTCGGCTGTACATTATGCATACGTTATGCGTACGTCGATGTACGTCAGACATATGTTAGACAAACGTTGTTCACTACTTTGCACTACATTGTTAAAGGCAGTGGGAACAGACAGTCCATGTACTGACAATGTACGTCTAACATATGTTTAGCGTTTCTCCAGCGTGTCTTGACTTATGTAATGTATGAGGCGTAGTTCTGGCAATCGAATAACATATAACATTCACCGGCATTCTGCGAACGTACCATGAGCGTAATTCGAGCGTTTTTCGCTGGGAGGCACGTTAGCAATACTTTGGCTACATGCTATGTATACATCCAACTTTACGTTGTGCATACGTTATGCGTACGTCGATGTACATTTGACGTATGTTAGACAAACGTTGTTCACTACTTTGCACTACATTGTTAAAGGCAGTGGGAACAGACAGTCCGTGTACTGACAATATAAGTCTAACGTATGTTTAGCGTTTCTCCAGCATGTCTTGACTTATGTAATGTATGAGGCGTAGTTCTGGCGATCGAATAACATATATATCGTTCACCGGCGTTCTGCGAACGTACCATGAGTGTAATTCGAGCGTTTTTCGCTGGGAGGCACGTTAGCCATACGTTGGCTATATGCTATGTATATGTCCAACTTTGCCCCCCCCCCCCCCATATGCCGAAAAGTTTGACATTTCTCAGCGTTAAAAAAAAAGTGATTTTACGCGCTGGCCGTGCGCTTACAAGATGCATCGTAATGTGACAGGGCCTTTACACACAGGTTGTTTATGTGCACCAACTGCTGATCTGAAAGTGGTGGACAAGCCTTGGTGGGTAGGACTAGGAGGCCCCATTATACTGGTCTGGTAAATACCACTGTTTGGTGCTTTCAGCATAGCCTAGGGCAGAACGAATATGTGATTATATACAATCACCTCTTGACACCCAGCTCAGTCGTTAGCGCAGATAATGATGTGTAGGAGACACCAACTGACGTAAGCTGTTGTAGACGAGAAGCAATATTCCTGAGTGTTTTGGTGGTTTTTTTTTTTGTCCATTTAATGATTTGTTCCATTTGAATAATGCCTTAAAGCTGCGTAGTTTGGTGAAGGCATCAAACTTTCATAATCAAATCAGGCTTCCCGTGCGGAAGGTAGGGAGTTCGATTCCCGGCCGAGTCAAACCAATGACTTATAAAAATGACTGATGTTTGTCGCTACCTAGCCTGGTGCTCGGCATTAATAGGATATGGCAAGAACTGGTTTGCTCTGTATCGTGATAATGAGACTCAGTGGGATATTGGGTTATGGTGCTGGTGGCCTGATCTCCTAGTGGGGCAGCACTATAAAGCCACAATGAGTGTGCACTGTCACAAGTCGGTACCCATCTTGATATGCCCATGGATGTTGCTAGGATCTAAAACCCCAACAATCAAACAAGCTGTTTTTGGAAATATAGTTATGTTGTGGAATGTGTCTGCAGAATGGTGATTGTTATCTGACTATTTACGGGACTTTTAAACATTGCATTATACATTGACTCGGCCTGACTCTGAATAGACGGGCAGTTATGGGGAAATTGTCTGTGTAGATTAAAGCTGCATAGTCCGATGAAAGTATCAAAGCTTTATAAAGAATTTTAAAGTATCTAAATTTGATTCTATATATCTAAGTTAGATACCTGTGCATTTATTAAGCAGTTGTTGCTGCATAGAAGAGCATGCTATTACTAAGTCAATTTAATAGAATCTCTTACTGCTGAAGCCTATGGTGCCAACATTATTTTTGGATGTTTGCACTTCAAATATTTCAAATGTTAGTCATCTCAAATAAAAGTTACTTCAAACTAAAGTGAGGTAGGTTATAACAATCATCTTACTATATAGTATTGTCATGGGGGTGATGAAAATGGGAAATATTACGCCTAGAGCAGGACTCGAACCCACATCTCTTTGCATTCCGGGCCAGTGTGCTAACCATTACACCACCTAGGCTCCCTGATATCACCACATTACCCATGCCTACCTGTCTATGTGGTTACTTGCCTCAGGGGTCAGTGCAGACTACTACACTCATCCCCCTGGAATTGTAAGTCTTTTAATGCTTACAATTACTTAGGACAAAAATTAAATGCCAAGAGGGCCCCAAAAAAACTAACACAGGCTACTAAACGTACCAACAGATCTATCTGCTACTGAAATGCAGACAATCAAATAACTTATCAGCAGCTACTGCTTGGTAAGACAACACCAACACTACAGCTGGCCAGCATTGAAAACAAGCCTGGATACCCGGGCTTACATGCTATGGACAGTATAAATACAGCCTCAATAAAAAAAAAACTAAAAGAAACATACATACAGGCAGTAGTGCACAGGGTAGGTTCAACACTCTACAGCACATAGCTTGTACAGGATCATGGTCACGGGAACCAATGTCATGGGGGTTATGAAAATGGGAAATATTGTGCCTAGAGCGGGACTCGAACCCACATCTCTTTGCATTCCGGGCCAGTGTGCTAACCATTACACCACCTAGACTCCCTGATATCACCACACTACCCACGCCTACCTGTCTATGTGGTTACTTGCCTCAGGGGTTAGTGCAGACTACTACACTCGTCCCCCTGGAATTGTAAGTCTTTTAATGCTTACAATTACATACATATAGGCAATGCACTAATACATACATACACAGGGTAGGTTCAACAACCATACAGCATGTAGTTTGTACAGGATCATGGTCATGACAACCAGTGTCGTGGGGGTGATGAAAATGGGAAATATTGTGCCTAGAGCGGGACTCGAACCCACATCTCTTTGCATTCCGGACCAGTGTGCTAACCATTACATCACCTAGGCTCCCTGATATTACCACACTACCCACACCTACCTGTCTATGCGGTTACTTGCCTCAGAGGTCAGTGCAGACTACTACAGTATATTTATCGCAAAAAGTGACAGAAACCCAAAACTATCGGGCTATGCGGCTTTAATAATGCCAGTTTCTTGTCGGGCAAGTGTTAATGCTGAGCACTGTCTAGACGGTAGTAGCCTGGACTGGGAGCGGAAGAAACAGTACTGTTAGTATCGATTTTTCATCTTACTTGACCCTGGTGTGTACCTAATTTGGTATATCACCATGGGTAAGCTACCATATTGATGGCACTTAATTGTTCTTAAGCATTTAGGTATGTCGTTGGGGTGATGAAAATAGAAAATATTGTGCCTAGAGTGGGAATTCAAACCCACATCTCTTGCGTTCCGAGCCAGTGTGCTAACCATTACACCACCTAGGCTCCCTGATGTCACCACTCTGCCCACGCCTACCTCGTACCTGTCTATGCGGCTCCTTGTTTGAGAGGTCAGTCCAGACTATTACAGGTATAATAATGCCTTACTGGGTCTCACATCAAACACCATATTCTCTATAGGTATCAGATCATAGCACATGAAGTCCTAGGGAGGAAAATATATTGTGGTTGTTTTACGTCCTGGCAACATCTAAGGTCATATCAGGACGGGTACCGACTTATTACAGTGCGCACTCATGGCGACTTTATAGTGCTGCCCCACTGGGAGACAATGCTGTTGGCACCACGACTCAATTTCTCACATTATCCTGATTCTGAGCTAACTAGTACGTCCAAGGTCATATCAGGACGGGTACCGACTTGTGACAGTGCACACTCATGGCGACTTTATAGTGCTGCCACACTTGGAGACAATGCTGTTGGCACCACGACTCAATTTCTCACATTATCCTGATACTGAGCTAACTAGTACGTCTACGGTCATATCAGGACGGGTATTGACTTGTGACATTGCACAATCATGGCGACTTGATAGTGCTGCCCCACTGGGAGACAAGGCTGTAGGCACCACGACTCAATTACTCACATTATCCTAATACTGAGATAACCAGTACTTGCCCTATCCTAGTAATGCCAAGCGCCGGGTTATGCTAGGTACACACCTACCGTATACGATTCGCGCACTAAAACTTGCGACCCGACTCGCTTAAGACTGAAAACGGGCCGATTCATTTTTCGAATCGCGAATCGCAATCGTAAGGAAGCAGTTTTAGCCCTAAAAATGAGTTTTAAGTCGCGAATCCCAATCGGTAGGTGTGCTAGGGGAGTGCACACCTCATGACTTTTGGGCAGTTTTAGATTGTATATGGTAGGTGGGTGTGGAAAAACGGAAGGTGTGTACCTAGCATTAGGTAGCAATAAATATAAATTTTACAAGTCATTGATATGACTCAGCCGGGATTGCCGACTGCGCTCTTAGAGATTCTGCCATCACATCTGGTAGGATGGAAAAGAAGTATATCATATGTCATATGTCATGCCATGTCAGAAATGAAACTTATATAGGCATGCAGGACGTCATAGCGTCAGAGAACTGACTTTAAAGTTGCACAGTTCAATGGTTTATATTTTGTTTGTTTGTTCGTTGTTTTACGTCCTAGCAACATCTAAGGTCATATCAGGACGGATACTGACTTGTGACAGTGCGCACTCATGGTGACTTTATAGTGCTGTCCCACTGGGAAACCAGGCCACCGGCACCATGACCCGATTTCCCACATTATCCTGACATTGAGCCAACCAGTCCTTGTCCTATCCTAATAATGCCGAGCGCCAGGCTAGGAAGTGACAAGTATCAATTTTTAAGTCATTGGTTTGACTCGACCAGGGCCCAATGGTTTTTGAAGTTTCCCCCTTTTTTTAAAGGCAAATTTTGTAGGTTGATCATTACGACCTACCTTACTTAATTTTTAAGTAACTTTGATCTCAAATGGCTAATTTTAGAGATATTTGGTGTGTACTTCGAAATTGTGAAACCACAGGCTTCAGCAGTACTTAGTTCTTATTAAATTGGCTTAATATTCCTTCTATGAGGTAACAAATGCTTAATAACTACACCAATATGTATGTAGGATCATAATATACATGTGTTGATATAGCTAAATAAACATGCGTTTTGGTTCCAAAAATCTGATGCTTTCGTCAGACTATGCGGCTTTAAGTGTCTATTATTAATGTGTGCCTATGGGACAGTTTGTATTGTGGTGGGGTAATGAAAATGGGAAATATTGCGCCTTGAATGCGAATCGATCCCACATCTTTTGCATTTCGGACCAGTGTGCTAACCATTAGACCACTTTGGCTCCCTGATGTCATCACCCTATCCACACACCGGGTGCGGTGGCTGAATTGGTTTAGCGCGGGCCTCGCATGCGGAAGGTCAGGAGTTCAGTTCCAATCGAGTCAAACCAATGACTTATAAAATTTATACTTGTCGCTTCCTAGCTTCGCTCTTGGCATTAATAGGATAGAGCAAGGACTGGTTAGCTCAGTGTCAGGATAATGGGACTGAGTGTGATATCGGGTCATGGCAACGGCGACCTGATTTCCTCTGAGGCAGCACTATAATTCGGCACCTGTCCGGATAAGATCATAGATGTTGCTAGGACGTAAAACTCCAACAACCAACCCTATCCACGCCTAGCTGTCTATGTGACTCCTTGCCTGAGAGGTCATTACAGACTATGAATATGTTATATAAACATCACCTATTGCACTACATGGTGAATGTTAACCCATTGTAGGCGCAATCTGCATTGAATGCATTCCTACAGCAGGACGTTACACACATGTATATATATGCATCCCCACAGTAGGAAGCCATTTCCATTTAGTCTACTGTGATGTCTACCCAACCCTATCACGACTATTACGTTTGCTTGTGCCAAGATGAAAACAAGATAATTTTTATCCTGAATAAGTAGGTAAAAATTGCTGGACCCGGATGTGCTTCCTTCTCCCTAGCCCCCGACTATCCGAGGCTTGTACCTCGGGAAAACAACAGTTATCCATCATCTATACCCAGGTACAATTCGTATAACTATACTATATATATCTATAATATGCTCCTGCACTTATTCTTTGGGAGAAACGGGGTGGCCGAATGAGTTGCGCGTTCGTCTCCCGTTTTGGTAGATGGTGGGATTCGAACCCATGTGTTTAAGGGGTTCGAACCCTGGTCAAATCCAAATAATGACTTAAAAATTGATACTTGTCACTTCCTAGCCTGGCGCTCGGCATTATTAGGATATGGCAATGACTGGGTGGCTCAGTATCAGGATAATGTCGCTGAGTGGGATATCTGGTTATGGTGCTGGTGGCCTGATTTCCCAGTGGGGTAACATTATAAAGTCACCTTGAATGTGTACTGTAACAAGTCGGTATGTGTCCTGATATGACCTTTGATGTTGCCAGGACATAAAACCAACCAACCAATGCTCTTGTAGAGTATGTCAGGAAATAAGTGGCTTCTGTATAACATAGGCCACTTATTTCCTAGCAATATAAATATATATGTATGTTACTAGAAGGAAAATAAGACGGCGGGAAAGCAGGGTTGCCAACATTGGAAAATGAAAAACTGGAAAATCTTACGGAATGTTATATAGACTTCATCACCGTTCCAGCCATGCAATGCATTGTGGGATGTGTCAGAGCAAAACAAACCTGCGAGAAGCACATGGCACATGCGAATACACTGGGTGCAGCTATGAAATGTGCTAGTTTCAGCTCATCTCAGCTCTTGTTTGAAACATAGAACACTAACTAAAAAAATATATATAATAAATTAAAATATTAATCTTTTATTCAGCATTGCATTTACATCAATATAATCAGCACATCTTATGCCATGTGCATTTAGATTTAGACAAATCTGGGCACTCAGAATAGTGTTAGCGCCAGAGTCAGTTTTACTTATTTTATTCATGTTTTTATTTATATCCTATGGTTAATGACATATGTAGAAATAGAAAATGAGTAGGGTTACTCTGATATTGGTTATATATTTCTTTGAAACAAGTTTTTGTTACATATTTTACATTTTAATATTTAGAACAAGAAAAACTTCTGGCTAATCAATGGTGATATAAACATCAGCCTGTAAAGTGACTGAAATTGTATGTTTCTTAGCTCAAAATGCTTAATTATGGAGAGTTGTGTCTTAAACATATTCATTATATTATTATATTGCATCCTTCCATCCATGTTTGTTCCAAATTGTTATGTATTTCTATTAATTTTGAATAAAACGGCAGTTTTGACCTATGCGTATTGGCAAACTCAATGGCCATACACCTTTGCTTTGCTCCCAACGCCCTTTTCACCGCATGCGCAGTCGGAACCGTGATCTCGTCTATTGGGAGGACTGCGGGTACTGCCTTAGAAAAATGCTAAAATGCTAAAATCTTAGATGCTCTGTGATGCATTTTGGAAAACATCTGTGATAGATTTCTACATTTCTTTCTATGATATCGGAAAATGAAAAACTGGAAAATCGGCATCAGGTGATCATGGGACATTAAATATCGCACACCTTACGGCGAACGTAAGGGTTGGCAACCCTGGGAAAGGCGTTGCTAGCTGGCCTTTCAGCATGGTGTCTATTCACTGTATGGTGCCTGTGTTAAAATCTCTCACCCCTGGAGGCCCTATTTAGGTAGGTAAGTAAGTAGGTAGGTAGGTAGGTGAGCTCACCTCCTCCTGTACCTGTAGGTGTAATCCGCGTCTGGTGGAGGAACGCCTGATGAAAACCCTGCACCTTGATTCACTGCGCACATGGCCAGGCAGCTGATGAACCCCCCCCCCCCCCCCACACCACTCATCTTTCCCCCTCTTACTACCATTACCATCATCTCGCGGCCATACTCAATGGGGGCATTCGACTGGGCCTCTCTATGCGAATGTCAAAATATTTCCTTACAAATTCCTATTCGACTGGGACGGAAGTGGGTTTATATACGTATGATTCAGATGTGTGTTGTGGCTCCATCCGATCCATCCGTAAATCTTGCGGATAGAAAGGTTCCAGTCGAATGCCTCCATTATCTACCACACACTGCCAGAACGCGCATCCACTAGAAAGTCTTCTATTATTATTGTTGTTATAAATACAGAGGCACTATTATCGTCACCGGACGCGGTGGACGAATCGGTAGAGCGCTGGTTTCCCCTGCGGGAGTTTGGTGTTCGGTCGAGTCAAATCAATGACTTATGAAATTGATACTTGTCGCTACCTAGCCTGGCGTTCGGCATCATTAGGATAGGGCAAGGACTGGTTAGCTCAGTGTCAGGATAATGTGGCCATGTGGAATATCAGGCCATGGTGCTGGTGGCCTGGTCTCCCAGTGGGGCAGCGTTATAAAGTCGTCATGATTGCGTACTGTTACAAGTCGGTATCCATCCTGATATGACATGTGTTGCTAGGACGTAATACAACAACGCATCGTCACAATTAGACTTATGGTGATATGCGTTACTACTAGACTAGTACTAGTTCATTGCATTTTTTGTATGGCTTTAAAAAGTAATATTGAAATGAAATCGCAAGTGTTGGGTGAAGTGTTAGTACAGCAGGACCGGATATGATATTATGGCCTGGTGCATGGCGGGTGTACTAATCATCAATGTTTACATGCCCAAGCACACCCAGCCTTAGTGATAGCCAGATGTCTACCAATACCCGCACACTACACGTTTTACTAACTCCATTATGTTATGTCAATTAAAACAGATAACGTCAGGGATGAGAATTTTCCTGTTTTTGTTTGATTTCTGCTTTAAATATTTTTTAAACCATCTTTTTATTCTACAATTGAATCATTTTTCCAAAGCGCAATAGGCAGATGTCAATGCATAGCCGCGCACTACATGTTTTACTGACTAGATTTTGTTATGTCAATTACAATATTTAAATCAGGGATGAGAATTTTCCTGGTTTTGGTTAATTTCTGCTTTAAATATTAGACAATTTTTTTTTCAAATTATCTTTTTATTTTACAGTTGAATCATTTTTGCAAAGCGCAATAAGCCAGATGTCAACGCATACCCACGCACTACATGTTTTACTAACTAGATTTTGCTAGGTCAATTAACCAGACAGGATGGCCGAATGAGTTAGAGCGTCCGTCTCCCGTGTTGGTAGACGATGGGATTGTGGGGTCAAACCCTCGTCGAGTCAAACCAATGACTTAAAAATTGATACTTGTCACTTGCTAGCCAGGCGCTCGGCATTATGAGGATAGGGCAAGGACTGGTTGGCTCAGTGTGAGGATAATGTGACTGAGTGGGATATCAGGTCATGGTGCGGGTGGCCAGGTCTCCCAGTGGGGCAGCACTATAAAGTAGCCATGAGTGCGCACTGTCACAAGTTGGTACCCGTCCTGATATGACCTTGGATGTTGCTAGGACGTAAAACAACAACAAACAAACAATGACAATTACAACAGTTAAATCAGGGATGAGAATTTTCATGTTTTTGTTTGATTTCTGCTTTAATTTTAAATATTAAAAAAAAAATTAACTTACAACTGTGTCATTTTTTTGAAGCGGTGTAAATCTGGGGGGAAATAATCAGAGATGGTTTGGCCATCCTCCAGTTGTACCCTTGAAAGCTTGGCTAAAGTTAGTTTGTTGGGGTTTTACATCCTGGCAACATCTAAGATCATATCAGAATGGGTGTTTACTTGTACATAACATCGACTTGTGACACTGCCAAAGTTGCCATGAGTGTACACTGTCACAAGTCGGTACCCATCCTGATATTTACCTTAGATGTTGCCAGGATGTCAAGCCCCAACAAACAAACCTTGTTGAGAGTTGCATTATGTGTATAACAATGGCAATTGTTGACTGACTGCCAGAATTCGTTAAACAATCTCTGAATCATAGGGGCGAGATTATGTGGGCGGCTGATTATATTTATAGAGAGGGAACACCGGAAGGTCCAACCGGAAGTGGAAATTTCCTGGCTGTCCTGTCGCATAGCACTTTGTCACAAGTCGGTACCCATCCTGATATTACCTTAGATGTTGCCAGGATGTAAATCCCCAACAAACAAACCTTGTTGAGAGTTGTGTCATGTGTATACCAATGGCCGTTGTTGACTGACTGCCACAATTCGCTAAGCATTCTCTGATTCATAGAGACGATATTATGTGGGTGGCTGATTATATTTACAAGGAGGGAACACCGGAAGGTCAGACCGGAAGGTCAGACCGGAAGTGGAAATTTCCAGGCTCTTTCCTGTCGCATATCACTTGTCTTTAATTTAACCCAAAAAAATGGTTATAGAGGTCACTGTAGGGTTCATTAATTTAATTTTACCAGGCTAAGAAAATAATCAACCGCCCACCTCCCCACCTGCCACCCCCTCCTCCCCTATCTCTCCCATGATATTATCTCTTGCACCTCCCTCTCCCACCAACATCACAATTGTCAACATCCCAATCACATCAAGATCTACCTGTCCTAGAGCTTATAGGTTCTACAGATCCCCACAATCTTTCCTACCAGTTCTACTGATTCCCGCCATCCCTTTCCTACCAGCTTTACCGATTCCCACCATCCCTTTCTTACCAGCTCTACCGATTCCCACCATCCCTTTCCTACCAGTTCTACCGATTTCCGCTATCCATTACCTACCAGCTCTACCAATTCCTACCAGCTCTATCAATTCTCACCATCCCTTTCCTACCAGCTCTCCCGATTCCTGCCATCCCTTTCCTACCAGCTCTACTGATTCCTGCATCCCTTTCCTACCAGCTCTACCAATTCCCACCATCCCTTTCCTACCAGCTCTACCAATTCTCACCATCCCTTTCCTACCAGCTCTACCGATTCTCACCATCCCTTTTCTACCAGCTCTACCGATTCCCACCATCCCTTTCCTACCAGCGCTACCGATTCTCGCCATCCCTTTCCTACCAGCTTTACCGATTCCCTGCGATCCCTTTCCTACCAGCTCGACCTTTCCTACTAGCTCTACCAATTCCCACCATCCCTTTCCTACCAGTTCTACCGATTCCGACCATCCCTTTCCTACCAGCTCTACTAATTCCTGCCATCCCTTTCCTGCCAGCTCTACCGATTCCCTGTCATCCCTTTCCTGCCAGCTCTACCGATTCCCTGCCATCCATTTCCTACCAGCTCTACCAATTCTCACCATCCCTTTCCTACCAGCTCTACTGATTCTCACCATCCCTTTCCTACCAGCTCTACCGATTCTCACCATCCCTTTCCTACCAGCTATACCGATTCTCACCATCCCTTTCCTACCAGCTCTACCGATTCTCACCATCCCTTTCCTACCAGCTCTACCGATTCTCACCATCCCTTTCCTACCAGCTCTACTGATTCTCACCATCCCTTTCCTACCAGCTCTACCGATTCTCACCATCCCTTTCCTACCAGCTCTACCAATTCCCACCATCCCTTTCCTACCAGCTCTACCGATTCCCTGCCATCCCTTTTCTACCAGCTCTACCAATTCCTACCATCCCTTTCCTACCAGCTCTACCGATTCTCACCATCCTTTCCTACCAGCTCTACCGATTCCCTGCCACACCTTTCCTACCAGCTCTACCAATTCCCACCATCCCTTTCCTACCAGCGCTACCAATTCTCACCACCCCTTTCCTGAATACTGGGAAGACCACTGAGACGGTCGTTCTTATCTCCCTTACTTTAGCTGAAAGTAAATTTTATTTTAACTGGTTCATTTCGGAGATATTTGAAGTGCAAACGTGCTACAATAATGTGTGTGTATGTGGACAATCTGACATACTCATCAGCAATAACAGGTTCTATTAAATTGACTTGATATTCCCTTATTACAGTTAAGCAAACAAACTGATGTCTTACAAGAAAAAAGTTTAAACAAAGTTGAAATAAAAACAAGTTTGTGTAAATTTTAGTGTAAAGGTGTAAAATTTCATATTTTCACTTTAGCACAAAATCATATAAACATACTTTTGATACATTTTGTGGTATTAGTTTAGTTTAGTTTAGTTTAGTTCAGTTCAGTTCGAGCATGTGGTGCTCAGGCCAGGTCATTGACTCCGCCTTGGTCATCTAGTGTGGATGCAGTGGTCATTGCGGGCAGCTTTGTCATTTCCAGCAATGAGTTGGTGTCCGTTATTGTCAGGTTGGTATATCCTGGGATTCTTGGTAGATCTGCGTATAGATTAAATACATATAGTATTGCTAACATACTTAATATTAATAACAAAAGGCAACAATAATTATTTGACTTGCTATTAAAAAAAGAAAGAATTTATTATGCCCTACGTAACACGGATACCAGATATGTGGTATCCAGTTTCAAAGAACGACCCATGCTTTGATCAGACTGCAGCTTTAATTAGTAAGTTAGTACAATATGTAAAGTGCCTGTCACACTATGCCAGATTGAGCAATGGACAGAATTGTCTAGTCCGGTGGTGTTCGGGTGTGATAAGTATCAAAATGTATTAAAATGTGTCAAACTGTTGCGATATCGGGTCAAAGGCTGCCAGACGAACGGACATGAAATGTACATGAACGGATAGCCAACGGACGAAACAAACTCAAACCGGACAAGAACCATAGACGTCAATCTGGCGGCATCAATTCCAAGTTTTGCACATGTTCAAAACTTGTAAACGGATCGGCCTGGATATCCATGGATATACAATGGACACAAACGTGCCTTTGCCGGATATCAACTGACTTTGTTCAGTTTCTTTCCATTTCCCCAATCCGGTGATGTGTGACTTGCCCTTAAACAATTAAATTGGTGTAATGTGCATGTCTAGATGCCGAATACCAGTCGCACTGCACTGAGAAAGGAATTGTTTAGAAAAAGTAAATTATTTGCCCTCCAAAAAGCCCAATGAACCACACAAATTGTTACCAGACGTGATGGCCGAATCAGTTAGAGCGCTGGCTTCCCGTTTGGAAGATCAAGTGTTTGAATGAAATTGAATCCCAGCCGAGTCAAACCAATGACTTATAAAATTGATACTTGTCGCTACCTAGCTTGGCACTCAGCATTAATAGGATAGGGCAAGGACTGGTTAGCTCAGTGTCAGGATATAATGTGACTGAGTGAGAAATCAGGTCATGGTGTCCACCGATTGGTATCCCATTGGGACAGCACTATGAAGTCGGCATAAGTGCACACTGTCACAGATCGGTACATGTCCAGTTATGACCCTAGATGTTGCCAGGTTGTAACACTCCAACAAATAAACACACACACACACCAAAAAAACACCTCAACGCCACACACACAACATCCACACACATAACATCCACACATATGCACACACGCGCACATGCACACACACACACCGAAATGGCAACAACGTAATTTGCATAAAGTTGTGTATGTTGTGTCCGTCTGGTCTGTCAGTGTCAGACCAAATGGGAAATATGGTCTTGCTATTTTAGTTACTTTGTTGACCAATGAGCGATGTTTCCTGAGAAAAAAACAGAGAATATAACTCCAGAATAATCCAGGAAACCAGCACAATGTGAGGGGGCGGTTACTTACGTTGAGTTTGTATGAGTTCACCCCTCCTGGTGTGAGTTGAAGGCAGTGTGTGCACACTTTGTGTGGATGTGGGTGTGGGTGGGTACGTGGGCGTGTACTGGTGTTGTAATAAACTTCTCTCTTTTTTTTGTTTCTTTTCACTAATCCCCCGCCCATCCCCTCTTGAAAAAAAGGAGCCCCACAAGCACTAACTCAACGATACAAGATGACAAAACAGCACACAGAACCTAACAAATTATATATATCTAGTGTATGAGTATACAGTAAAGCCGGCAGTAGTCGACCGACCATGGGACTGACTTTAAATGGTCCATTTAGGGAGGTGGTACGGAGTTTTGTTATATCCTTACAACGGTATTACATTGGTGATCATTTGGGGCCCAAATACAGCGGTCGATTTAGGGGAGTGATCAATCTGTGGAGGTGTTCGGTTAGAGAGGTTTTACTGGATATATATGTGTAATCATATCACATTTATAAGTGTTAGAACTATTTCTTTTTATTTGTATCTGGTGTTATATAAATATATATTATATGTACATGTATATGGGTTCTTCGATGTTGGTCCGAAATAGGGGGAATCAGAGGTAAACACTGAAATTTGTTACAGCATATCCCAATTAGGCTTGTGTTCCACATACATCCAATTTAAAGGCACAATTAAAAGAAAAGCAGTTTTTGTATTTCCTAGACAAGTTTTGGAAAGTAATCATTACGAGTAAACTACATGCAATTTTAGGAGGATTCATCCACTTCAGAGTAAGTAGAACAGAGGACCTAGAAAAATGTGACATTGAAACAGGTGTAACACTTTGCCATAATGCATGTTTCACCTGTGAACAGTTTTCACTGCGCTTTTAATGCATTTTAAATCAATAATCGGGTGATTTTTATGTTCAGATTCCGGCATCAATAGTGTTGTGCTATTTATAGCAGCGGTGTTTTCCCCTGCTTGCATTGCTTGATCTTGTGAAAATTGAGCATGAACGCGTGTTTCATGGCATGATGCAAAAAGAATCGTGCACTATGCTCATTTGCAGGCATCATTGTTTTACACAGACATACTCAACAATCCTGAAATAAGCTTTCTAGCAATGTTGCCAAGACGTAAAACCCCAACAAACAGAACCAAATAGGTTTTTAAATATTGGAAATATAAATGCTGGCTTGTGAGGAATGGATTGTATGTACAGCCCTTCAACACCAACACCATTACCCTCACCATTGACCAGATGGGATGGCCGAATGAGTTAGAGCGTCCGTCTCCCGTGTTGGTAGATCGTGGGGTCGTTGGTTCGAACCCGGGTCGAGTCAAACCAATGACTTAAAAATTGATACGTGTCACTTCCTAGCCTGGCTCTCGGCATTATTAGGATAGGACAAGGACTGGTTGGCTCAGTGTCAGGATAATGTGACTGAGTGGGGTATCAGGTCATGGTGCTGGTGGCCTGGTCTTCCAGTGGGGAAGCACTATAAAGTTGTCATTAATAGGATAGGGCAAGTACTGGTTAGCCCAGTGTCAGGATAATGTGACTGAGTGGGATATCAGGTCATGGTTCTGGTGGCCTGATTTCCCGGCGGTGCAAGATAAGGTCGCCATGAGTGCACTGTCACAAGTCGATACCCGTCTTCATATGACCTTAGATGTTGCCAGGATGTAAAACTCCAACAACCAATCTCCGCCACCCACCATCGCCACCACCACCACCCACCATCGCCACCACCACCACCACCACCCATCATCACCACCAGTACCCCGTACTGATATGACCTTAAATGTTGCCAGGACGTAAAACTCCAACAACCAACCACCACTACTAGTACCACTCACCATCACCACCACCACCGATCACCACCACTACCCCGCCCTGATATGACCTTAGATGTTGCCAGGACGTAAAACTCTAACAACCAACCACCCACCACCACCACCACCACCACCACCACCACCACCACAATATTTTGACGTTCACATCTAGGGACTCGGTGCTCTTTGAGTGCTCTTTGAGTGCTCTAATCCCCCCCCCCCCCCCCCGTCCATCTCCCTTCACCCGCTCCTCCCGGCGCGGTGTGAGTCAGATGTGTGTCACCTACACGAGGCGCCCCCTGCCGGCTCATCCGGTGTTTCAGTTTTTAAAGGATCTGGTTTAAAACGGGGCTTTTGACAATGCGCATGCGTTAAAGTCGAATGGCAAGCCTGAAATCTTATCTGAATTTCTGGCTTGTGGAATTGTTCTTTGGAAATCTAGGCCGAGACAAGCAAGGATTCCTTCAGAAATCATTGTAGTGACTATTTCATGCTTGATAGTATATATTATCTTCTGCACTAAGAAGTTAACAAGCAATTAACAAGTTATTAAACATGGGTACAGTCTTAATCGGGAAGAAGCGCATGCGCATTGTGAAAAACCCTGTTTTAAACCGGGTCATTTTAAAAGTGCAACACTTTCCCGACCCACATACAGGCGACCATACAGGCAGGCCTGGGGACACAGCTGTTGATCCCTGCTAGACTTGCACCCACCTGTCACACCATCACAGCCCTGCTGTCAAACTTACACTTGTCTCTGGAGTGTTGTTGTTTGGTGGGTGGGTTTTACCTCCTAGAAACATCCCTATCCATATCACAGGGCGCGGTCATTGGGTTGACTCGACCAGAGTTCGAACCCACGGGTTCGAATCCCACGATCTACCAAATCATGTCTGGGTGGAGTGACTGAGGTGTGTGTGCAGATACAAGTAACTTTCACCCGTATCTCTATCATCGATTAAGGCCCTGTCACATTACGACGCATCTCGCAAGCGCGCCACCAATGCATAAAATCACTTTTTTTATGTCGAGATGCGTCAAACTTTTTAGTGTGGGGGAAAAAGTTTACGTCAGCGCAATGTAGTGGACGTAAGCGTAATGTTGGTCCGATGTAGTGGTAACATAATGTAATGGCCCACGGCCCTCCGACTCTCTCACACTCACGGAAGAACACCAAGATTCAATTAAGTGTACGCTTCACCCTTGGTTTATTGAACCATCTGCTCTTCACGGCGTCAGTAGTTGTCTGACCCGCCCCCTGACTCGCCAGATCCCACATCGACTCTATAGGTGTGTGTGGGGGGGTGGGTCAACCACACGCAGTAGAGGTCAGCCCGGCTAGGGTCTGACCGGTGGTGACCCGTGCCGCCATCTAGCGCAGTGTAGTGGTACTGCGCTGATGGCGTCGTAGTCTCCGCTGCTACCGCGTGATAGTAGAGCTCATGTTCAGACTACTACACTGCCCCCCTTAGAATCTCACCGGTTGCAGACTGCAAACCGATGAGAATCGAGAAATGATAGAAGTCAACATGAGAACTAACTTGAAAGGGAGAGAAGCCTTACAAAGCTATGTATCCCTATGCGCAATTCCTAGACCTGCCTGCAGCGAAATAGCGATATGCATCTAGCTAGCTGCAAGGCAAACATGTCATTAATCTAGGTGAAGAAAGAGTCTTTAAATGAGTCGCACAAAAACGACCTCTCCCAGCCTCTATGTAGTTAATGAATAGAATGTTTTTTGCTGGGAGAGAATTCATACCCCACAAGTGGAACCCCCTTGACAGAAGAAAGCAGGGAACTGCTCAGTCCGCCCCCCACTGTCCCCCATCTCAGGAGAACCGTTAGCGGGGCGCTCTTCCTTCTGCGCGGAGCGGCTCCTCTTGGAGCTTCCTCAGACCGTCCTCCTTGTGCCCGCGTCGCCTGGCCAGTAGATGACAGACGGCAGCACACCGCGGACACGCCACGCCACCGCACCCAGGACCCGCCACGCTCGGTGACCCGCTCCGGTGCAGAGTGCATGAAAGTAGAAGGGCGGTGTTACTTATAACAATTGAGAAAGTCTCCGCAGATACAACGTTCGGTATGCAATACATTTCATACGAAGCACTGGGTGCCAGCAAGAACCCGGCCTCCTACAAAGTAAATTACACCCACGTGCATCCTCAACTGATCAAACAGGAGCCGATGCACACGCCGTCTTTCATGTTCTGCCAGAAGCGCTTACTTTAGTAGTAATTTTTATTTAAAGAATGCAGTTTCAAAACAAGAGCCAGGGCGACACTGCATAGGAAAATCTTTTAGTGTGAAATGTACAGTGTCAACCCACCAACTCCCACACCATTGACCACCTCGTCCCACCGAAATAAATTTAGACGATAATGTTTCCTAATAGTGTGGAAAAAGGAAGTCAAAACGGGGTGAAAATTGAGGAATATAAGAAAATAATTAAATATGTATAATAAAATTATTTCCAACTCCCACTGCAAAAAAAACACAGAACACAAGAAGCTAGGTCCTCCAATCGGGAGAAACTAAGCTCTTCACCACAACATATCACATCAACAATCGTACTGCAAAAAAAACATATTTATATCAAAGCAGTACGACATGCTAATTACATCGTGGCTATCAATGTAAAAAAAACATTAAACATATATATCATATTCATCAACATGCATATATACAAGGCGGTATCCACCCCCATCAGGGAGATGAAATATCAAAAATTATCTATTTATTATTAATGTATTATATATATATTAATAAAAAAAACCTAAAAAATTAATCACCGCCACAGGGGTGCTGGTCTTTCAATTACCCCCGCGTGACACCCAAAATCCCTCGGACAGGGCATACACCGACTGCCTGCCCAAGCAGTCAGCCACTGTTAACCTTAACTGCCACCTGTCATCTGATTGTCACGTTCAATCCAGAATCCCTCGGACGAGAGAGATCAACAGCTAACCGCTTTACCAGTCCACTATTGCTCATCACCCCGTCACCTGTCATCTGAATTTTCCGACGAGACGTCCAAAATCCCTCGACCAGGAGAGAGCGACACCTAGCCGCGCGAGCAACTAGTCATCGCTCACCCTCCCGCTACCTGTCATCTGGACATCTCCGTCTACATCAAGGGGGGCACTCGCTGCGCGGCTGAGCAGGGTCCGATGCGCCGTAGCAGCAGCAGACACCAAACTAGCCGGCAGCCCGTGCAGCCGATCCTCAATGCTGAAGCTAGTTAAGTCTAAGGATCTAAGTGATCCATCCCAGCTCCTGAAGTCTCGGCGGAAAGCGGCATGAAAGGCCATATCGATATCATTTATGACCTCAGCCTGCCGAGCCCTCTGCTCGCGCGATGCCTCCAACTTGCGCTCGACAACCTTCTTGTCCTCGACCACACAGTCAAAATCCGCACCGCGCCTACCCTCAGCCTGGCGTACCAGAGTATCCTGAGTCTGCGCCACAACCGCGTCAAAGCCCTCTATGAAGGCTTTGACCAGGCCGTTGACCGACTCAGTGATCTTTGACGTCACGTCCGAACGATTCGCCTCGCAGAGCCGCTGCGTTATGCCGTCCAGCGCGAGTACAATACCGTGGTCAGCTACCGGAGGCATCGCTGCCACCGGCCGCCCGACCACAGGACTCACAGCAGGACAGGCAACCACCGCAGCAGTCCCTACCGGCTCCATCATCTGGCTCCCTGACGCCACCAACTGAGAGGCAGATCCCGCAGCGGCCGACACCCGACGCCGCGGAACCTGACCCAATGACACCGGCTGAGAAACCGATGCCACTTGGACTGTCGCCGCCGGAGCCGGACCACGTGCCACCACCGCACTCAACGTGTCGGGTGGCTGCACCGCTGCCAACTTCCGGCGCTTACGACGCCGCCCTTTACCACCCTCCTCCACTCCAGCCCCGGCTGCGACTGGCAACTCAGGCCAATCCTTCACGCCCTGAGCTGACGATGGAGGTGGCGGCGGTGGAGGTGGAGGTGGAGAGGCCGACCTGTCTGACCCCTGATTCCGCTCCAGATTGATAGCAGACCTACCATGAAGCGATACCAGAGACGAGGTGCGCTTCCCTCTCCCCTTACCCCGGCCAGCCTTCGATTGCCGCCCAGAGTCTACTGCGCCACCTACCGCGCCCGGCCGCAGTACCTCCCTCTTTCGAGCCACCGCCCCACGACCTCTTCCCCGTCTCGCCGAAGATGCCCCGCGACCGGCTATAAACCGTTCGCGACGCAGCTCCGCCGACCCTCTGTCATAGAGGTGCAAGGCGATCAACCTGTGCTGCCGTGGCAACGCAAGCGTCTCCTTGCCCAGGTAGAAGTCCGGGCGCTGCTTATTCGTGAAGGTCACTGCGCGCCGTGACTTGGAGTCAGGATTCCACTGAATCTCACTGAGTCCCGCCACTACGTCGTCCATCATCCGACCGTGGCCCTCCATGAGGTGCGTGATCATCACACCGCGGCGCCTCGTTGCGAAGTATTGTCCAGTCGTTTTAAACGAAGGACACCCCTCACAACCCGTCACCGCGTTGAATGGACGCACACATCTCCACAGAGGCGCGGTGTGCAAATGCTCCTCACAAATGTGACGAGCCAAATGCGACCACCGCAGAAACAGCTTGGGGAATCGCCTATGTCCGACTCGGTGCACCTCACAGAACAGGCAAGCCTGTCCCGGACGGAACACCCTTCGAACATAGCCGAGACACGCCAGTTCCTGCTTCGTGTAGCCCTCCCGCTCCGCTGGAAAGGACAGCGAGCGGAACAACAAGTTCACCCACTGGCTATACCACCTCAACGGTGTGACTGGCTCACCCTCGGGCTCTGCCCAGCCCTCATCGTCGGAGACCTCATACTCCCCGTCGACATCATAAGGCCGGACAATCTGCCTATGCCCCCTCTGCCACGTTGCATAGTCCCTCAGACTACGTGGCTCGTCAAATGGATCGTGCCATAGTCGCGACAGAGACGACTCCGTCAAGCCCGCCACGTTCCCAGCAAGAAAACGCGCCAGCTTAACGGGCCCCCCCCTACGCGACCGGACAATCCACTCGGACGTTGGAAGCGGGTCCTCAGCAATCTCATACCCGAGCTCAACCCCAAACTGACCGTGATTACGCCAACAGGCGATCATGGACGCTACTCGCCCAGTCGCAGTCCCAAGTCACTCCTCTCGATGCCCCAGGTTGTTCCGATGGAACAACCCCGGCAGCAGAGGCGACCGACTCCGACGAGCATTCACGACCCGACCCACCTGAGGCCGGAGTCACCACGACGTCCAGGTCTATGGGTACGTCCCGCAGTGATCCATCGCTATTCCGATAACGATAATCCTGCGATCCGTACGACACCTTAGGCGATATCTCCGCCTTCTTCTCCACAGGCTGAGAACCAGTGTCACGCAGTATGGAAGCCTTTGCTTTCCGCACCGCAGTTCTCACCTGCGCCTCTGATAGGGCTACGGAACCTGTGGAAGGGGCAGGAGGCCTTGGCTGCTCACCGCCCACAACCGGGGTAGTTAACACCGGGTCTACGTCCATCGCACCCCCAGAACCTCCCCCTGCTATCCGCCCGCTGTCATGAGGAGCCAGAACCAGCTGCCCAGAGGCGCTAGTCCCTACTACCCCAGAGCTCACGGGCGTATCCGCAAGAGGTCGGCCAGCAACCGCGGCTGGTGCTGCCACCTGGCGTGAACCAGGCGGACCACCGCCGAGAGACTGGGCCACCCCCCCATCAGCTGGGCTAAGGGAGAATGGATCCGTACGGGATGAACACGCCGACCCAACTGTCAACGCCTGCTCGGCCTGCCACGCTCGAAAGCGTGCCAGCTCGTCAGTGCTAACCGTCGTCCGATCAGCCACTACCCTAGAGGACACGCGATGCGGTGTCAACAGCACCTCAGGAGAGCGCAGCGACAGGCCAGCAACCCCTAATGGAGACACTGACCCGACATCCGCACCTCTCCGAGGACCTCTGGACACCGTCAACACGGGCGACAGCAGTGGGCTAGACAGCGATGGAGACATTGCTAAAGCAACCGTCCCACCGCCTAAAGGTCTAATCGTGCCTAAACACGATACATCCCCGCTGTCGCTACCCTCAACCTCTGCAAAGAGACGATCGAGGGAAGTGTCAGCCTCGGTCTCCCGTAAAGGGGAGCCGGGCGAAGCTAACTCATCGTCGGCCATGATAGAAACACGACGAACTGCACAGGCAGCTCAGCCGTGTCTCCCTCACCACCGACGATCGCCGCACACGCTGTGTCAGGTCTGTGCGCCTAAACGCACAAACAAACACAGTCGTGGCCGGCCTTGCAATACTCTATGTACAAATGGACAACTTAACACAATACAGAGTATGCGTGAGATGGGTAACAGTATAGGAACAAATACACCCACCTCGTCCGCCGGCAGCCGGTAGAGTGAATCACCCCACATGCTCCCTCGCAGAACTGCAAAGTCTAGCCGACGAACCAAGCAGAGAGTGCTCACCTCACTCGCGCAACACCAGGTTCGCCACCGGTACACCCAGCGTGACCCACATAGGAACCAATCACATCACCCGACGGCGGCACTCCCCCGGCCCCGCAGTACCGCTGACGTCACCGCACCACGTGGCCCCAGAGAATCCCCCCCCGCAGTCATTGCAGAACGTCAGAGTGACCTAGTTAGCTCGACCACGTGGCCCGCCAGCCATTGCACAATACCGAGCCACCCCCGGCAACAGGTCCCCGCCACCCACGCAGTGCCCACCAACAACTCGCACTGCGTGGCGTCAACAACCCCTCGCCCGGTTACATGCACATGCTATAAGTGGCCCCGATACGCCCAACCGCAGAGTAACCAGCTACAAACCCATGCCCGCAGCACACATAAACACTCCCCGCGGCTCCTATAGCCAATACGCAGTAAGCCCCCGTCAACTCACCCACGCGTTACATAAGAAATAGCAGATAATCAACACACGGCTTAGGCAGAGGCATTTACGCAGAACAGTAGTAACTGCGCCCATTCATTGGCGCCCCCGGGGCCCCCGGTCTTTCCCCACTACTCTCAAAATAACCGCGTAGCAAAGTTTAACTGAACAAAATTACTGCGTTACTCGTTGTGTAACAGGGATCGAAGCACATAATGTAACCCCAACCCCCGGAGACCAAACAACACCAGGGTGGAGTAGCCTAATACCTACTACCCCACCCTATACCAGTTATCTGCGTCGTAATGCTAAACGCTCCGATCGCCGCACCGGCGGTGCATCCGAGCCCACATCAGACCCCTGTCCAACTGGTACAAAGTCGCTGTCACTCTCCGAGCCACTGCGCACAGAAATAATACTATCGGCATCAGACACTGATCTAGACCGACGCCGACGTTTATTTTTCCGCTTATCAGGCCTATGCCGCCTAGGGCGCATAGCCTCCTCCGCAGTAACTGGAAGCCCAGGTACCTTCATCTGACCAACCACATCTATAGTGCCAGCCTCCACCCTCACAGGTGCGGGCTCGTCCCCTACATGTGCATCCAGCCAGGAGGATGGTCCAGCGTTCCTAGACATCTGCTCGGTGTAAAGCTTAAGACGTCTAACGTTAGATTTACGGTATTTACCATCCTTGCCCTTCATAATAACTGTGGTGTCAGAGACAACTTCCGTTATAGTAAAGGGACCATCCCAATTCTTTGCGAGTTTGACCCGAGCTAGCGGCGCATGATACCGCACCACCCGGTCCCCCACTTTGAACTGGCGCCACGCAGCAGGCCCGTAGTCAGATTTCTGACGAACCGCTGCCCGACCTAAAGCATCGCGAACTGCGCTATACGCGTGGTGAAAGCAATGCTCCAACCATCTTACAAACACGATCTCACAAGGCCGATCTACTTGACGATTCACCACCCCAAACTGCAGATCAGCTGCCAGTCGGAGCTCCTCCCCAAATAGTAACCTGTTCGGAGTCACACCCGTAGATGCGTGCTCCGTACAGTTATATGCGTGTGCCACAAACTTGACCTGCAAATCCCAATCATCCTGAAAGTCATTCACGGTACAAGCCAACGCAGATATTAACGTCTTATTAAAACGCTCCACCATACCATCCGATTGTGGACAGTACGGGTTCGTACGCGTTTTCTTAACGCCCAACAAGCGCAACATGGACTGGAACAGTGTGGACTCAAATTCCCTCCCTTGATCCGAATGGATCCGCATCGGGGCACCGAATATCAAAATCCAGTTATCCACCAATGCCTGCGCTGCAGTGGGAGCAGTGTGATCTTTTAAGGGGTACACTTGCACGTACTTAGTGTAATAGTCTTGCACTACCATCATCACCACATTCCCCCTAGACGTCGTCTTAAACCCTGACACAAAGTCACACGCTAGACGGCGCCACCGATGCCCAGACAATTCCTGAGTCAACGGTACCAATGTAATGGCCCACGGCCCTCCGACTCTCTCACACTCACGGAAGAACACCAAGATTCAATTAAGTGTACGCTTCACCCTTGGTTTATTGAACCATCTGCTCTTCACGGCGTCAGTAGTTGTCTGACCCGCCCCCTGACTCGCCAGATCCCACATCGACTCTATAGGTGTGTGTGGGGGGGTGGGTCAACCACACGCAGTAGAGGTCAGCCCGGCTAGGGTCTGACCGGTGGTGACCCGTGCCGCCATCTAGCGCAGTGTAGTGGTACTGCGCTGATGGCGTCGTAGTCTCCGCTGCTACCGCGTGATAGTAGAGCTCATGTTCAGACTACTACAATATTTTGACGCATGAGGAAAAAAAGCAAAAAAAAGTTTGCACAATGTGTGGCTAACATGCCTCTCGCGTGTGCGGCGTTTACCTAGCATTGGCATAACGCGCTCCCAACGTTCCGCTAGCGACCGTTAAATGTGTTGCACAACTTATGAGAGCGTAGTGATAGTGCATGAGCGATGCATGTCCAGCGTGCACCCAGTGCGCATGACATTGGCGTACCGGGTGAGTAATGCATGCCGACGTAGGCGTAACGTAAGCACCCATGCGTTGTTGTACGTCGAAAGTTTTGCGCATGCGCAAAACTTCGCCGACGCACGCCGCCGTATGTTGACGAACGTCGACGTACATTGATGTATACTAACGCACATACATTTGCGCGATGCGTCATAATGTGACAGCCCCATTAGTTCCCGATGAAGTCAGCCGTGGTGTTTGTTTTCGTTTGTTTTTGTTTGTTCTTTGCGGCCTGTTATTTGTATGAACCATGCAGCGTGAGTCCCACGCCCCCCCACCCCCTCCATCCTCCCCACCTTCTCTCTACCGTTTCCCTCCTCACCCCTGCCCCTTCTCCTCCCCTCGCTCCTACCCTCTCCTACCCTCTCCTTCCCTCCTACCCTTCTTCCTCCCCTTCCCTCCTCCCTTCCACTCTCCTCGCTCCTCTTCACCCTCCCTTCCCCTGTCCTCCTCCCCCCCCCCCCCCCCCTCATCATCATCATGTTGTTGGGCACAATGCGACAAAGACTGCTTTCATTACTTGACTGCCGCTCTCCATTTAGCTCTCTGCTGTGAGAGTTGCATCCATGAGTCGGTCTTAATGTCTCTCAGCTTCAGGTTTCTCTTGATGGTATCCTTGAACCAGAGACGAGGGCGCCCTCTCTTTCTGTAACCAGAAGACAGTTGAGAATAGAGGATCTGCTTTGGTAGTCTGTCTGATGACATCCTCATGAGGTGTCCAGTCCACCGGAGATTCTTTTTGATCAGAAGATCTTCCATAGAGGGCAGCCCCGTCCATTCGAGTATTTCCTCTCCCCTCAAGCTGCCCCCTTCCCCCTCCTCCCTCCCCTCCTCACTCTGCCTCCTCCCATTCTTCTCCCTCACCCCTCTTCCTTTCTCTCTCCCCCCCCTTCTCTCCTCTCTCTCCCTCCTCCCTCCTCTCTCGCTCCCTCCCTCCTCCCTCCCCTCCTCACTCTGCCTCCTCCCATTCTTCTCCCTCACCCCTCCTCCTCTCTCTCCCCCTTCTCTCCTCCCTCCCCCTTTCTTTCCTCCCTCCTCCCTCTCCATGCCTCCTTCCCTCTTGCCCTTCCCTCCTCGTGTGCTTCTTCTCCCTCACTCCCCCCATCCCCTCCTCCCCCTCTCCTCCCCATCCCCTCCTCCTCTTCGCCCCCCCCCCCCCCCCCCACCCGTCCACAAGCATGATGTACTGCACATGGCATTAACCACACATACCTGGCCCATCCCTCACGCATCACGCCCCCCCTCCCCACATACACAAGCATTCCCGCCACCCACGCGCACACGCACGCACCAGACGTGGTGGCCGAATAGGTAAAAGCGCATCCTTCCAGTGCGGATAGTCGAGAGTTCCAATTCCGGCCGAGTCAAACCAATGATTTACTAAATTGATACTTGTCGCTACCTAGTCTGGCGCTCAGCAGCACTAGGATAGGGCAAGGATTGGTTAGCTCAGTATCAGTATAACGTGACTGAGTGGGGATATGGTGTCGGTGGCCTGGTCTCTCACTGTCTCAGTGGGCCAGTGCTATAAAGTCACCATGAGTGTGCACTGTCACAAGTCGGTACTCGTTCTGATATGACCATGGATGTTGCTTGCATAGAGAGCACACACATACACAGAAATACACAGACATGCACACACCTGACATACACAGACACACATACACCCAACCTGACTTTGCAGAGAGAGAGACACACACACAGACAGACAGAGACACATAGACAGCTGCAAACAGACAGAGGCAGACACACACATACATGCACACACATACATAGACACACACATACATACATACACATACATACATACACAGACATACACGCAAACAAACACACCCATACTCACACAGACATACACACATATATATACACACACATACACAGACAGACACACATAGATAGACACACACAGACATACATGCACAGACAGCACACACAGACACAGAAACACACATACATGCACACACCTGACATACACAGACACACATACACCCGCCCTGACTTTGCAGAGAGAGACACACACACAGACAGAGACACATAGACAGACACACACAGACAGAGGCAGACACACACACATACATACACACAGATATACACACATACACACACATACACACTCAGACATTACCACATATACATATACACACAGACACACATACACACACATATACACACAGACACACACAGACAGACATGCATAGACAGCACACACAGACACAGAAACACACAGACATGCACACACCCGACATACACAGACACACATACACCCGACCTGACTTTGCAGAGAGAGAGACCCACACAGACAGAGACACATAGACAGACGCACACAGACAGAGGCAGACACACATACATACACACACATACATATACACAGACAGACATACACAGACACACACAGACACATACATACACACACATAAACAGACAGACAGAGACAGACACACATACATACCCACACATACACATACACATACACAGAAACACAGATAGACACATACACACAGACAGACACACACACAGATACATACAGACATACATAGACAGACACAAGCAGACAACAGACACACATTATATTTTGTTTAAAACCCTAGTGCCATGGGCCTATGGCACTAATCCGTTCCCAGAATATGTTTTTTTCGACCCCCAAACAGAAATACTTACCTACAGTCCTGTAAGGTTCCAGGTCATCTCACATCACGTGGTCACCGCAAGATGACTATCTGGGTCATAGCCACAGGACTTTTGGCAAGCTTGTCGAAATTATTTTTGGTTCTTTCAGCTCATTACTTCAAAACTAATCAGCTTTAATTAAAATCACTCCGGACTAATGATTAGTAGCTTGTATTAAAAGTTGTAACGATCAATTTGATATATTTATCTAAAAAAATAAGACAAAAATTCAAATGCCATCGGACCATGCAACTTTAAAACCGCAACAAACAAAACTACACACACACACGCACACACACACACTCACACACACACACACACACACACACACACACACACACACACACACACACACACACACACACACACACACACACACGCCATGCTCCACCCACGCCTGCCCTAGATTTATGACTATGAGAGGAGCCCCACGTCTATTTTTAACCAGATTCCTCTGGCACACAGCGCATTCTGCCCTGATATTGGAATTCTGGTTCCTCATCATCAGTAGAATGCGTGCAAGTATATACAACTGTGTGTGTGTGGGGGGGGGTGATGAAAATGGGAAATATTGTGCCTAGAGCCATGAAGTCGACTCACATTACGAATTACGTCAAAGTCACACGTAGCTACGTTAGGGCTGGCGTAATTACGCGAGTCCTACGCTAAGCCGATGCTAAGGTTTCGCTAGGCTGACAACGCGCGTACTGGAGGCTCGTTAGACTTACGTTGGGCCTTTTTTGGGCGGGGGGGGGACGTTCTAACTCGTTGACATGAATTACCACTGCGTTGGACCGATGTTTCGCCTACATCCACTATGCTGCACTGACGTCCAAATTGGCCCTGCAATGCCGAGAGTTTTGACATATCTCGACTTAAATAAGTGATTTTGACATTCCTCACTCGCTGGCCCGTTACGTCGTAGTGTGACAGCGGTAGAACATGGTCGGTCCACTAACATGTGTAGCATGTGTTTCCTTGTTTCATGCTGTCACGCTTAAGAACAACACAGTTTGCAAGCTGAAAATAGCACGCGCAACATACAATGTGTCTGGTAACCTACTTAAAGCTGCATGTTCCGCCGATGGAAGCATCACATTTTTTATTAAAGTGGCATAGTCTGATGGTTTTGTGTTTCTGTCATTTTTCTGAGATAAATATATTAGACTGATCATTATTATCTATCTTACTTTAGTTTGAAGTAACTTTTATTTGAAATGGTAAATTTTTTAAATATTTGAAGCACAAACATGTAAAATTAGTTTTGGCAAGCTTGCCAAAACTCTGACCCCATAGACTTCCGCAGTAAGAGCTTCTATTACATTGACAGCATTCCCTTCTATGTAACAACAAATGCTTAATAAACGCATCAGTATCTAAGTTACATATATGGAATAAAATCTAGATAATTTTTTTGGTTTTGAAAATTTGAAACTTCATTGGACTATGCAGCTTTAACCAAAAACACCGGACGCGGTGGCCAAGTCGGTAGAGCGCAGGCTTCCTGTGTGGAAGGTCGGGAGTTTGAATACACACCACTTTGGCGACTGTGTCATCGCAAGAATGCCTGGTAATCACAATCAGATGTGTTAGTGAGATCAGTAAGAAATTGGAAATGTGTTGGAGGAACACACTGAAGGGTCTGTTCCCGCACTCACATATTACAGATATTGTAGAGAATAATGTAGTAGACCGTACATGAGCATCGCCGTCTCGCAGTGGCGGCAGGCACTGCGCTCACCACTGTTGCCCATATATATTAAGACAGGTGGCCGCAAACTAGGCCTCACACTTGCTATCCGGACCGCACTTCGTCCACACCCCTCTCTATCTCCTCTCTGCTGGCCATGCTCCTCCTTGATATTGTCTGAAAAGAGTTCCAGGAGGGGGAGCCCACCAGCATTTCACTTTCTACTCTTACTCTGTCCGTGTCTTTGGCTCGCCGGCTGCTCACCATAGAGGTAATAGACACGATCCTTTGACTCAACTCTCTTCATTTCTCTTTCCTATACTCTACCCCTTTTCTTCTTCTCCCAGGCTTACTTCTCCCCCTGATCAAGGGAGTTGTTTGCTTGGGTGGGGCCCTTTACCTTATTGTTTCTCTCGCTGTGTTCTTGTTGCTGGAATCGCTGTACCCACCTTTACCCGTCCCTTCCTCCTAAACCCTTGCTGCTATCTGTTGGATACAAGTGCTACGCTACTGCCGGACCAGGGTGATTCGGGGCCGCCCCAACGACTCGTCGTTTAATCATTGTAAAGATTTACCCCAGCTTCGACAACCATCCCACCAGAAGATTAATCTTCAACCAAAGATTGGATCGTTTTATCGGTGCCTCTCTATATTGCTGAAGTTCTGCAGCCGGTAACCGTCGTAAGGTTACAAACACCCCAGAAGTCAAGTCAGTCAGCAAGCTAGGCAGTGGCGGTGGACCAGCCGTTTCTGTGACTGGCGAGCAGACACCATCCACCATTAGGTGCGACCTGGCTGGTCAGGGGAGCGAGTCACTTGGTTCTGTGACATCACGGTGGGCGGAGGAAGGAAATAAACATTGAAGCGGACGTCTCTCTCCTTGTCTTCTCTTTGCATTTCGTCAGCTTCAAACCAGGGGAACCGGCTGTACGTGTGCGACATGACCTATCACAATATTTAAACAATACAACACTGGATCTGTTGACTAATATGAACTAATCTACACATCTACATATTTGGTGGCATTTCACCTAGTTACATTTTGCTTGCCTTTTTTCCCCCTTTATTTGGGTTTTATGCAACATCAAGGGTTGCCTTTCTCCTCCTCCTCCTCCTCCTCCTCCTCCTCCTCCTCCTCCTCCTCCTCCTCCTCCTCCTCCTCCTCCTCCTCCTCCTCCTCCTCCTCCTCCTCCTCCTCCTCCTCCTCCTCCTCCTCCTCCTCCTCCTCCTCCTCCTCCTCCTCCTCCTCCTCCTCCTCCTCCTCCTCCTCCTCCTCCTCCTCCTCCTCCTCCTCCTCCTCCTCCTCCTCCTCCTCATCCTCATCCTCATCCTCATCCTCATCCTCATCCTCATCCCCCCGACAACATACGCCCTCGTTACAGTCTCAATTCATGATCACATTTTATAGTGCTGCCAAACTGGGATATCGCTTCACCAGCACCATGATCTCGATATCCCACTCAGTCACATTATCTTGATACTGAGCAAACCGAGCTGGTAGCTCAGGCGGTAGCGTGTCCACCTGTGAAGGTGTGGATCATCCGATCGATCCTGCTCAGTGGACCGATTTGCAGTTTGGGCTATTTTCTGTTCTATCCAGGGGTCCACAACTGTCCATCAAAGGCTGTGGCATGTGCTGTCCTGTCTGTGGAAAAGTGCATATAAAAGACCCCTTGCTGCTTATCGGAAAGAGTAGCCTATGTGGCGGAAGCGGATTTCCTCTTAAAGAAATATGTCAGAATGACCCTATGTTTGACATCCAATAGTCGATGATAAAAATCAATGTGCTCTAGATGTGCGTTAAATAAAACAAACTTTTCTTTGATACTGAGCAAACCAGTCCTTGCCTTGTCCTAGTAATGCACCAAACACCAGACTAGTTAGTGATAGGTATACACGAACCAATGACTTTAAAATGTACACTTGTCGCTATTTAGCCCAGCGCTCAGCATTACTAGGATGGGAAAGGCAGCCGTGAAATGTGAAAGACCGAGTATTAAATGGACAGGACAAGGACTGGTTAGCACAGTGTCAGGATAATGTGACTGTGTGGGGTATCGGGTCATGGTGCTGGTGGCCTGGTCTCACATTGGGGCAGCACTATAAAGTCACCATGAATGTGCAGTCACAAGTCGGTACCCGTCCTGATATTACCTACGATGTTGCCAGGACGTAAAACTCAAACAACCAAACCCCAACACCCATCACCACCACTACCCCGTCCTGATTTAACCTTAGATATTGCTAGAACGTAAAACAACAAACAATTTACTTGGGAAGTTTTATGTCTTAGCAACTTCTAAGTTCTTATTATGACGGATATGACAGTGCGCACTCATGGCAGCTTTATAGTGTTGCCCCACCAGGAGACTGGGCTGGCAACACCATGACCCAATATCCTACTCAGTATCTGGATGCTGAGCAAACCAGTCCTTGTCCTATCCCAGTGATGCCGAGTGCCAGGCTAGATAAGCGACAAGTATCAATTTTGTAAATCATTGGTTTGACGCGGTCAGGACTCAAATCGACGGCCTTCCACACAAGAAGCAAGCGCTCTTACAAATTTGGCCATCCCGTCTGGTGTGACGGGAGTATGTGAGCGCAAACAATGGCCCGCCCACCTCAGTATAATTCAATGTATGCCTCTTTGTGTAGCTGCATGACTGTGTCACACTCATGTTCCCCGAATCTGGTCACTCTGGCTGACTCAATGTCACCAGCCTTAAAGCTGCATTGTCTGATAAAAGCATCACATTTTCGATATCAGAACGCTTACCTAAATTAGATCCTACATCAACTTCTCTCTTGAAGATTTATACTGCCTATCATGGATAAGTCCGAATAGACTTGTTTTCACCATTAGACAGTTTGTCGAGAGAAAGCCCGAGCCTACACTTTTACCGACCCAAGGGATTTTTAACCTCTCACACCACATAGACATGGTATGAGAGCAACTGGCCTTTGTTGACGCTGTAAGTTATACACAGCGGTGGAAATCCAAATTTCACAGTTATTAAAGTTGCATAATTCGATGATTTTGAGTTTATGTCATTTTCTGAGGTAAATATATTAGGTTGCTCGCTATAATTTACCTTACTCTAGTTTGAGGTAATTTTTATTTTAAATGGCTACCGCTTGAGATATTTGAAGTACAATTATGCTAAATTAATTTTGCAACCATGCCAAAACTCTGACACCATAGGCTTCTGCGGTAACAGGTTCTATTAAATTGCCTCAGTATTCCCTTCGAGGTGGCCTCAGATGTCTAATAACTACACCAGTATCTAACTTAGATATGTAGAATAAAATATAGATAATTGTTTTAGTTTTAACAATTTTATGTTTTCATCGGACTATTCAACTTTAAGTATTTGTTTCTATATTGAAGGGGGTAAAAACTAAGTCAATTTAATAGAACTTGTTGAATGAAACCGTTGATGTACATCATTCTGACATGAATGCCAACATTAATTTAACTTCTTTTTTATTTCAAAACTTTCCAAAGTTAGCCATTTACAATATAAGTCACTTAATTAATATTTTAAGGTAGATTATAGCGACCGCCTAATGGGAAGCTATCAGACTCTATGTAACTTTGTGTGTTTATATATCTATATTTAAAAACATCCTGCTATTTAAGTGGACCAGACGCGGTGGCCAAATCTGTAACAGCACTGGCTTTCCATGTGGAAGGTCCTGAGTTTGAATCGCAGCCGAGTCAAGCTAATGGCTTACTAAATTTATCCGTCTCGCTACCTGGCGCTCCGCATTAATAGGATAGGGCAATGACTGGTTAGCTCAGCACCAGGGTCATATGACTGAGTGGGGTATTGGGTGATAAAGCACTATAAAAGTTGCCATGACGGAATGTCAACTGTCATAAGTCAGTGCTCGTTCTAATATGACCATTAATCTTGCTAGGATGGAAAACCCCAATAAACAAACTAAGCGTATAAGTGGCATCCTCCTGGGATGAGGATGGGGATAATGTTACATCAAATGACCTCATACCCCGACCTCACAAAGTCACACTGTAAACTGAGTATCCCTACTAATGTGGCTGTCACACTACGACGACAAGGGGGTGACGACAGCCCTGCGACAGCGACTTCCGGTCTGTCGTCGATTGTCGCGCAGGTGTCGCCACGACACCTCCAGTTTCTCCACTGTTTCTCGACTGTCGCCGGGTTGTCGTGGGTGTTTTGGACATGTTGAAAAATTTTGACGACAGGCGACGACAGCCGATGTTGCGGCACTGTCGCGGCACTGTCGCCGCGCTGTCGTCATCTACTCATCAAAGAGTCGGAAGTGTCTACCGCGGTATTTTACCCTTCGCGGGCTACTTTCCGGGTGTGTGTCTGTGTCTAGGTGTGTGTCTGTGTCTATGTGTGTCTATGTGTGTGTGTCTGTGTCTATGTGTGTCTGTATCTATGTGTGTCTATGTCTGTGTCTCTCTGTGTGTGTGTGTGTCTGTGTGTGTGTCTGTGTATGTCTGTGTCTGTCTGTTTGTCTGTGTGTGTGTCTCTGTGTGTGTCTGTGTCTCTATGTGTGTGTGTGTATGTGTCTGTGTGTGTGTTTGTGTCTGTGTGTGTGTGTCTGTGTCTCTGTGTGTGCCTCACTCTCATTCTGACTCTGACTCTCAGTCTGACTCTGACTCTCAGTCTGACTCTCACTCTCAGTCTGACTCTCACTCTCAGTCTGACTCACTCTCACTATCAGTCTGACTCTCACTCTCAGTCTGACTCTGACTCTCAGTCTGACTCTGACTCTCAGTCTGACTCTCACTCTCAGTATGACTCTAACTCTCAGTCTGACTCTCACTCTCACTCTCAGTCTGACTCTCACTCTCAGTCTGACTCTCACTCTCAGTCTCACTCTCAGTCTGACTCTGACTCTCAGTCTGACTCTCACTCTCAGTCTGACTCTGACTCTCAGTCTGACTCTCACTCTCAGTCTGACTCTCACTCTCACTCTAAGTCTGACTCTCACTCTCAGTCTGACTCTCACTCTCACTCTCAGATACACACACACACAGACACACAGAGACACAGACACACACATAGAGACACACAGAGACAGAGTCACACACACAGAGACACACACACAGAAACACAGAGACACAGACACAGACACACACATAGACACAGAGTCACACACACACAGACACACACAGAGACACAGACACACACATAGAGACACACACACAGACACAGTCACACAGACACAGACACTGTCGTCCCGCTGTTGTCCCGTTTGTCGTCCGGATGTCGTCCGATTGTCGTCCAACTTAGCCCGAATTTGCATATGTCGTCCGGATTTCAGAGAATTCCAGTCGCCGGGCTGTCCTCACCCCCTTGTCGTCGTAGTGTGACTGCTGCATAACACTAGCGCATGGGGCAGGTATATACAAAAATGTTGCAAACGTGGCACCAAAATAAAAACCCACAAAAATACTAACATAACTACTAACAGCTAAGATGAGAACTAATGCATGTGTTATGTATTTTAAGAAATTAACATAATATTGATACTTGTCGCTTCCTAGCCAGATGCTCGCATTACTAGGATACGGCAAGGAGAAATGGAATGAGGAAGACCAGTCATCTGCGACTGAAATTTCCTCTGCTTAAACAACTAATGTACCCCCAACAAAATTTTAATTAAATTAAAAACAAACAAAAGGAATTATAGGAAAGGCTGCAGTGTGAGTTCTAAATCGGAAAGTGCATCAACCAGCCCACGCTTCTCTGCCTGTAGGGTCTTCGAAGCGCTTCTGCAAGCCGTTCTTGATTGACGAGAAGCCGGTGGGTCTGATCCGGCCCGATGTCCTCGAGTACCTGCGTGACTACCCCGACGTGTTCATCATCGACACCAACCCTTACACCAAGGACATCGACGGCGTCGTCCTCAACCCGGAGCTCGCCACGTTCGACGAGCGCACGGACCGGGTGGCCGCCGTGCTGCAGGATCTGCGTGACAAGGATGTGTTCGTCACACTGGATGGCTGGCGGGACGAGGTGAGCGCTGGCAGCCTGTTTCCTCTTTGAGGGGGGATATTTTGTTTCTTTTTTAATCTGTGTTCTGTAGTCCATTATTCAATTAAATATAATGGCAATTCATGTATCTATAGTCCATTATTCATTAAATAAAATTGCAATTCATGTCTATAGTCCATTATACATTAAATAAAATGCCAATTCATGTCTCTATAGTCCATTATTCATTAAATAAAATGCCAATTCATGTCTCTGGTCGTTATTCATTAAATAAAATGGCAATTCATGTCTCTATAGTCCATTATTCATGAAATAAAATGCCAATTCATGTGTATAGTCCATTATTCATTAAATGAAATGCCAATTCATGTTTATAGTCCATTAGGCATTAAATAAAATGACAATTCATGTCTCTATAGTCCAATATTTAGATATTGCCTCATAATATTCTGGCTAGATATTGCGTTATGGTATAATGGCTAAATATGATATTCTGGATAGATAACATCTCGTGGTATTCTGGCTAGATATCATATAATGGTATTCTGAATAGATACCATCTCATGGTATTCTGGCAAGGTATTCTGACTAGATAATGTCTCATGGTATTCTGGTTATATATTGCCTCTGCATTAACCTAATCTCTATCGCCATGGATGTATGTTATGTTAGTATATAATTTGTTAACCACCATTTAAACGAAAGTTGACTTGAATCTATATTTCAATTTGTATTTCAGGGTTATGATATATACCACAAATTAACCGACCCTCCGCTTATGAAAATGGAACGAGCTGCCACGTGTGAGTATAAATTATACTGGCATAGATAGTCTGAGAAGAATTGGAACCGCGTCTATTTATTAATAATTAACGAATAACTGTATTAATGTTATCATATTTATATTAGAAAATTGTCATTATATTATTGTCCAATCACGGTTGACTGCCCATTTGGTGCGGCGCGAACCACGCTCCAGCGGCGTTCGACAACCCAGGCACTAGTTTGCATCGTCACTTGCCGCCAGTTTTTGCTTTTGAATTTCGGTAAAGCAGTTATTGCCCAGGCATGAGTAATCAACTTGACCAATTCAGTTGGTCTGTGTCTGTCTCTCATTTCGTAGACAAGATTTATATTTAGCGTATTTGATTGCAAATTCATGGGGTTATTTATCCATAACCTGGCTTCTGACACTTTTCCCATAGGGTTGTCTAGCAGCGCTGTCACCAAGATGGCGCTGCGTAAGGAACCTACAGGGTCGTCCGCGAATTCGCGGATTTCCGCGATTTTTAATATTTACCGATTAAAGTTAAGCAAAATGCTAAGGAATCAGGATGTACATGACAGCAATTAGTTAGTTTGAATCCCATTCTTATATGTCCTTAGATGTTGCTAGAACATAAGACCGAAACAAGAGTTAAGGATGGATGATAATACAGTTACAATAAAGGTAGTTGGAACCGGACTTCTGACATTTTTCCGCGATTGTAGAAAATCCGCGTTTTCGCGGAAATTCGTCATCAGCATTTCCGCGTTTTTGCTGGAGACCACTTTCATCGCGGAACTTAAAGTTGCATAGTCCGACGGTTGCATAGTCCGACTCATTTTTCTGAGATAGATTTATTGAATTGATTGCTATTAGCTACCTTACTTTAGTTTGACGTAACTTTTATTTCAAATAGCTAACTTTTGAGATATTTTTAATGCAAACATGCACGATTAATTTTGGCAAGCATGCCAAAACTCTGACATGATTGGCTTCTGCAGTAACATGATCTATTAAATTGGCTCAGTATTCCCTTCTATGTGGCAACAAATGCTTAATAAGTGCATTAGTATAGATACCTTAGATCTAACTTAGATCTAAATTAGATATGTAGAATCAAATCTAGATACAGTAAAACCACTCTAACCGACCACCTCCACAGATCGACCACTTCCTTATATCGATCACTTTATTTGGGTCCCAAACGATCTCCCATACAATACCATTGTAATGATAAAAAAAACTCCCTGAGCCAACCACCTCCCTAAAAGGACCATTTAATGTCGGTCCCATGGTCGGTCGATTTAGAGAGGTTTTACTGTAATTGTTTTGGTTTTGAAAATGTTATGCTTCATCGGACTATGCAGCTTCAACACTACGATATAAGCGAGCGTTGGAACCAGATATTTAGCATATTTGATTGCAAATTCATGGGGTTAGTTATATCCATAACCGGGCCTTCCGACACTTTTTCTATAGGGTTGTCTAGCAATGCTGTCACCGAGACGGCCCTGCGTGAGTAACTTAGCGTCACCGTGTGTCGGTCGACTACTCTAACTGTGCTGATGTGTGTGTGGCAGGTCTGTTCGGTGTGAAGCAGTTAGGTGTGCACATTAACGGCTTCACACACCACAAGGAGAAGGGGCTGTGTGTGTGGGTGGCCCGCCGCTCCAAGACCAAGCAAACCTTCCCTGGCAAACTCGACCAAATGGTGAGGCCCGCCTTCAGGCGTTTTCAGCTTGATTGGTTGATTGATTGATTGATTGGTGGTTGCTTTACGCTGTGTCGGCAGCATAGGCCATATTCACGACTTGGTGTTTTCAACTAATGCCATCTGCACCTCACCTAACCTAACCTCATCTCATCTCAATTCACCTAACCTAACCTCACCTAACTTAACCTAACCTCACATCACCCCGCCTGACCTCACCTAACCTAACATAGCCTCACCTAACCTCACCTAACTTCACGTAACCTAACCTAACTTCACCTAACCTAACCTCACCTAACCGAACCTCACCTAACCTCATCTAATCTAACCTCACCTAACCTCACTTCACCTAACCTCACCTAACCTCACCTCACCTGGTTGGCAGTTTGAATAGAATGCATGAATCTCATTTTTGAGATAATTCGTCGAAGGCAATGTTTGTTTCAATCTAACTGCAGTACACCTTGTTTCTTCACCCTTTTTTGTCTCCTTTCTTATTTTTCTCCTTTTCTTTCTTCTTTCTCCTCTTTCACCATCTCCTTTTTGCTATCTCCTTCACCTTCCTATTCCTTTTCTCCTTTTTTTCTCTGCGTCTTCTTCTTCTTCTGCTTCTTCTTCTGCATCTTAGTCTTCTCCCTTGTCAGTTTTTCTTATTGTTTTTCTTCTTCTTCGTCCTCTTCTTTTCCTTTTTCTTCTTATTCTCCATTTTCATCTTATTCTCGATTTCCATCGTTTAAAAAAAAAGAAAAACCCAATTTCCTTCTTGTGCAGTTAATACGCATGAATATAATGTCCTCTGATCCCCAATGTTGTCCTTTTAACGCAAAGTAACACCATGAGATAAACACTTGTTTTACTGTCTACTTTTAGGTTCAAGTAACAACTCGCCATAAATAGAATATTATTTCTTCTGCAGTCCTTTTAGCATAAACTAAAACCGTGACATAAATGGACTGTCTTTTGTGTTGTCCATTTATGTTGGAGTAACACATTGGGATAAATAGACTGGTGTTTTTTCTTTTGTGTCTTGGTAGTCTTGACTTGCTATTTAAACAAAATATATATATATATATATATATGGCCATCGTACAATGGACACCAATTATCTCCAGGCTTAGCCATTTAAAATCAAAGTTACTGCAAACTAAAGTAAGGTAGATTATAACAATCAATTTAATATATTAATCTCAGAAATTGACAAAAACTCAAAATCATTGCAACTTTAAGTGGGCCGTTCTAATATGGCCATAGATGTTGCTAGGACGTAAAACCCTAACGAACATATATACTTCAAGTGGGTTTTATTACGGTGAGCAGCCGCCGCCCCTTGGCGCGGCCTGCAATCGCTGCACTCAGACTTGTTTACCAGGGAAGCCTTTTAGCGCAGCTGACGTTAGTTCTCTCGCTACTCACCAGGTGGCCGGCGGGCTGGCAAGCGGCCAGACGATATTAGAGTGCGCGCGGAAAGAGTGCAAGGAGGAAGCCTCGGTACCCGATGACCTCATAGCGAAACTCCAGTGTGTTGGCGCCGTGAGGTAAGAGGGGTGGGGGGGGGGGGGGGGGGAGAGAAAGAAAGAATGGGGAGAGAGACAGAGGGAGAGGGAAAAAGAGGTGGGGGGAACGGGAGAGGGAGAGAGGCAGAAGGGGAGAGAGAGGGGAGGGGAGAGAGGCAGGGAAAGACTGAGGGAGAGGGAGACAGAGGGTGTGTGTGTGTGCATGCAGCTCATTGCAAATGAAAGCGTTTGTAAACATGTGGTACATGTATTATATTCTATATGAGGAAAAGTATATATTTGGGTCTTTATATAATATTTGATGCATTCGTTGGTTAAGTCGGGGTAATTTCAGTTGTGAACAGTTTGTCACCCTATTGTGCTCTTTCTGTAAGTCATGGTTTATGTCAGTTTTAATGGTCTATGTAAGTCGTATTAGTTTATGTAAATTATAGTGGTTTATGTAAGTCATACTAATTTATGCAATTCATAATGGGTTGTGTGAGCATTGTGGTTTATGAAAGTCATTAGTTTATGTAAGTTATAGTGGTTTATGTAAGTCATTGCTTATGTAAGTTAAGGATCATGTATGTCATAATGATTTATGTATGTCATAATGGCTTATTTAAGTTATAATGGTTTATCTGGGTAGTAATTGTTTATATACATCATAATGACTCATGTAATCTAATGGCTTATGTAAGTCATAATGGCTTATGTAAGTTGTAGAGGTTTATGTAAGTCAACATGACTTATGTAAGTCGTAAAGGCTTATGCACATCACAATGATTTATGTATGCCATATTGGTTTATGTAAGTCAACCCTTAATCACAATGATTTATGTAAGTTGTGATGCTTAATGCAAGGCATTATGATTTATGTAAGATATGATGACTTATCTATGTCATTATGGTTTATGTAAGCAGTGTTGATTTATGTGTGGCATGATGGTTTATGTAAGTTGTAATACTTTATGTAAGTTGTAATACTTTATGTAAGTTGTAATACTTTATGTAAGTTGTGATAATTTATGTAAGTTGTGATAATTTATGTACGTTGTGATAATTTATGTAAGTTGGGGTAATTTATGTAAGTTGGGGTAATTTATCTAAGTCATGGGTTTATATTTATGTAAGTTGTGATAATTTATGTAAGTCATGTGGGTTTATATACGGCATGATTGTTTGTGTGGGTCCTGATGATTTATGTAAGCCATGTTGATCTATGTGTGTCATGATGATTTATGTAAGCTGTGCTGGTTTATGTAAGCTGTGCTGGTTTATGTATGTTGTGATGGTTTATGTAAGTCATGATAGTTTATGTAATCCTGATGGTTTATGTATGTTGTGATGCTGGTTTATGTAAGTCATGATGATTTATGTAAGCCGTGATGGTTTATGTAAGCCAATCTTTGCGCAGTAACTTCTACGAGGACGAGCGTGGCCTATTCCCAGAGATCAACTATGTGATGGACATGGAGGTACCGCCCACCTTCGAGCCGGTGAACGCCGACGGTGAGGCAGAGAGCTTCGAGTTGGTGTCGATCCCGCGCCTCAAGGAGCTCATCATGTCTCCCGACTTCAAGTACACCTGCGCACTGGTGTGCCTCGACTTCCTGGTGCGCCACGGTCAAATAACGCCCGATGACGGTGTGTAGAGCCAGCAGACTGGTCCCTGTTTAAGTCAGTAGCCGCAGTGTGTGTGTGTGTGTACCTGTGCGCGTGCATGCGTGCCAGTAGGCGCAGGGCAGCAATAGCCACAGCCTGTGTGCGTGTGTCTGCGTACATGTTTGCCTGTGTGTGAAAGAGAGAGACAGAGAGAACATTATATATATTATTTATTCATAGCTCCTTGTTTATATATATGCCAATAATCACGGTAATATGAAATATATCATGTTCACACCAATAAATCTATAAATAGTAAGTATATATAGTCCTTAGGTGATTATCTTTCATCACACTTCCCCAACTGACCTTCTCGTAACTATAGTGACATAATCCTTAGGTATTACCTTTAGTCACACTTCCCCAACTGACCTACTAGTAACTATAGTGACATAATCCTTAGGTGATTATCTTTAGTCGCACGTCCCCAACCGACCTAGAAACTATAGTCACATCAATACCCAGTTGAAGATATAGTTGATGTTGTTGACACGCTGTCTCCCTGTGACCTTTGACCTGTATGACCTTGTCTCTATGTCGTGACCTTGCTGCTGCCTTTTTTTCAGAGCCGAGCTACGCCTACCTTGTGCAGCAGATGCACTCGCAGGTGCTGTAATGGAGCGGCCTGGTCACGGCACCAGTGTACCCGGGGGGGGGGGCGCCTGCACTAGTCACGCACGGGCAGCACTGCTAATTATTGTATCAATAAGGCAGTAGACAGCCCCGCCGTCCTGCTATTTGCACTCGCCACCAGGGGGCTCCCGGATCTACCTGAAATCATGACACAGAGGTTACACCGCTCCCGGATCTACGTGATATCATGACACAAAGGTTACACCGCCCACGGATCTACGTGATATGACACAGAGGTTACCCCGCTCCTGGATCTACGTGATATCATGACACAGAGGTTACACCGCTCCCAGATCTACATGATATCATGACACAGAGGTTACACCGCTCCTGGAACTACGTGATATCATGACACAGAGGTTACACCTCTCCCAGATCTACGTGATATCATGACACAGAGGTTACACCTCTCCCGGAACTACATGATATCATGACACAGAGGTTACACCACTCCCAGATCTACATGATTTCATGACACAGAGGTTACACCGCTCCCGGATCTACGTGATATCATGACACAGAGGTTACACCGCTCCCGGATCTACGTGATATCATGACAGAGGTTACACCACTTTGAAATTGACACAGAAACAAATGGGGTTTTGTGTTCGTGGGGACGGGGTGTGGTGTGGGAGGGGGGGGAGGTAAAGCTTGCATGTTTATAGTTAGCTTCTATAATCAGGTTCAGTACCTGTGTGTTATTATATATATATAATATATATGTATTATATATATAATATATAATGTATGTATAATATATATGGTATATATTATATATTATATATAATATATGTATAATATATATATATATAATCAAGATTCCCACGGATCCTTAAAAAGTCTTAAATGGATTAGTCAATTTCCAAGGCCTTGACAAGTCTTAAATATGGTAACTGTTCTGTGACATATTGTAACTTTTCTGTAAAAGGTTTTAAAAGGGTCTTAAATTGGATTTGGCCACTATAATATTTTTTCAAGATGTTTTACCAGCTATCTTCACAAAGCAGACATGCCGTGGAGCTGAAATGTCTCAAAGTTTACATTACATTTTCTGCAAAGATAGGTCCTAAATTGTATGAAAATTGGTATTAAAAAGTCTTAGAAAAGGTCTTAAATGTGATTGGCTGATAGGTGTAGGAACCCTGATATTATATATATAATATATATAGGCCTATCATTAATTCTATATTATATATATTAAATATATATTTATGTTTCTTTCATAGCAGTACAAAAGAACGATATCAATAATGTGGTCAATATAATTAAGATAATCAACTTTTGTATTTGTTAATAATGTATTATGACCGTAAAAAAAAAAAATGATCATCATCATTGTACCGGGTTCATCGACACCGCCCGGCGCGCAATCAGTGGAAAATGCGGGTAACAGGTTACCAGCCGACCAGTGTGTGGTAGTCGGTAGTACAGCGCCACCAACGGCGGCGTCCGGTACTAATCCGCCTGATGGTGTTTCACAGGGCTTACTGAGATTCGGTCACTAGCATAGTGCAAGCTTGATTTAAAGAAATCACCAACATTATGCAAATACTATTTAGGTGGCCATGGCCACTTCATTTCCATTGTGGTGTGTGTTTATAATATAATGCAACGTGTATATACATATATATGTATTTCGGCAACGATTTTCGTCTTAGCCTGGTATGCGAAATATAATCCGGTCATTACTATTTAATATGCGAAACTGGTTGGCATTTCCTTAGTAGACCTGCGCCCCGTGTTACGTCACACTGCCTTCACCCATGACGTAGCTGTCGCTGTGTTTACTGTGTATGCTTCTTCTCTGGGTGTGGTATTGAAGGCTATTTTTCTGGCATCTGATTGGCTGATTTTTCTGTGGCTAACACTTAAATTGCCATAAAAGGTTGGCATTGTGGTATAAGGAAAATACTTCTGGCAGTTAAAGTTGCATAGTCCGATGGTTTTTGAGTTTCTGTAATTTTTCTGAGGTAAATATATTAAATTGATTATCATCTATCTTACTTTAGTTTTAAGTAACTTTGATTTTAAATGGCTAAGTTTTGAGATAATTGGAGGGTAAACATGTACAATTAGTTTTGGCAAGCATGCCAAAATTATGACACCACGGGCTTCTGCAGTAATGGCTTCTATTAAATTGCTTCAGCATTTCCTTATATGTGGTATCGAAGGCGTGATAAGTGCAGCAGTATCTAAAGTTAAATATGTAGAATTGAATCTAGATAATTGTTTTTTTTTTTTTTTAAATTTGATGTTTCGTCAGACTATGCACCTTTAAATTGCCATAAAAGGTTGGCATTGTGGTGAAAGAAAAATACTTCTAGCAGTTAATCATGAGTGTCTTGAAATGTATTCTAGTATTTAAAAATTAAGCCAGGGCGCCATAATATATGACTTTTATGTCTTTAAACCATTCACTGAAAACATGTTTGCAGTATTGTCATAAATCAGCTCTGTGAAAAAGGCCAGGGGACCAGGCTACTAAATCTTGCAGTTGTATATGTAGAGTGACGAATAATGGTAGCTTTATTTTCGCATTTTGTTCTGCGAATGAAGTACGGGCAAACGATTTTTTGGGGAGCAGATATACTAGCCATACATTGTTAAATATTCACCTTAGTTTTTAAAATGCGATCGTTTTATACTTATCCTCTTCTGTTTATATATTTAGCCATAATAGCCTGTTAACAGATTCGGCCTGTCTATATATGACCTGTCATAATTATAGTGTTCATGGAGCGAGGACTGACTATAACGATACCGAGTCCAAAATTTATCAAGTCATCATGTCTTCTGAAGCAAAGTTCAGCCAACCAATCAGATGCGAGAAAGATGGCCTTCACCTGAATGTGTCTGTACCGCATGTGGCCTCCTTAACATACTTTATGAATGGCCCGTACTTATTGCTTGATTAGCAAGGGCTTCCTTTCAGAATGATCCCAACCAAACACTTAGGCATTATTAAGTAACGAGCTAACTGACTTGTGAATTACACAAAACAGGGGCGTAACTATATTGTCGCACCATAAAAGTATAAGCGCATGCGAACAGTTTCTTTCAGCATCATTTTTTTTCCCATACTAAATTTCATATAATATGCACTTTTATATTTTTTGCTTACAATTTGTTAATTTCCCATAAGCATGTGCGAACAATTTTTTTAATTTCTGGCTACGCCCCTGCTAAACCTCTGTCGTACAATTACTATATTCTGCAACGCAATCTAGTATGAAATAGCTGTGTTTGAAAAGGGGGGTCGGGATGGGGTGGGGGTATTCCCCCTCGGTTCTTTGAGACATAATAGCCCTTGCTCACGATGAGCTGATATGTGATTGTTTAGGACTAGGCTGGCACCAACCACGTGATTAGCCGAGCTACTTAGGCGTGTGTATTAGTTATTACTTAGTCCGCTAGGAGTCACACTCAAGTCACTCACACGCACCATCTGCGTCAATTCGCACAATGTACAATCAATACTAAAAAAAGTTTACCTTAAGAAATTGTGATTTAATTTGATAAATGACATTTATTCACATCATGGACCTAGTTTGTTTTTTAAATGAAATTTTAAATTTAATTTAATAAAAGCAACAACAAAAATGGCAGTAGTACCACGCTAAATGGTTAAATGTTCGAAATATAGGAATAATATTTCGTTGTTTTACTTCCTAGCAACATTAAGGTCGGAGAAGGAGAATAATATAATAAAATCACTTTTTTGGGTGTTTTTGGGGGGGTCGATGGGCGGGGAATAGAATGGAATGCGCCATGTAAAAAATAAAATTTGAAGATTGCTAAACATGTGATAGCCGATATATCAATATGACTATTACATTTGATATGGTCGCCTTGAGTTTTATGCATATCGCTTCAGTAGACCACTATAGGCATGACGTCACACTTAGACGCCCTCTATTGAAGCCTTGCCTGTACCGACTGCCGAATGGACTCCGTCACTGTTGCCAACTCTCACGAAATTCCTGTGAGAGTCACGGAAATTGAAGATTCTGATCAGTCACTTCGCGAATCACAGATCAACGCCAAAATCCGATGAATTTCTGTAGTTTTGATTGAATGCAAGTCTCGTGGGGGGTGATGAAAATGGGAAATATTGCGCCTAGAGCGGGACTCGAACCCACATCTCTTTGCATTCCGGGCCAGTGTGCTAACCATTATACCATCTAGGCTCCCTGATATCACCATACTGCCCACACCGACCTGTCTATGTGGCTCCTTGCCCGAGAGATCAGTGCAGGCCACTACACTCGTCCCCCTGGAATTCTAAGTCTTTTAATACTTACAATTACATACACACAGGCAATGCACTTACATATACATACACAGGGTAGGTTCAACAACTATACAGCGCATAGCTTGTACAGGATCATGGTCACAGCACCAGTGTCATGGGGGTGATGAAAATGGGAAATATTGCGCCTAGAGCGGGACTCGAACCCACATCTCTGCATTCCGGGCCAGTGTGCTAACCATTACACCATCTAGGCTCCCTGATATCGCCATACTGCCCATGCCTACCTGTCTATGTGGCTCCTTGCCCGAGAGGTCAGTGCAGACCACTACACAAGTAAATATAATGTTATACTATACATATGCTAAACTATCAGCCTATAATCCCTTAGAAATGCCCTCAAATAGCATATTTTAAAGCCATTTAAAAAGCAATTCTTGGGGGGAATGCCCTTGGACCCCCTATCAAGCTTGCGGCTCCAGTTGCTCGGATTCCATGTCTGCAATGCAAAACCTCAAGGATTCTCAGTACCTCTAGGTTGGCAACACAGCTCTGTTGTAGAAGCTGCATTGGTTGGCATATACAGTGAAACCCCGATTTAACGCGCCTTGATTCAACGCGAATTCATTTATAGCGCTATGTATGACTCTTTGGCCGCTGAATTCCTTTAACGTTGCATAGTCCGATGGTTTTGAGTTTCTATCATTATCTGAGATAAATACATTAGATTGATTGTTTAAATCTACTTTACTTTAGTTTGAAATAACTTTTATTTTAAATGGCTAACTTTAGAAGCTTGAAGTAACTTTTATTTTAAATGGCTACCTTTGAAGATATTTGAAGTGAAAACATAAACAAATTAATTTTGGCAAGCATGTTAAACTTGTGCCACCATCGGCTTCAGCAGTGACAGGTTCTATCCAGCTGACTTGTGACTTTAGTATTCCCTTGTGTGCAACAACAAATGCGCAATGAGTGCACCCGTATCTAAATTGGATATGTAGAGTCAAATCTAGATAAGAGTTTAATCTGTTCTTAAAAGTATGCTTTCATCGGACTATGCAGCTTTATATAATATAGCACATAACCTAGACTAAATGAGATATGGCAAACCCCAAAATTAATCAGTCTAGGCATTTTCAGTTAATCTCCCATCCCCATCTCCATGCTGTCCACGACAACTCTGTCTGGATTGTTGTGATATCAATTAGTTAATGGTTGGCTGGAACCTTGTATGTAACCATTTATGGTGCTCAATTGGGGGTCCTTCACGGTTATCAACATTTTCACAAGCGTACAAACCGTGTGTTGATCGGGAGGAGGTTAAGACCCACCATACTCTTTCAACAAAATTATTTGAAAAAATGTCGGTCAAATTAAGCAGATTTCGAACCCACACTTGTGAGAGGTCAGTGCTTACGACTATTATTGTGTAGTAGTCTATACTGACCTCACATGCAAGGAGCCACATAGACAGGTGGGTGGGTGTAGGGTGATGACATCAGGGATGCTAGGTGGTGACATCAGGGAGCCTACATAGGTGGTGTAATGGTTAGTGTAGTAGTCTGCACTGACCTCACAGGCAAGGAGCCATATAGACAGGTGGACGTGGGTAGGGTGGTGACATCAGGGAGCCTAGGTGGTGTAATGTTTAGTGTAGTAGTGTACACTGACCTCACAGCAAGGAGCCACATAGACAGGTGGGGGGTGGGTAGGGTGGTGACATCAGGGAGCCTAGGTGGTGTAATGGTTAGCACACTGGCCCGGAATGTAAGAGATATGGGGTCGATTCCGGCTCTAGGCGCAATATTTCCCATTTTCATCACCCCCACGCCAACATCAATTTTTTTTATTGTACCCTTTGTAGGAGGATAGTTGGCGGCAGGGGAAGGGAGAGCGGTCAAGAAAAAAAAAGTGTTTTGTACACTTGTGAAAATGTTGATAATTGTGATGGACCCCTTAACCAAATGATATTAATAAATCAGAATTTAGGAGCATTTTGCTAGCTGTGTTTGTTCGCATGTTTAGGTAATTAGCCACCAGGGTTTCGTCTCCATATAGGTCAAATATATGCAGTGTGCTTATATGGTCATGCAACATAAACAATGCCGCGTTTCAACTCCTAATCTAATGTAGATTGCAATGAAATTCTCCTAGCAAATATTTTACATTGAACAAAATACCACTTTGTATATCATGGTCTCTGTGTATTCACCACCTTCCAGCAACTTCCGGTGTGTAAACTGTAGCTGGGACCCGGCATGCTGGGTTACAGAATCAGTCCTTCCTGAGGGACTGGAAACACGTATTCCGCTAAGTGTGAATTAAATAGCAAATTCATCACACATAGAAAAAAGCGCTGTCAGTTTTAAAAGAATCTGGTATTGGCCGCTGGAAGTGGAGCTGTACTCTGGCAAATGCTCTCCAAGCACGCCTTTGCCTTGTTTGTCAGTTTATGCAACAGAACATGTGGAGGGAGAGTGCTGAGATCTGTAATGTATGAATTACATCATGGATGGGATTTCCTCATCGAATGACACGGTACTCCACAGACCGGGGAACCCCTCTAGGTTGCACTTGCACATTAGCCATCGTGGACACTGACCTCAGCACTCTCCCTTCACATATTCAGTTACACAAACTGAAAAGTTGTGCTTGGAGAGCATTTGTCGGAGTGCAGCTCCAGTCTCAGCGGCATATGTTGGATCTCTTTAAGACTACCGGCTGTGTTTCGTATACAAGTTTCCATCAGGCAATTTTTGCACTGTCCGCACATTGTTCTTCCATGAGTATTATTCGCTCAGCTTGACGGTCTGTTAAAGTGCAAGTATATAAAAGATTCACAATAGCCTGAGTAGGTGTGAAGAACAACTGATTAGAAAAATTGGAGAAATTGTGGGTAAATAAAAATAGCATAAATTCTTAATCTATGAAACAACATATATTCTTCACATACCTTGTTATATTTACCCTCAACTTTTCAACTGATTAGTAGATGAATTCCAGTAGATAATGAACTTTTACGGTTTGAATCGACAGAGCCCACATATCCACATGGCGGTCATTGGCAGGAAGTTGAGCATTGTAGCTATTGGATTTTAATCAACATAAGGTAGGGATGCCAAACTAAAACCATCAACAGTGAGACACATTTTCTCCAACTTTTAAATAGGGTTGTTTTTCACCTCTGAACAGAGTCAGAGATAAATCTTGTACCGAGAGTGCAAGGCAAATGTGTCTTGGTATCATGGGGGAAAAAACGCTGAATCATTGTCCTCCAACCGCCGCCATCTTGTCTGTGTGAAATTGTCATAAAACATTACCATTGTCTTCTTTAGCATCAAGTTGCATTGGGTAAGGGGTCATTCAAATATTACGTACTGCTTAGGGGTGTAGGTCCAAGCGTAATGTGGTGTGTATAGTCTAACGCTGTGGAGCATCACAAGGGAAGGGGGGGGGGGGGGTCTAATTTTGACAAGAAATAGCGCTGCGTAATATTTGAACGACCCCTAAGTCCGAATAGAACCAAAGAGGTGTCAGTTGAAGTTTCATGATCCGATGAAGTCATAATATTTAATAATAAAAATATATTTATTTTAAGCATCAACCTAGATTCGACCCTACAATTCAACTTCGATAATAGTGTATACTTACTCGTTATTTCTTTGCGTTTTTCCTGGTCCCCGCCCCTTGTACTTAAGAATGTTAAACCTTGCCGGCTTCAACATGACCTACAGAGCAAAGGCGTATTACGCTTGGCTTCAACTGGTGTGCATACACAAATTATTCTGCATGCTTGCACTAAAAATAATAGTCGATTATCACCGATAAAGGTTACTTTTAACTAATGTAGAGTTGGTTATAATTGTGGCAACCTGATATATTTAATTTTTAAATCCATGAAGAACAATTTTAACCAATGGAATTTGCAACTTAAGCTAACTAGTGATTTGTTCCGAGCTTATCTTTCACATCAAGGGATAAGAGTGTTGGCTCCCTCTAGCAATCTCTGTATGACCTATTGACTGTTGCTGGTATCAACAAGTATCAGTAAATTGATAGTTTTAAAGTTTTGACCCCCCCCCCCCACACCACCCCAGTATGGAATAGATGCTGGTAGCTTTTGTTCTAATCGATTATATAAACCAATAATTAACAGACAAGGAAGACGTTGGACATAATTGATATAATTGGATAAAAAGAAATTACTATAAGTGAACAGTGGTCAGAATAATACTCAAATTGATGCTGGTTACATCGTATATGGACTGTATACTCTTAACGAACGAGGTAAACTGATTGAATACATGTTCTGGTAATGAGTTATGTCTAGAGTTTATGTTCCTATATCGGAACTTATGGGGAGTGTAGTACGGTTGAGTTCATTAGAGAGTTACGGTAAACTATCTAACATATGGCTATTTTGTGTGATGGTTTCTATTGTAATTCGGCTCACGAGGCAAATAAATCAGAGACGTATTTGGACATAACAAAGTTTATTATTATATCAAAATAATCATTACTTAAGGAACGGTACTAACGGCTACAGTGCCATAACAAATCAGATCCAGTGTGGATGAGAGATCACGAATCAGGATAACGAACAGGATAGTTGGCAGCGTCAGGTCAGACAGTTGAGGAGCTCTGTGCACAGTCGACCGAGTTTGGTCCGAGACAAGTACTAATGCGAGATAGAAAAGGTACAGGTTAATAACAAATTAATACATGATTATATCGCAGAACGGTTAACTATATATCTACTAACAGCACTCACACCTGGGTGGGTGGGTGGGTGGGAGAGCGAAGTGGCTTGGTTGGAGGGCGGCAGCGGAATGAGCAGGGGTCGTACACATGTTAACGAGGAAAACTATCAAGCCGTTGCCTCATGGCCAAATTACCCATGTTGACCTTGCCAACATATCCAATTGTTGCTCTATCAATGTGATTTTTTTTCCCTTTTTAATTTGTTTGCGTGAATTGAGTTAGAAGTTGCACAATCCGATGGTTTTTGACTTTCTGATATTTTAAAAATAAATATAGCTTGATCATTAAATTGATCTACTCTACTTTGGAGAAACGCTGATTAGAGGTAGGCCTACGACTAACTTTGGGCATATTTTAAGTGAAATCATACAAGATAATATTGATGTGCACACCGAAATGCTGGACCTTGAAGGTTTGTCTGACGGGTGTAATATATATGTGGACTCTTTGAGCTCTGTACTGCAACTGCTTTTATTACTTATTAGTCAGTCCTTATCTCAGCTGCTGGTCACGTGATCACCTTATCAGCTGGTTGGCCAATAGACCCCGCCAGTTAAGCTGAAAAGTACCCGACTAGAGTGGTTCCACATTCTGCCGATAGATGTCGCTAGCTTAACTGGTGGGGTTTAATAAATGTGAAGAGAGCGGTGGTGAAACCCAGAAGAAAAATACAATATACAAAGATATATATATTACATGGATAAGAGCTTGATGCCTGTTGTGGTATGAATATCTGAATATAATCAAGCATTTTATTATTTTTCCAAGCATTCTTTACAGAGATATAGCATGTGAAATCATAGGCAGTCAGGGAAACGACTTGACTAGAGTGGTTCCAAATTCTGCCGATAGATGTTACTAGCTTAACTGGTGGGGTCTGTTAACATATATTACAAGAGATACTATCTATTAAATTGAATTAATTAAGTTAATATTCCCTCTGTGCATTAATAAAGATTCAAAAAGCACGCCAGTAATCTAAGTTGGGCATGTAGTTGGGAAAATGGCTCTGAACACTAATTGTTGCACCGTATTTCTGATCCTGGACTCCTTATTCCTAAGTAGATTAAATCCAAATGACAACATAAGTGGGATGAGCACCGACACAACTAGTTGCTCAAGCAGCACTGTCTCCAGGACACGGCTGCTAAACAACCCTATCGAAACTGTGTCAGGAAGCTGGGTTATGGACATAACCACGTGAATTTGAAATCCAAGGCGCAAACTGTATCGTTAAATATTACCTATCATAGCTCGCTATGTTTGGAGTGAAGAATTGATTAAATCATGGAGATTAATCGGCCTTAAAAGTCGAGAGCGTCTGGTGGCCGCCATCTTGTTTTTTGCATTCTCTCCCATTTGATCAACATGTGCTATGGTTTCGAAAATGTTATAATTTCATCGGATTGTGTAACTTTTTTATTGAGTTTGTTGGAGTTTTATGTCCTGGCAACATCTAAGGTCATAGAATGGGCTTTTTTTATTAAGAGGGAAGATCTAAATATTTGAGAATGTACTTGAAGCCTATTATTAACTAGCAATTTTGAGCTGGTTTGAACAGGTTTAAAGGTCCACAATCTAATAACTATTTGTACTACCCGGTATCACAAAGATGATTACTTTTCACTATGAATGTGTATATATTAATTGGATTCACGGCACCTACTCCTTTGTGTACTTTTCTACTTAGCCATGTCAAATCTTCTAAAACATTTGTAAGGAGGTCTGGATCGCTAAATTGGATGGTTTTACCAAACGTTCATGACAGTACAGTTCCTGTTTTCAGCGACCTCTGTTTTCGGCAGACCCCTGCCTTATGTAGACATCTTTTCAATGTACAAACTGTCTTTGGGTTCATTGTACTCTCCGTCCGATGACATGTCACCTGTCGTGGTAGGACAACATTGATCTAAATGCAGAGTTGTCTGTTGAAGACAGGTACTGACTGTTGTGTTTATGTTATGTTAGGATCCACTATGTATTTGTCTAAGACATTGCAATCTGGAACATTATTGGTTTTCACAAGAGTGGCATTATAATTCACGACGCGGAGACGGACTGCTATAATATTGGCCTTTATTTGGGATGCTAAATGTCGTTACAAGTTAAGGCTAAGTAAGGTAGTCTAAAGCCGTGTTCACACGGACAAAATGTGAGGCGAATCACACAAATCGAATCAGGTGAGTCGAATTAGCGGCCTGTTCACACGGGCAGTACTTGGGCTGGAAATCGAAATCTGCGCATGAGCAAGTCCAGACTAACCAGCGCCATTTTGGGTTCGACGACGCCGGCACCAGAGAGTGTGGGTTCGACCTAGATATGTAATGACTGAATCGTATTGGTTTGGAACGGTCAAAACTTCTGCTGGGCAGTGAAACCCTAAAAATAAATGATGAAAAAAATATATGTGCACGTCTAGCGGTTTCATAGACCAAATTATAGTATATAGTTCGACGTGCTTAGTCCGCATCACGTAAGTCGGTTGCGTTCACACGGGCAAAATTATCCGCATCACAGAAATCGCCTCACGTAAACTACCTCGATAGGTGGTTTACAGGATCCGCATCACGTGAATCGAATCAGCCCTAATCCGCCTCAGACGTGCGTTCACACGAGAAATGTGATGCGAACTATACAAGTCGCTTTCTACGAATCGATTTACATCGCCCGTGTGAACACGGCTTAAGAGCAATGAGTTCGAGATCAATTAAGTAGGCTAAGAGTAATGAGTTCAGGGTCAATTAAGTAGGCTAAGAGTAATGAGTTCGAGGTCACTTAAATAGGCTAAGAGTAATGAGTTCAAGATAAAGTGTTCAGTTTGAGTTCAATAGTTTAAGTCCGTCGATCAACCAGGCACTCAACCAAATAGTGAGGAGAGTGCCTGGGGAGCCGTGGTGAAAGCCGCTTTCGGAACATAGACGTGCACTCTGTTGGACCTCCAATTTCCTAGGTCACAGATGGCGGTGATCCCGTCTCCGGCCTTTGCCTGCGCCGCCGCGCCTCTTCCTTCCAGATAGTGAGCCCACTGATAGAACCAACCTTAGTGCCTCAGTCAGTGTTCGAGTGTGCAGGGGGCTTCGTCGGTAGTCAGGAAGGCAGGGCCGTCCGGCTCGATGCGTGTGTTGTTTTTATACTTTCTCTAGGCTTGGAGTGGGCAGTACTTGGAGGACAGGATTGCCGGGATGGAGACCGAGTATCCATCCTTGTGGTTTTTAGAGGTCTTGGTAGATCTTATATCTACCGTCTGCTTGTCGCCGTCGTCAAACTCGAGGAAGTCCACCACCTGCCGGTCTTGGTAGTCGGCTAGTAGCGTTTGCCATCTGCTGATCTTGAGTGCAGATGGTACTGGCACTCGTGCCGCTATATAATTAAGGAGGCCCGTGGCTCTCACCTGTGTGTAGATCTCATAGTATGTCTTGTTTACCCACGTGTTGATCATGGCTGTTGGCCAGATCTTGGACAGAATGTTTTTGTAGGACATGGGCATGTGAGGTGGGTTGTCGGGGGTGGCTGGCGCTTCGTCAATACCTGCCAGTACCTCCTTCGGATCCTCGTTGGCCTGCCCACGCTCGTCATGGGTTAAGAGGTCGTCAAGTGGGTTCCCGTCATCATCCCGGTCCGAGCTGGTGCGCCTCATAGTCATCTGGCCCGTTGGTCCCACTGCTGCCATGTTGTGCAGTTTGTCCTGGTTGGGGGTATTGGGGGTCCGGTGGGTGGTTGGTGTCCAGTCGGTGTGTATATGTGGGTCAGCGTGATTAGGGGTCTAGCAGTATGCTCGTGCTGTGTGGTGGCGAGCGTACGTCTATGTTTGGCGAGGGTGTCTGCCTCCTGCATGTGTGTCTGGTCACCTGCATGTGTGTCTGGTCACCATAGTTGGAGTCGGTTGGGGTGGGTTGTGTTGGGTGGGGTGCGGCTGGGATGCTATGTGTGTGTGGTGAGTGGGAGGGGGCCATGTGGGGGTGGGCGGGGGCTTGTTTACATTGTCGGGGTGGGGTGGGGGTGCGTGCACTGTTTACCTCTCATGTGCTGTTTACATCGGCGTGCGCTGAGCACGAGGCGTGGGCGTTGTTTACTTCCGGGTGTGTTGAGCATGTGGGAGGGGGAACACGGGTAAGGGAGACTTCCGGTGTTTGGGTGGGGGCGGGTAACGGGCCATTTCCGGTTCCGGGGTTGCTGGGTGGGTGGTTAGGGGTGGGTAACTGGGTGCTTCCGGTCGATGCTGGTAGGGTGGGGGTGGGGGGGGTTGCTCATTCAAGCCGGTCACTGAGAACTAACTTCACCTGCCCGACTAAGTAAACTAGGTGCCCCGGGCAACCGGGCAGTCCTTATTGTCCTCCCCTGGACCACCAATGTGAATTATTTTCTACTGGTACCCCTATTTCTAAATAATTGAGACACTATGTTAAGGGAACATTAATGACAATTTTAATAGGCTAAACTTTTTTTTAATTAAAAAGAAATATAAACGAACAAAATATTTCAACCCAATTGGATCGCTATTCACGCGACACAAATAACTATTCATTGACAGCTTCCAACAAAAGTAATGTTAGATATGGAGTTCGAATGTTAGATAATTGTATATGGATGATGTATCAGCAGACATATTGTGTATATTTTTCAACTGAATATAAAAAAAAGTCAGTTAAAGTGTTGCAATGTTATTTAATACAGAATATCAATGCAGTTGTTGTGGTCTTAGATGTTATGTTACATGTAAGGACTGCGTTTTATAATGAAATTATATTCATTATTGTTTTAACTGTATATTTTAGTTGACGAATACGGAAGTTTATTGATGTTGAGTTGAGTTTTATTTAACCACAAACATGTAGTACAGTGACTGTATGGCTTCCCCAAGGGCTGATCTTCCAGCCAAGCAACCAATGTTACGTTAAATTATAGCTCATACTTATGCAAAATACATTGGTACAACAAATCGGCAATTGAAATCTTTACCTAGAATCAGATATGTCCTCGTATGTATACATATATGTAAGCATTTCACATGCATGTATATACATTTGTACATACATCTGTACATTAGTAGCCTTTAAAAAAAATATTGAATGGTTAAATCTTAGCATTATTTTTTATTATTTTTACTTTTTAAATTTTATTTGTGTTCTGATCATGGAGTTTAAAATGAGTAATCGCATAACCAGAATTACACACAGTAAAATACATATCTTAATGGCGTAATGTTTAAGGTTACATAATCCGTTGAAAACAAACTAGATTCAAAACCAAACGGCCACGTAAATTTGATCCTACAAATCCAAACTTGAGCTGTGTTCACACGGGCAAAATGTGAGGCGAACTAGACAAATCGAATCAGGTGAGGCGAATTAGCGGCCCGTTCACACGGGCAAAATTATCCGCATCAGAGGAATCGATTCACGTAGACTACCTCGCTTAGGTGGTTTATAGGATCCGCATCACGTGAGTCGAATCAGCCCTAATCCGCATCAGACGTGCGTTCACACGCGAAATGTGAGGCGAACTAGGCAAGTCGCTTTCTACGAATCGATTTACATTGCCCGTGTGAACACGGCTTTGGATACTATTATAGTTATTATTCATCATTTCTTTGTGAGCCCCTCACCCCCCCCCCCCTTTTTTTCTTCTTTTTTTCCCGAAAGAACGTTAAACGTCACTGACTTGGACATAACCCAGTTAAAACAGAGTGATGGCATATTTCAGGCTACTTGGACCTCAACTGGTGTGCATATACAAATTATTTTACGTGCTTGCACGTCAAATATCTACAAAGTTGATTAATCGACTATCATGAACACTCTGCACTGAAGTAGCATAGGTTATTATTGGCAACCTGGGCCGCGTTCAGGGTGTGTCTTGGCGATGCTTTTTGGCTTATTTCCTTTCAGGGTTCGTCTCGGAGACGCCTCCTATTTCAGACAGGAGATGAAAAGCGCCTCGAAAATGGCTGCCGTATTCAGTGGTTTCAGCCAATCAGAGTGCTTCCTTTTCATTGTAAATGGAGGCTGACTAAGGAGGCTGCCATTTTGGAGCCGGCCCATAGCTAAATGCAGTTCAAACTAGCATGACGTCAGGGCCACCTCTGAGGCGCCTCCGAGACGGACCCTGAACGCGACCCTGATATATAAATCGGCTATGGAGTGGCTGCGTCACGGTTACAATGTCCTCACAATCTCCACATACATTTTCACTATCGCCACATGGAATACTTAGTATTGAATCATTATTACAATTGACATTCTTTCCTTTCATATACCAAGAATTAGGGTTCGGAGGGCCTTAAAAAGAAACCAGCTCGTTCTAAATTTAGCTCAGACGATTACCCTGCCTTACGTTTTCTGCTCATGAATCTAATCCAATGAAATCCTGGTCCACCAAACAAACGCCATATTGCTGTACCTCGATTTTGAGTTTAAGGTGTATTTTTTAATTGTTGATTATTGATGTTTGGGGCCTTTCATTCATGTTTCAATTTTATCTAGTTGCGAAGATATGAGGAAAATAGATTGTTTCTGACTTAGTGGTGGCCATCTTGAATTTAGCTTCCTAACACAAATTTCTTAAAGGTGACATGATATTACCTGCAGTTTGAGAATATGTATGCCCTAAACATCAATAATCAACAATAAACAAACTTTAGACTCAAAAACGAGGTTCCATGGTACTTGTGCCGGACTAAAATATTAAAAAACTAAAACACCTATCTAGATTTGATCCTACATATCCAACTTAGATACTAGTGTACTTATTAAGCATCTGTTACTGCATGAAAAGGTATATGTACGAAGTCAAGTTTGTGAGGCCCGTCACTGCTGTAGCTTATGTCAGAATTTCGACATGCATGCCAAATTCATGTAGAAGTAACCAACCGGTATTGGGACAGGCAGCACCTGTTGACCAGCTGCACTTGCTTACCTGTCCTCACGGGCAACTGTGCTCCAAGCCGCTCTAGCTGCATCACACAGAACCTTCCAGAAACGGCACACATTAGAGTCCTCTATCCGCTTAGCATAATATTTGCATAAAGGTGAACATTTACAAATACCCATATATATTTGGAACTCAAAATCATCGGACTGTGCAACTTTAAAGATTGTCCATTTGTTGGGGCTTTACGTCCGAACAATTTAATTAAGTTGATATGGAAGCATGTTTTTAAGCATTGTTTAATATGAGCGCGAATTATTAAGTTATAGATTGACATCTGGGAATAATTAATCATTGTAATTAAAGCTGCATAGTCTGATGAAGCATTACATTTTCAAAACCAAACCAATTATCTAGATTTGGTTCTAAATATATAACTTAGACACTGATGCACTTTTCAAACATTCGCTTCTGCAAAGAAGGGAATACTGAGTCAAATTAATTGAGCCTGTTATTGCAGAAGGTTATGGTGTCAGAGTTTTGGGTGTGCTTGCCAAAACTAATTTGACATGTTTGCACTTCAAATTTCTCAAAAGTTAGCCATTTAAAATAAAGGTTACTTCAACTGAAGTAAAGTAGATTATAATAACCAATCTCATATTTATCTATACAATTTTTTTGCAGAAACTCAAAACCATCGGACTATGCAGCTTTAAACATTTCTGTTCATCTGTTTGTTGGTCCTAGCAAGTTAATTAAGTTGACATGGAAGCAAGCATTATTTGATATGAGCGAGAATTATTAAGGCATAGATTAATCATTAGAAATAATTAATCTAATAATAAGTAAGTTGCATAATAACGATCATAATTAATACATGTAATTAATAAGTCATAAATAAATAAATTTCTGATATTTTCAAATACATCAAAAAGACGGCTGAAATAACGATTTCGATCCAATTTTAACACCTTCCATATGAAAAAATTGTTCTATAATATAATAAATACAGCTTGACTACCAGCTCAGATCCACTGATACTTCTTTACCCAAGTTTATATATTGTTCATTGTGAGACCTGCGACGCTAGTTTATATATTGTTCATTGTGAGACCTGCGACGCTAGTTTGCCATATTTGTTTGCGTATCAAATACACGAGGTGCTATAGTATAAATGTCCTGAACGTGAGATATTTAAAATCTCCAACCCTTAAACCATGCTGTCTTATAATATTCGCCGCCTGATAAATGTTACTTCTAGAACTGGATTGAGATTATGTGTCAAAGTTTGTGAGTTACGGTGCGTTAGATGGCTAGCTTGGTCATTGTAATAGAATGCCATGGCTTAACGTTGAGAATATGTTTATATATAAAAACAGCGTTATTATTTTACATATGTATAATTTATTATACTTCTCTAGAGCGAGATTACTGTCGTCGATATGGTAATGGGGTTGCAGCATGTGTGCTTCATAGTGAAGCTTTCGATTGAAATAAAACAATTTACTTGAAATTCTATCTAATTGGTTCGTTTTTCTTGGTTATCCCCCCCCCCCCCCCTCCCCACATCTCAGTTGAAGCTGCGTAATCTGATGAAAACCTATCCAAGTATTACTTTGTTGTTGTTTTACGTCCTAGCAATATCTAAGGTCATATCAGGACGGCCGAGTGTTACTAGAATAATGTTCTTAGCAGTTCTAAGTGAAATATAGTTGACCTTTCTCCAATATGCTCGGTCGTTGGAGTTTTACATCCTGGCAAGATACAAGGTCATATTAGGATGGGCACTGACTTGTGACGGTGCGCACTCATGGCGACTTTATAGTGCTACCACACTGGGAGACCAGGCTGCCAGCACTGTGACCTCATTTCCCACTGTCACAGTATCCTGATACTGAGCTAATCAGACTTTGCCGTATCCTAGTAATGCTGAGCGCCAGGCTAGGTACCGACAAGTATGTGTACGTCATTGGTTTGAACGGGGCGGGAATCGAACTCCCAACCTTCCGCACGGGAAGCCTGCGCTCTACCGATTCGGCCACCGCGTCCGGTTCCTCGAAAATGAATATTTAGAACATACCATTGCAAAGAGTAAATATTAAAATCAGGTGACCAGATATTGGAACAATTAGGCTGATTAAACATTTTTATTTTAACGATAACACATGTAGGCCTACATGAAATCTTTGATTGAAAGTTTTATCATAAAAATATCTGATTGATTCACCTCATATAAAGAATGAGGAAGACCAACTTATAACATTTGTAATAGTACCTTCCCACTGGGATACCATGCTGTTGGCATTATGAATCTTCATGACACAATATCCCACTCAGTCACATTATTATTATCCACACATTGCGCTAACCAGTCCTTGCCCTCTTACCAAGTAATGTCAAGGACTATGTAAAGGTGTCAATTTTCTACGTATGTGGTTTCACTCGACCCGGGATTGGTCATATAGCATCCTGTACGGTGCTGCTAGGGCGTAAAACCCCAACAAACAAATAATCCTGGACTGGAATTGGGCAGTTTACCGACTCGGCCATCCGGTCCATTCTAACACATTTTCTGTCTGTGAAATTAAAGTGACAGAATAAATGCCAACTTTTTTGCCGTGAATACACAGCGCTAAACCATCACAATCAATCAATCAATCAATACTTGACTACTGGGTCTATACACATCTTGGTCATAAAAGCACATGAAAATATACAATATATCCGATTACATCAATTAATTCTAATCACTATATAACCACTTTCCTTATACATTATTACCTTAATTCTTATCATTAGTTATGCTATTTTGCTTAGAATTTGATTTTAACATACAATACATTTTGGCACATCTTTCCACCGGGATGTTTGACAGATGTCTTTAGATTAGTTTTAAAGTTGAATAGTCCGATGACAGCATCAACCTTTTGAAACCTAAACAGATTTGATCCCACATATCCAACTTAGATGCTGCTGGCTTCATTAAACATATTTTACTGCATAGAAGGGTAATACTAAGTCGATTTAAAATTGAACAGTCTGATGGTTTTGAGTTTCTGTCATTTTCGGAGATAAACACATTAGGTTGATCGTTGTAATGTACCTTATTTTAGTTTGAAGTAACTTTGATTTTAAATGGCTAACTTTTGAGATATTTGAAATGTGAACATGCAGAATTTGTTTTGGCAAGCACGCCAAAACTCTGACACCCTAGGTTTCTGCAGTAACAGGTTCTATTAAATTGCCTCAGTATTCCCATCTATGTGGCGACAAATGTTTGATAAGTACACCAGTATCTAATTAGATATGTAGAATAAAATCTAGATAATTGTTTTGGTTTTGAAAATTTGATGTTTTCATTGGATTACGCAGCGTTAATAGAACTTGTCACTGCTGAAGCTTATGACGTCCAGCATTTCAATGTGCACACCAAAAGTAATTTTCCATGTTTTCACTTTAATGTTAGCCAATTTGAATCGAAGATACTTCAAACTAAAGAAAGGTGGATCATAGTGATCCACCTATTATCTTTATTTCAAAAACTAAAAATGAACGGATTATAAAAATGTATCCGAACTATGCTTATATGATTCTATGCTAAAGTGATAATGTGAAATTTTGGATATTGACACCATGCATCTACCCGAACCTTTTTTAAAACCTTTTTCTTGTAAGACACAATCCTTTTTGCTTAACTGCAATTCATAAAATCTTGTTTGAATTTGTTGTGTTAAAATGATGTTATGGATATTACATGCTTAATATTAACAGATTTTGTCAATGGGTATACAATCAAAATAAAAAAAGTGCCATTTCTTTTTCAACTCTGACATATGCAAACCGTCATATGAACATGGATTCTCCTGTTATTTGGAATGTTTTCTGCTTTTATTCTAAATGTTTTCACTTTTGGTTTCCATGTCACAAAAGCGGTAAACAGTTTCTGAGAACGACCCATATTCATATGACCCATATTCATATGACCTCACCTCATCCTATCAAAACCCTAACAGCACCAGGAGTGCACTTTGGTGACTGATGTCTCACGCCTAGTAGCTCTGTAAAAAGCGCAGGTCACTTTTCTTTTTTTACATGTAATTTATAGGAATGTTCTTGTCAGATCATAGATACAAAATTCACCTCTGACTCAGTTCAGAGGTTGGTTGGTTGTTGGGAGTTTTACATCCTGGCAACATCTAAGGTGATATCAGGATGGGTGCCGACTTGCGACAGTGTGCAATAATCAGAGATGAAAGTGCTCTCCGGGGAAAAAAGCGGAAATGCTGATATTCTCCCATAGGTTTAGCATTGTCAGGGAATCGCGGAAAATTCCCCGAAGTCGGGTTTCATTTATATTGGTATACACTGATAGTGCTGAGCCGTTTGAAGCATGTATTAGTAGTGTACGCTGATAGTGCTGCGGAGCTTGGAGCATTTATTAATATTAGTAGTGTACACTGAAATCTAATGGCGATTTTACTGTGCTGTGCCACTTGGAAATCAGGCCACCAGCACCATGGCCCGATATCCCACTCAGTTACATTATCCTGACACTGAGCAAACCAGTCCTTGCCCTATCCTATTAATGCTGAGCGTCAAGCTAGGAAGCGACTAGTATCAATTCTATAAGTCATTGGATTGACTCGACCGGGAACCGAACTCTCGACCTTCCGTACGCAATGCCCACGCTCTACCGATTCGGCCACCGTGCCCGGTCAGTTCAGAGGTGAATAACAACCTCATGTAAAAGTGAGCGAAAGCATGTTTAATTGTTGATGGCCTTAGTCTGACAACCTTACCATCTACGGGTAAAATGTCAATACCCACAATCTGATCACGTATGTTTCCCCATCACACCATACTCTTCACAGAGTTCATATCACATTATATCACGTCATAACGACACAAAATCACTTTGAATCTATAGAGCCTACCAAGTAGACCCGCCATGTTTGAAGGCTTGTGTGTGAGCCACGGAGCCGTCATTATTTATATACAGTAAAACCTCCCTAATCGACCACCTCCACAGATCGACCATTCCCCTATATCACTCACCTTATTTGGGTCCCAACAATACCATTGTAACAATATTCTAACTCCCTAAACCGACCACCTCCCTAAATTGACCACATAAAGTCGGTCCCAAGCTTTAGACCGACTTTAGAGGTTTTAGAGGTTTCAGAGGTTTTAGAGCTTTTACTGTAGTATGTGCGCTATAGTCGAGTGCTACCATCTATGAGGTGTTTCTAGGAGTTGCTTTTGAACGTCCCGGCAGTCAACACTCACCGATCTAGTACTAGTTCAGTGTTTGGGTTCCAGGGGGCATGGTCAGTAGTAGTTCAGTGTTTGGGTTCCAGGGGACGTGGTCAGTAGTAGTTCAATGTTTGGGTTCCAGGGGACGTATCAGTAGTAGTTCAGTGTTTGGGTTCCAGGGGGGGGGGGGGGTGGTGGTCAGTAGTAGTTCAGTGTTTGGGTTCCAGGGGGCATGGTCAGTAGTAGTTCAGTGTTTGGGTTCCAGGGGGCATGGTCAGTAGTAGTTCAGTGTTTGGGTTCCAGGGGATGTGGTCAGTAGTAGTTCAGTGTTTGGGTTCTAGGGGACGTGGTCAGTAGTATTTCAATGTTTGGGTTCCAGGGGACATGGTCAGTAGTAGTTCAGTGTTTGGGTTCCAGGGGGCATGGTCAGTAGCAGTTCAGTGTTTGGGTTCCAGGGGGCATGGTCAGTGGATCAGTGTTTGGGTTCCAGGGGGCATGGTCAGTAGTAGTTCAGTGTTTGGGTTCCAGGGGGCATGGTCAGTAGTAGTTCAGTGTTTGGGTTCCAGGGGATGTGGTCAGTAGTAGTTCAGTGTTTGGGTTCTAGGGGACGTGGTCAGTAGTATTTCAATGTTTGGGTTCCAGGGGACATGGTCAGTAGTAGTTCAGTGTTTGGGTTCCAGGGGGCATGGCCAGTAGTAGTTCAGTGTTTGGGTTCCAGGGGGCGTGGTCAGTAGTAGTTCAGTGTTTGGGTTCCAGGGGGGTGGTCAGTAGATCAGTGTTTGGATTCCAGGGGGCGTGGTCAGTAGCAGTTCAGTGTTTGGGTTCCAGGGGGCATGGTCAGTAGTAGTTCAGTGTTTGGGTTCCAGGGGGCGTGGTCAGTAGTAGTTCAGTGTTTGGGTTCCAGGGGGCGTGGTCAGTAGTAGTTCAGTGTTTGGGTTCCAGGGGGGTGGTCAGTAGATCAGTGTTTGGATTCCATGGGGCGTGGTCAGTAGCAGTTCAGTGTTTGGGTTCCAGGGGGCATGGTCAGTAGTAGTTCAGTGTTTGGGTTCCAGGGGGCATGGTCAGTAGTAGTTCAGTGTTTGGGTTCCAGGGGGAGTGGTCAGTAGTAGTTCAGTGTTTGGGTTCCAGGGGGCGTGGTCAGTAGTAGTTCAGTGTTTGGATTCAAGGGGGGTGGTCAGTAGATCAGTGTTTGGATTCCAGGGGGCGTGGTCAGTAGCAGTTCAGTGTTTGGGTTCCAGGGGCATGGTCAGTGGATCAGTGTTTGGGTTCCAGGGGGCATGGTCAGTAGTAGTTCAGTGTTTGGGTTCCAGGGGGCATGGTCAGTAGTAGTTCAGTGTTTGGGTTCCAAGGGGGTGGTCAGTAGATCAGTGTTTGGATTCCAGGGGGCGTGGTCAGTAGCAGTTCAGTGTTTGGGTTCCAGGGGGCATGGTCAGTAGTAGTTCAGTGTTTGGGTTCCAGGGGGCGTGGTCAGTAGTAGTTCAGTGTTTGGGTTCCAGGGGGCGTGGTCAGTAGTAGTTCAGTGTTTGGGTTCCAGGGGGGTGGTCAGTAGATCAGTGTTTGGATTCCAGGGGGCGTGGTCAGTAGCAGTTCAGTGTTTGGGTTCCAGGGGGCATGGTCAGTAGTAGTTCACTGTTTGGGTTCCAGGGGGTGTGGTCAATAGTAGTTCAGTGTTTGGGTTCCAGGGGGCGTGGTCAGTAGTAGTTCAGTGTTTGGGTTCCAGGGGGCGTTGTCAGTAGTAGTTCAGTGTTTGGGTTCAAGGGGGGTGGTCAGTAGATCAGTGTTTGGATTCCAGGGGGCGTGGTCAGTAGCAGTTCAGTGTTTGGGTTCCAGGGGGCATGGTCAGTGGATCAGTGTTTGGGTTCCAGGGGGCGTGGTCAGTAGTAGTTCAGTGTTTGGGTTCCAGGGGGCATGGTCAGTAGTAGTTCAGTGTTTGGGTTCCAGGGGGCATGGTCAGTAGTAGTTCAGTGTTTGGGTTCCAGGGGGCGTGGTCAATAGTAGTTCAGTGTTTGGGTTCCAGGGGGCATGGTCAGTAGTAGTTCAGTGTTTGGGTTCCAGGGGGCGTGGTCAGTAGTAGTTCAGTGTTTGGGTTTAAGGGGGGTGGTCAGTAGATCAGTGTTTGGATTCCAGGGGGCGTAGTCAGTAGCAGTTCAGTGTTTGGGTTCCAGGGGGCATGGTCAGTGGATCAGTGTTTGGGTTCCAGGGGGCATGGTCAGTAGTAGTTCAGTGTTTGGGTTCCAGGGGGGTGGTCAGTAGTAGTTCAGTGTTTGGGTTCCAGGGGACGTGGTCAGTAGTAGTTCAGTGTTTGGGTTCCAGCGGGGTGGTCAGTAGTAGTTCAGTGTTTGGGTTCCAGGGGTCATGGTCAGTAGTAGTTCAGTGTTTGGGTTCCAGGGGGCGTGGTCAGTAGTAGTTCAGTGTTTGGGTTCCAGGGGGCATGGTCAGTAGTAGTTCAGTGTTTGGGTTCCAGAGGGTGTGGTCAGTAGTAATTCAGTGTTTGGGTTCCAGGGGGCATGGTCAGTAGTAGTTCAGTGTTTGGGTTCCAAGGGTCATGGTCAGTCAGTCATCAATTACAAGGTGGTATAGCAATAAAAGCCGAAGCGGTATGATGTCCTTAACTCACTAGCAGGTCAATGAAATACTCACCTCCAGTACACAATACCGAGTACCGGAAGACATTAACTAGCAGGTTGACTTCAAGATGGAAGCTCCAATGTCAGCCATGGCACTTTTATGGTATTTACTTAGTTTTTACTTAGATTTTGCAACAAAACAGTTTCTACAAGCATCCCCACCGCCACCACACAATAATCAATTATAATAGAAAGGTCAGGAGTTGGGAATTTTGTTTCTTTCGCTACAAACGGCGGAATCTAAGGTTAAATCACCTGGTGTAGTCCACATTAAACAGTAAACAAACTCCGAATGTAATGCATGAATGACATCATGGGTTGGATTCCCTCATCACATGATCTAATACGGTTCCCCACAGGACCAAATATGGTTGCTCACAGAACGGGAACATTGGGAAACGTTTAGGTTGTACTTGCACACTAGTCATTGTGGACACTGACCTAAACACTCTCCCTCCATATATTCAGTCACATAAACTGAAAAGGTGTGCTTGGAGAGAATTTGTCAGAGTAGAGTTCCAGTCTCAGCGACCAATACCGGATCTCTTTAACAATCCTTCAGTTTTGTCTAGAAGATGCAGTGAGAGTTCCGTGGCATCGGGTCCGATCAAGATTAGAGGTTGCCTCTTTCGCCAAGCACAGGACGACCTTTGAAAGCCCATATATCCTACAGAAAATAATGGATGGAATGTATCAATTTATTATATGCGTACTATTAGGATGTCATCAGACAGGATGAGGATGTCATCAGACAGGCTACCAAAGCAGATCCTCTATTCTCAACTGTCTTCTGGCTACAGAAAGAGAGGGCGCCCCCATCTCCAGTTCAAAGATACCATCAAGAGAAACCTGAAGCTAAGAGACATTAAGACCGACTCATGGACGCAACTCTCACAGCAGAGAGCTAAATGGAGAGCGGCAGTGAAGTAATGAAAGCAGTCTTTGTCACATCGCGACCGACAGCATGATGATGATGATGACTATTAATTACGTAATTGTCTTAATTGTAATTGTTATCTACTCTATTTGTAATTGTGCCAACTAACTACTATAAAATCCAACTGCTATTTAAGGCCCTTGAGGGAGGTAGTGGGCGACCTGGGGGGGGGGGGGTAGTGGTTTGCTACTAGGCAGGCACCTTTCTGTTTCCCACTTCTCCCTCCAGGTGCTGTTGCCATCGCCCTGCATCTGCCCAGTGCCTCACTGAATTTCACTATATACAATTACAAACATTAATATTATAAATATACATATACTTCGCTATATATAAAATAAAACAGGTATATTTCCAATAAAATGATGTAACAATTAAGTGCAAGCGAATGAACAATTAAGCTATTAGTTTGACTCAGCCGAGGTTCGAAAAATCATAACCTGTCACATGGGAAGTGAGTGCTCAACACATTTTTGCTTTCATAGCAAAATAGCTCCCAAATTAACAAGTTAAAATTAAAGCTCTTCCAAACCAAAGTAGTGTAGCTCATAATGGTCAACATACTATGTTTATCTAAAAGAATAATATGGCAGAAACTCAAAAACAGCAGATTATGCGACTTTAAATATGCATAAAAAGGCACACATACCTTCAAGTAGACTTTTGAATCGATACCGACACCAAACTTCTTCCTGGCAACCTCTCTAACTTCGTCTTCTATGATGGACTGGGAGGTTCCCGCCACATCAATGTAGTTACAGCTGCTGGCCGCGTAGTGGCAGGAGATGGCCTAGGCAGTGACAATAGGAGTGACAGTAGTAGTGACAGTAGTAGTGACAGTAGTAGTGACAGTAGTAGTGACAGTGACAGTAGTAGTAGTAGTAGTAGTGACAGTCAAGTACTCGAGATAGCCTGTAAATGTACTTAAACGGACCCGGTATAGGCTGCTGAGACTGGAACTGTACTCCAACAAATGCTCTCCAAGCACACCTTTTCAGTTTGTGTAACGGAATATGTGGAGGGAGAGTGCCACAATGGCTAGTGTGCAAGTACAACCTAAAGGAGTTCCCTGGTCTGTGAGGAACCGTATTTGGTCATGTGATGAGGGAATCCCACCCATGATGTCATTCATATTTTGCATTTGGAGTTTGTTTGTCGTCTCAGTGGCCTATACCAGGCGACTTCGACATCCTCTTCCCATCGCTATGGTTACAGGATACACCTATCATGGTTTGAATCAAACTAGACGAGGCCATGTAGCAGCCAAGTCTAGTTTGATATCAATCCACAATAGGGAAGTCCTGTAACCTTCATCTTAGAAAGCCCACGACCCCACCATCTACCAGCATGGGAGACGGACGCTCTAACTCATCCGGCCATCCCGTCTGGTCGTGGGTTCGAACCCCGGTCGAGTCAAACCAATGACTTAAAAATTGATACTTGTTGCTTCCTAGCCAGGTGCTCGGCATTATTAGGACAGGGCAAGGACTGGTGTGCTCAGTGTCAGGATAATGTGACTGAGTGGGATACCAGGTCATGGTGCCGGCAGCCTGGTTTCCCAGTGGGACAGCACTATAAAGTCGCCATGAGTGCGCACTGTCACAAGTCGGTACCTGTCCTGATATGACCTTAGATGTTGCTAGGATGTAAAACAACAACAAACAAACAATCATGGTAGAAAGCAGATTTCACAATCTAAGAAGCTAAATATATTGATCAGATACTTACCTATACTTTTGAATTGCAGACTTCATTAAATCATGTAGATTAATTAATAGACGTAAATCGAGAGAATTCAGTGGTCAGACACAGGGTTAGTGCCAGTAGATAATCTGTTCTGTTTGTTTGTTGGGGTATTGTGCATGTTATAGACCTATTTCATATGACGTCAGCATAGGTATTTAGATCAGTGCGCGCACTGTTCGGCTGCAGGACGACACACTGTCACACTGCAAATCCAATGGCTATGAGCAATCTTCATAGAGAAAAGGTGAAATATCTCTAAAACCACACCACCTAGAAACAAACTGCTTGGAACACATATAGAAAACATATTCAACTATGAGATTATATTAAATTTATAAGATTAAGGGGCTGTCACATTAGGGTTTTTGGGGGAGTGTATGGCGGCGTAGGCGCATTACGTCATATACGTCGGCATACGCCGCCATACGCTATGCATACGCTACGCATACGCTCCGCATATGCTCCGCATACGCCGTCATGTGCCGGCTTATGCCGGCCTATGCCGCTGTACACCGCCATACGCTTTCTCCCGTGCATCCATCCAAATATTTTTGTGCATGCTAAAAAAATCTCGACCTATGGGAGCGTATGGTTCATACGCTACTCATACGCTACTCATACGCCGGTGTACGCTCCTCGTACGCCGGTGTACGCTCCTCGTATGCTAGGGGTGCACCGGCGTAGGTTACGCATACGCTCAACTTCCGTCACCAGCGTATCTCTAGCGTATGCATAACCTACGAGTTACGTATGGGAGCGTACTCATAGCGTATGCAGAGCGTATTCCAAGCATATGCCATAGGTCTCGACAACGATCTTGACTCATATGCTACTCATACGCTCATACGCTATGCATACGCTATGCATACGCTATGCATATGCTACGCATACGCTATGCATACGCTACGCATACGCTACGCATAGGTTCCATATGCCAATCAAAACCGTCAACAAATGTCACAGTACGTTTTCATACGCTCCTCGTACGCTCCTCATAGGTTACGCATACGCTCAAAAACACCCGATAGGTCACCAAAGGTTATGATAGGCCAGCACGCGCAGGACTTACGTAGGTTTTCAATACGCTCCCGCCATACGCCGTAATGTGACAGGGCCTTTAGGGTTCTGCATTTCAATTAATTTTGAATAAAATTGACATTTTGAACTGCGCGTTTCGGCAAACTGAATGCATTGTAAATGGCCGTGAGCAATCTTCATACAGAAAAAGTGAAATATCTCTAAAACCACACAATCTAGAAACAAACCGCTGGGAACACATAGAAAACATATTCAACGAACAGATTATATTAAATTCATAAGGTTAGGGTTCTGCATTTCTATTAATTTTGAATATAATTGACCTTTGAACTGCGCGTATCGGCAAACTCAATGAGTCAATGCATTGGCAATGGCCGTGAGCAATCTTCATACAGAAAAAGTTAAATATCTCTAAAACCACACCACCTAGAAACAAACCGTTTGGAAAACATATAGAAAACATGTTTAACACACAGATTATATAGGTTAGGGTCATATAGAAAACATGTTTAACACACAGATTATATTAAAGGGACCAGATATAGGTCGCTGAGACGACCCATACTCCGACAAATGCTCTCCAAGCATACGTTTGCCTGTTTTCAGTTTATGCAACTACATATGTGGGGGGAGAGTGCTGACATTGCTTGCTTCTGTTGTGTTTTATTTAGTCCAGCAGCACTGACACTTTTAGACAACCATATAGATAAAGGATTAAAAACAAAATTAATCGAGAGGTATCAGAAGAGCAATTTGGATTCAGACCAAACAGTGGAACAAGGGAAGCCATTTTTAACATGAGAACAATAATTGAGAGACACCTAGAAGTAGATAAGGATATATACATATGTTATATAGACTACGCTAAAGCATTTGACAAAGTACATCATAAGAAACTCATAGAAGCTCTACAAAAAATCGGTCTAGACGGTAAGGACGTTCGGCTTGTGGCCAACCTCTACTGGGAACAGTATGCTGCTGTAAGAATTGGAGACTCATTGACACCAGAAGTGAAGATCAAATGTGGAGTGCGACAAGGATGTGTTCTATCACCTAGTCTTTTCAACATTTATACGGAAATGATTTTCAGAGAAATAGATGACATCATAGGAATAAATGTTGGAGGTGGAAATATCAATAATACAAGATACGCAGACGATACAGCACTGCTAGCCTTAACGTCAAATCGACCACAAGATATAGTGGATGAAGTCAAAGAAAAAAGTGAGAGATGTGGCCTCAAAATGAATGTAAAGAAGACAAAATCCATGGTTGCCAGCAGAAAGGAATACAAACCAAGAGCAGAGATAAAAGTTAATGGTGTAATCTTGGAGCAGGTAGAGTCATTTGTGTATCTGGGCCATTTAATAACTAGTGATGGCGGATGTGAGAGAGAGATTAAACGGAGAATAAACATTGCCAAAACAACATTTCTAAAGATGCAGAATGTACTAACATCTAGAGACATGAATATAAAAACAAGACTCCGACTGCTAAAATGCTGTGTGTGGTCTACACTTTTATATTGCTGCGAGACATGGACTTTGAAGAAAGCAATAACAACAAAGCTCAAGGCATTTGAAATGTGGCAATACAGAAGAATGTTAAAAATTCCATGGACAGCAATGATAAGCAACGTGGAGGTCCTAACAAGAATGAAAATAAAGAGACAGATAATACAAACGATCAAAAACAGAAAAATTAAATACTTTGGCCACATGATACGACACCAGGAATCACAGAGAAGAATACTGGAAGGGAAGATAGAAGGGAAAAGACCAAGAGGGAGAAGGAGAACAACATGGATGGACAACATCACTGAGTGGACAGCAATGAGCTATGCGGAATGCGTGAGAGGAACGAATGACAGGAAGAGATGGAGGTCCATTGCAGCCAACCTTCTTCGAGAAGACGGCACCCATTGATTGATTGATAGATACAATTTTTTTTTAGAAATTGCAATCTAAAATAATAAATATGAAGTTCAAATGTTTATTTATCATAACCAGCAACTTTTTGTGTGAATAAATGATTAAATCATGTAGATTAATAGACTTTAAAAGTTGAATTGAGAGCTTTCTATGGCTGCCATCTTGGTGGATGCCATGGCTTCCCCTGTGTGTGGGGAACCCCTCTAGCTCATGTGATGAGGGAATCCCACCTATGATGTCATTCATACATCACAGACCTCAACTCTCCTCCCACATGTTCAGTGGTATGAACTGAACAAACTAAGCAAAGGTATGTTTGGAGAGCTTTTGATGCTGGATTCGTTTGTATCTGGGTGAGGTATAACAGGCGACTTTAAATTTATATGGTTAGGGTTCTGCATTTCTATTAATTTTGAATAAAATAAGACGCTTTGCACTCGCGTACCGGCAAACTCAAGGGCAGTGTGCATTCGTTCTGCAGCCAAGCTGCGTGCGCATACACAATGTTTATAAACATTGAAAGGGGTCTATTCGTAACATAGGTAATTTATTGTCATCACTTGTTCATTCACATCATGGAGATCAGCTAGATAAGCATCACTTTTCTGGGATCCTTTCTGTCTGTAAGGAATTTGTATGCATTTATTGTATCACCTCAGTTTATTGTAAACATACCTTGCAGCTCTCTGCAAGGTATGTTTACAATAAACTAAAATAAAAGAATTGATTGAATTGAATTGAAAATTGATTGATACGGGGAGGAGATCACGCGAAAGGACACTGATGGCGCCACCTACCCCCAAACTACTGAACTAACCACGGCCGCCGCCGATGCACTCGCCGCCTGGAGGATCACGACCGAATTAACCCTACCAGCCGCCTCCGGCTGCCCACCCGAACTGACTTTGAATTTCCCGCCAACCGATCACATGACCAACCTCCTCGAGGTTCAAACCATCACACCCGATCCAGCCGCCAACAACGGAACACCTACCTAAACTTCCCCCACCCACCCACACCTCTGATAAAACAGGCAACGGCCGGGTAGGGTTGAGGGTTCGGGTCCCGCCCACCATTTGACCGAATGAACTTTCTTCTTTTTTTTTTTTTGTTCAAGTGTTTTTATTCCTCTGAATAACATGTTGTCAGTGCTAATGCACTGGTCTTCCAGCCCTAATCACAATTGCCTCTACCCAGTAAACAAATCTACAACAATATACGGATAGACAATTACAGGAAAATAAGCAAAACATCGGTACATGAATGAGAGGTAAAGAACAAGATAAGCGAAAAAAGAAACATATGCGGGGATGTTAGACTAGTATGGTAGGCGTTAGTAGGGAGTGGGGCATAACTGATTATCTTTCTAGTATTAACATACTCGTTGAAAGGGTGATAGGGGATGTAGGGTGGGCCTTTGTGATTGAACTTGTGTTCATGGTAATCTCAGGTGGGGCCTATTGAGTTAGTAAGTAGGTTAATATTGATTAATCATGTACCTCAGTAGGATCCAACTAGAATCATTTCCAGGCTCATTCCGTTGTAGATGTTTTTTTTGGTCTAGTTGGCCGTTACTGGTTGAGTTTACAGTGTTTGTTTGGGGGGGGGGGGGGGGAAGCGGGGGGACAGGGAAAGGAATGGCAACACCGACCCAGTGTATCATTGATCTGCTTTGGCCTAGGCTGGTTGATTTAAATGTGCATGGAGGTTTATCTTGAAAGTTTTCTAACAATCACTGTTCCTGACACGTGCTGGTAGTTGGTTCCAGTGTGCTCCTCCCAGAACAACTGGTGACTTTTTCATTTTACTAGTTTTAACATGCGGGACTTCCAGGAGGGTGGCTTGTGCTGCATGTGTGGCTTGTGTAGGTGTGTCTATGTAATATGGGGCTCTCGCGCGGTGGTACATTAGGCCTAATAGGTGTTTGTCTCTGCGAATATTTAGGGCATCTAGTTTAGATGTATTGTGCATCTCAATGGTATGTAGTGTAGCTTACCGACATTGTAAACTGAACTAACCATTGTAGATTTGAACATAATGTTTATGAATAAAGATTAACCACTATAATCTCTCTGTCTCCGCCATCGTAAATTATGTCCTAGCAACAACTATGGCTATACCAGTAGATGTACAAATATGTTAGCTTAGTGAAAAAAATTGCAACAGAGATACTGGTGCACATATTAAACATTAGTTGTTGCATGGAATGGAATACTATATCAACCTGTTACTGCTGAAGCCAATAGTGTCATGATGTTGGAGTGCTTGCCAATATTCATTTGACATATTTTCGCTTCAAATATCTCCTAAGTTAACCATTTAAAATAAAAGTTACTTCAAATTAAATTAGATTATAACGATTAATCTGATACCTTTATCTCAGAAAATAGTGAAAACTCGAAACGATCGAACTATGCAAGTTTAATAAAAAAAAGAGTTGCGTGTTTGTTGTTTTACATCCTAGCAACATTGAAGGTTAGTCTAATAAAAGCGAGTTTAGATGGGAAATGACTGACTTTGCGGAATCCCTGAGTGCGGTTGGTGCCCGAGCCGTGGATGAGAATCGGGTGGAAGAAGACGGTGTCCCCGACGTCCATCTCCAAGTGCATGCGGGGCATGTCAGGGTTGTAGTTCAAGATCCCGTGGTACATCTTGTTCACACCCCCCTGCAAGGTATGAAGTCAGTAGGGGGTTACGCATTGGTTGGTTGTAGGCGTTTTACGTGCTGGCAACATCTCAGATCATATCAGGACAGGTACCGACTTGTGACAGTGTGCACTCATGGCGACTTTATAGTGTTGCACCACTGTGAAATCAGCCTGCCAGCACCACGACCTGATATCACATTATCCTGACACTGAGCTAACCAGTCCTTGCCTTATCCTATTAATGCTGAGCGCCAGGGTAGGAAGCGACAAGTGTCAATTTTATAAGTCATTGGTTTGACTCGACCGATAACCCCCCCTCCTCCCCCCACCTCACCTCCCAGGTCCTGTTCTAAGCTCCCCCCTCCCCCACCTCACCTCTCAGTTCTGTTCCAAGCCCTCCCTCCAATGACAGGTCCTATTCCAAGCCCTCTCCCTCCCCCCACCTCACCTCCCAGGTCCTATTCCAAGCTCCCCCCTCCCTTCCCCCACCTCACCTCCCAGCTCCTGTTCCAAGCCCCCCTCCCACCCCCCACACCCACACCTCACCTGCCAGTCTGGGTAGCCGTGCTGGAGCAGGGCGCCCCTGTGGGTGCCGGGCAGTACTACGAGACACCCGTTGCCCCGGTGGATGTGCTCCATGGCGGTCCACGCGCACACGATACGGTCAGCCGGCCGGAACGGGAAGTAGTGCAGGTCCTGGTGCAGCGGGTGTCGGGACGTCTTCTTTCCTGCGGAGACCAGATGGGATGGCCGAATGAGTAAATCGTGGGATTTTGTGAACCCTGGTCGAGTCAAACCAATGACTTAAAATTCGATACTTGTCGCTTCCTAGCCATGAGCTCGGCATAATTAGGATAGGGCAAGGACTGGTTGGCTAAGTGTCAGGATAATCTGACCGAGTGGGATATCAGGTCATGGTGCTGGTGGCCTGGTCTCCCAATGGGGAAGCACTATAAAATCACCATGAGTGCTCACTGTCACAAGTCGGTACCTGTCCTGACATGAACTTGTATGTTGGCAGGACGAAAAACTCCAACAACCAACCAACCAACTTCTTTACTGCGGAGATCAGCGGGCCCGCGGACTGATTGTTTGTTAACTGTTTGTTTCGGTTTACATCCTAGCAACATCTGTGGTCATATCACGACGGGTACCAACTTGCGACAGTACACACTCATGGTCACTATATATATATAGTACCGCCCCACTGGGACATCATGCCGCTGGCACCATGACCCGATATCCCACTTAGTTGAATTATCCCGATACTGAGCAAACCAGTCTTTGTCCATTTCTATTATTAATGCCGAGCGCCAGGCTAGGTAGTGACAAGTATAAATTTGATAAATTATTGGTTTGATTTGGCTGATGTTTAACATTGGAAGCCAACGCTCTTACCTATTTAGTGCATACTATTTAAGGGTCCATCGAAATTGCATTACAAAAACAGCCCAAATACAATAATGATTACACACAAATTGTAATGGTTGGCAGCTCTGCTATTCTCTGAGTGATGATAAATCGGTTGAAAATTAATAATAAACAATTTGCTTCTTACATACACGTTCACTGTCGCAAGACATTTCTGAGAATTGAGTGTTATCTGGTGGTCTTATTTCGCTTCAGGTTTTTCTCTTTTGTTGTTTCAAATACCGTTGAATCTAGTTATTTATATATATGTCATCTAATATTAAAGTGGCATAGTCGGATGGCTCTGAGTTTCTGTCATTTTTCCGAGATACATATATTAAATTAATTACTATAATCTACTTTACTTTAGTTTGAAGTAACTTTTATTTGAAATGGCTACGCTTTTTAGATATTTGAAGTGCAAACATGTGAAATTAGTTCTGGCAAGCACACCAAAACTCTGACACCATAGACTTCGGCAGTAACAGGTTCTATTAGATTACCTCACTATTCCCTTCTATGTGCGAACAAATTCTTAATAAGTGCACCAATATCTAAGTTAGATATGTAGGATTAAATCTAGATAATTGCTTCGGTTTTGAAAATGTGATGCTTTCATCGGACTATGCAGCTTTAATAACATTTGCCACAGCTTTTCTTTTCCACTGCTAATTTGGAAGGCTATACACTTGTATCAGGATGTCTCTAGTTTTTTTTTGCGGATTTTGTTGTTGTGGCGTTCTCTGTGGTGGAGTGGTTAGAGTGTCTGACTTTTTTCTAGGTCAGACTCCCAATCTGAGGGTCGGCGGTTCAATTCCCCATGCCCCCAGCTCTGCCAATTTGGATTTCCACCGCTGTGTATAACTTACAGCGTCATCAAAGGCAGGTTGCTCTCATACCATGTCTATGTGGTGTGGGAGGTTAAAAATCCCTTGGGTCGGTAAAAGTTTAGGCTCGGGCTTTCTATCGACCAGCAGTGGAATGAGGAAGACCAGTCGTCTATGACTGAAATTTCCCCTGCTTAAACAACTAATGGACCAACAAACAAACAAAAAAAAGAAAATGAATTTGATTGATATATATCTCTTGTCAGTGCCGTAGCACTGGTCTTCCGGCCGTACGTGTTACAGGTATCTAGGTATTTACATGGTTTATATAGTAAATTGAAGTGCGAAGTAAATTCTGAAATTAAAGTGTACACAATGGAAAGTTTAGAGCACATTAATTATATCATCGGCTTTTGTGGTTGCAAAGTGGTCGCAAGCAGTAGTGTGACTGGGGTATAAGAAGGACATGTACAGGCATCTGCTCTGAGGCACACAGGTAGGGCTGAATGTGATCAGAGAATATCTCACACAAATCTAGACACACTTTGACCTGTACCGATCTGGTATGCTTAGTAGAGTTGGCATACTGCGCTTCTTGGAGCCCGGCACACTCCCTGCACACTGGTCAGGGTCTGTAATTATACGGAGAAAATCTCATGACAACACATTAACCTGGCGGAGTCTGCGTCTGTTATCTATATATAATACCAAACAGTGGTTAAGTTTTAGGGTCATTCTGTTCACTACTCTGTTAATCGGAGCTGCCAACACGCATCATCGTACTCCGCTGATGATTCGCCATGTATGGGTTGTTAATAAGATGTTTTTTGTGCCTACCATACACATTTCATATTAATGTTGATGGCTTTTGAGTAACTGTGGTCACTTTGACCAGAGTGGCATCCAGTTTGAGTCACATAACCACAAGTGTTGTTAACTCAGCCATTAGATAGCGCCGCCAAAACGGTTTACTGTATAATCGTACAGATGGATTCCACCAGAAGGCGGCACTATATATATACACATCTCTGAATATAGTCAGAGACCGTGAATATATATATATAACACAATATTCAACACAATATTGGTCCAGGGATTGATGCGAGCCTAGCTTTAACCCATGCTGAACAGACCCGAGGTATGACCACTGAGTGGTGCTAAACCCACCCAAATAGAATTCGGAGAATGTTTATTCACAACACAATCTGAATTTTCCTTGGCAGCTACAACAGGAGAAATTACATCAAGGCTGGTAGCAAAACCATCATCTTGCGAGTCCTGGGATGATTTCGACTTCCCTCCTGGTGACCTACTTCCGACAGCCCAAGTAGCCACCATCTTTGCTTCCATTGAAACCCCATGCACATGGCCCCGACACAGCATCAGCACCCTGACAAAATCCCCTTCATCGTCTGACAACCATCGTCCCCATACCATCACCTCTGCAAATTTGTATTTCCACTGCTGTGTATAACTTACAGTGTCATCAAAGTCCAATTGCTCTCATACCATGTCTATGTGCTGTGGGAGGTTACAAATCTATTGGGTCGGTAAAAGTGTAGGCTCTAGCTTTCTATCGACCACCTGTCTAATGATGAAAACAAGTCTATTCAGACTTATCCAAGATAGGCAGTATAAATCTGCAAGAAGAAACCCCCCACCCCCCAATTAAAAAAAACGATTAAGAAATCAGTATTTCTGGTTTGTGCATGCCTCGTACGTGTGCTCCTAGCTCTTACACACACCTGTGGTACCAGTCACATTTATTTCAAGCGTGCCCCTCTTTATTATGGTTCTGGCCATAGCACACACCCATCACCGACTTCCCACCCGAACTGTCACTCACTTTCTTTGACGCCTAAGTCAGTCTTACGTGTATTGCAGTTAGAAGATCCCATGTCTCGGTTGAAGTGACAGAGAACTCATTGTCCCCCATGTGGAAAGCTTTCATGCCTTCTCGCTTATAGCTCTTCCATAGCTCCCATAGGCCTCATCCGCATAATTGTTAGTAGTAGCATGCACATATAAGTTAAGCGGTTTGTTGTCGTCATGCTCCTCCATAGAGACATCGTCACCGGTTTGTTGTTGTTATGCTCCCCCATAAAGACATCTTCACTGATTTATTGTCGTTATGCTCCTCCATAGAGACATCTTCACCAGTTTGTTGTCGCTATGCTCCTCCATAGAGACATCTTCACTGGTTTGTTGTTGTTATGCTCCCACATAGAGACATCTTCACCGGTTTGTTGTTGTTATGGTCCCCCATAGAGACATCTTAACTAGTTTGTTGTCGTTATGCTCCTCCATAGAGACATCTTCACCGGTTTGTTGTCACTATGCTCCCACATAGAGACATCTTCACCGGTTTGTTGTTGTTATGCTCCCCATAGAGACATCTTCACTCGTTTGTTGTTGTTAGGCTCCCACATAGAGACATCTTCACCGGTTTGTTGTTGTTATGGTCCCCCATAGAGACATCTTCACCGGTTTGTTATTGTTATGCTCCCCATAGAGACATCTTCACTCGTTTGCTGTCGTTATGGTCCCCCATAGAGACATCTTCACTAGTTTGTTGTTGCGATGCTCCCCTAATAGACAACATCAGCATGCAGTTTGTTGTGGCTTCCTGCGACCATTGGGTCCCCTACTGCATCCAAAGCCCTTGCCAACTCTGTGTCATCAAGAGTCTCAAGTTTCACACACTTATGGGGCTGTCACACTACGACGTAACGACGTCAACGTAGGGAGAACGTGAAGAACGTTGAACTTCTCGGCGTAGTATGCAAATTTGGGCACAAGTTGAACGTGGATGCAGCATAGTGGACGAGAACGTAACGTTGGTTAAAGCGTAGTGATACCGTCAATGACCGAGAGAGGACAACGTCACTACGCTCACGGAACGTTATGAACGTTATTCCATCGCCATAAGAACGTTACATGACGTTAGCTATGTCATGAGACGTTGAACGTACGTTGAATGACTTACTGACGTTCTCGTGACGTTCTCGTGACGTTCTCCTGACGTTCTCCTGACGTTCCCATTAAGCCTCGTAGGCTTTTGCACTTGGGTTAATGTGGGTCAACGTAGTGGAACGTAGTGAGCAGCGTTGAAATAACGTCCGTTTAACGTCATTGACGTTCACTGAACGTGAACAGAACGTAGGGCGAACGTAAACCCCTACGTTCGACCTACGTCGAAAGTTTTGAACATGTCCAAAACCTTGACGTAACTCGACGTAACACGACGTAATGTGACGTAGCTCGACGTCATTCTAACGTCATTTTGACGTCATCATGACGTAACCCAACGTCATGACGAAAAATGACCACGTTAGGCTCACGTTGGCTTGTTACGTCGTAGTGTGACAGGGGTATTACGCAGCTGCATATCCTTACCCGACTTACATTTCACTTCCCAGGGAGGCATGTGTTCCTCACCGCATTCCTGACATGTGTTTAGAACCATTGCACTTACTAATGTGTCCATGTCCATTGGTCGAGTCCTATACACATTTCTGTGAATGTCACAATATGGATTTCATCTTACTGTTAGATAAGGCAGGACCAACTTACCCATGTCTGGAGGCTTGTTGATGAGCATGACGTGCATGGCCATTTCGTTGAGTCCAATACACAATATGGATTTGATTATACCGTTAGATGAGGCAGGACCAGCTTACATGTGCTTGAAGGCTTGTTGATGCGCATAGTGTGCATGGCCATTATGTTGAGTACTATACACATTCCTGTGAATGTCACAATATGGATATATCCCGTTAGCTAAGGCAGGATCAACTTTTTTTCTTTCTTGAAGATTTATACTGCCTATCATGGATGAGTCGGAATAGACTTGTTTTCACCATTAGACAGTGTGTCGATAGAAAGCCCGAGCCTACACTTTTACCGACCAAGGGATTTTTAACCTCCCACACCACATAGGTATGGTATGAGAGCGACTGGCCTTTGATGACGCTGGAAGTTATACACAGCATGGTAAATCCAAAGTGGCAGAGGTGTGGCCATGGGGAATCGAACCACCAACCTTCAGATAAGGAGTCCGACCTAGAAAAAAGTGAGACACTCTACCCGCTCCACCACAGAGAACACCATACCTGTGTCCGGAGGCTTGTTGATGAGCATCGTGTGCATGGCCATTACATCAGGTCCTGTGAAAGCCTGCACATACTTCAGCACCTGCAGCATCCAATACAATTACAGAGCTTTAGTAAACACATACACCATCCATTGTTTTTGCTTATTGAGAGTTTTACATCCCAGGTATCTTTAGACCAATATCAGGATGGCTACCGACTAGTGACATTGCAAATTTACAGGGTTCATCCCCATTTTGACATATCAAATTTAAAGACTTTCCACAAACTTTCAGTACAAAATTCTAGGATGTTTGTAAGACATTTAATAAATTAAAGTACTCCGAAACATCGCTGTATTCATAGTTGATTCACTGTGCAAGATGTGAAGTGTAATGCCCGGTACACACCTACCGTATACGATTCGCGCACTAAAACTGGCTGGCCGACGCAACGCGTCACGACCCGGTCCATCCCGTTTGCGACTTAAAACTGACGACAGGGGGTGCTCACATATACCGACCGGGTGTGCGCACATATACCGTCCGTTTCGCGACTGCGTTCCACAAACCTGGTGTATTTAGCGCGAACTACACTCGCATCAGCGCCTCCTAGCAGTTGTTGATCGGCCGTCGGCCAGCAACGCTAGATGGCGCCAAGTTGTTTTTTATCGCTGCGACTGGCGTCGGGGCCGCGAACCACGTTGAGCCGTTTAAAGTGAGCAGCAAAATGGCGCCGCGTTCAACTGCTCAAAAGAGAGCCGTGGCTATTGGGCTTGCTCTGCTTGCCATACGCCGCCGCCGACGACGTCGGAAGATTGCTCGAAATGTGTGGGTTCGGCCACACATCGCTCAAAGATCGGAACTAGGAGCATTCAATGCCCTGATGGCTGGTCTACGCAGGGACGAGCCACAGGCCTTCACCAACTTCAGCCGCATGCCGTCGGATCAGTTCGACGAGTTGTTGCGCCTGGTAGAGGATCGTATCGCGCGCCAAAACACCCGATATCGAGCGTCGATATCGGCTGCGGAGAGGTTGGCCATCACCCTGCGATTCATGGCAACTGGTAAGGACTTAACTTTATTTTAAACATATTTTTCTCCTTGTCAGATTCACGATATCCTTGCTCTGAGTTCACATTTAAATATATTTAAATTGAGATAAACCGAAATATGTAACCAAATAATTTAGTTTAGCAAACAAATTTTGTTAGTCCTTGTCATTGTTTTTAGGTGACTCCTTCCGGAGTCTGAGCTACCAGTTTTAAATCAATACAACTAGAAATCTAAATAAACCGATATATCTAACCAAATAATTTAATTTTGTTTGTAGGTGAATCCTTCCGGAGTCTCAGCTACCTGTTTCGTGTGGGGGCAACCACCATCGGCCAAATTGTCCCCGAGACCTGCGACGCCATCTACCAGTCGCTGAAGAACGATTATTTCAAGGTAAGATTGCTTTATATGGTTTCTTTTATTGATTTTCATACAACGGTAGAATACCGTAACAAGTATACCGTAACAAGTATAGAATACAGTAACAACAACTCTGCCACAGCAGAATCAGAATCAATCTTTAGCACTGTGCGTACACACAGTGTGAGTAAAATATAATGGAACCGACTAAAACTAAACCCTAAACTGACTAATAACTTTATCGAACTTTCTTTAGCAGTGTGAGTACACACAGTGTGATTAAAAAAATGGATCCGACTAAAACTTAAGCTACATCTTTGTCTTAAACTTGAATAATGGAACCGACTAAAAAACGTTAACCAACTAATTTAATTGTCATACTCGGAATAATGATCAGATTCCAACATGTTTACGAACGAAAAGGACCCAGTAACGGGCCTATGAGCTACATCTTTGTCTTAAACTTGAATAATGGAACCGACTAAAAAACGTTAACCAACTAATTTAATTGTCATACTCGGAATATTGATCAGATTCCAACATGTTTACGAACGAAAACCCAGCACCGGGCCTATGCGCACCGGGCCTATGCGCGTCGGTCCCCGATGGTCCTGGTCTGTTTCCACTGTCCGCCTGTGGGGTACTGTTTCGCGCCGCGTTTCGCGCCGCGATGATTTTCATGTTCCCGCGGAAGCAAGCCTGATCAATGTCGTTTTGGACTACCATCAACACTTCGGGATCTGTGATCGTTCGTAGTCTATTGGTTACATGTTTGCCAAATGTCGTGAGCGCGTCGTCTGGAGGGGCATGTGTGTCTTCCAGGTTCTTAATAACCAGGTGCATAAGATCGTCATCTCCTGCGTCGCCGTCCCATCTCTTGCGCTTTTTTTTGTTCACCCAATCTTGGCTGGACATTGGGGTGCTGGTGTTGGTGCGGTAGGATCCGACCTCTGCGGGATCGTCGCCGACGTTACTGAGATTTTGAGACGACACACTATGGGTATCAGCGTCAGTCCCTGTCTCCTCGTCGGCGTTGACAACCGTCTCGTCACGGTTTACCTGCAAGCGTGAAGAGAGAAACAATTTAGTTTGTCGCAAACAACTTGTAAATTTATTTATTGTGGTATTGTTGTATTTAAGTGTCGTTGTATTTTTGTTTTTGCAGACCCCGTCGAGCCCGGAGGAGTGGAGGAAAGTCGCTGACCAGTTTCAGGCTAGATGGAACTTCCCCAACTGTCTGGGCGCCCTGGACGGGAAGCACATACACATCAAACCCCCAGCGCACTCCGGGTCGACATTCTACAACTACAAACACACATTCAGCATCGTACTGATGGCCCTAGTTGACGCCGACTATCGGTTCATCTTTGTCGATGTGGGATGCAACGGCCGGGTTAGTGATTGGGGGGTGGGTCTTTTCCGGATGCACCCTTCAACAGGCTATAAAAACACGGATGCTCTATGTGATTACAAAACTCTCCCCCTTCATTTCACCTGTGATGCAATTAGCCTAATCAATTTAACCATGTCTGGAAAGAGGAAGGAAAACTAGTCACAAAGATGGACAGTGAATAAGTTGTGCTTTATTGGCAGCAACTCCTGTCATCCCCCTTACATGTGACCTAACACCTGTACTCCTCATATACTGCCCACACTATGTCTCATTGTCACTTTAGCCTGTATATTGAAACAGTGCCCACAACCCATGGGACAGGAGTCCTATGGCTGTGGATGCACTCAATTTGAATATCTGAATTTGGATAGCATCAGACAGAGTGTCTGGGGTCCTGCTCTAGAGTAGGTGTGTCTCACTCAAGAGCCAGGATGAGAGTGATTTTCCTTCAGTGTGTCTGAGGCAAAATCTTGAATAATTAATTAGTTGAGACTAGTGTGTGGTCAGGATAGGCCAAGGGAGTCAGGTGACCGGACAATCCCCAGCCAGCCAATGAGACACTCCCCCACAGACTGGGTGGGTGACCACCCCATTAGGGGCTGTCACTCAAACCAGCTGCAGGTGGTGTACTCCATACATATGCAAATTAGGCAGGTGGGTCAGTCGGGTGGTCTTGGGTGGACAGGATGTTGCAAACAGTTACAGATTTGTATATAGTAAAATCATTCTTTTCCTCCTTTGTATTCTTTATGAACACATAGAGAACATTTCAACCATCATGTACTGTTTCTTGCAAAGGAACTCTTTTCATTAACTCCAAACATCATATATAACAGATAGTTTACTCTATTCAGCATCATGTACATTTCCATCAACTCCACTCCTAGTAGAGAACATATAGTTTACCTCACTCAGTATCATGTACCATGGGAGTGGACTTCTGTTGATTTTAGTTACCTTTAGTTTACATAATATAAGTCCCACTCCAGCATCCAAGAATAATAATGCTCTCTGCCAATATATAATTCTTAACCGAAAATCCGTATATTTTTACAAGGCTCTGGAGAACCACGCCGAGTCGTTCCCACCCCCCCCAACCACTACCTGGGGATGATCGGCCTTTGGGGTATTACATTGTGGCGGACGATGCCTTTCCCCTCAAAGAGTATTTGATGAAGCCGTTCAGCCACAGAGACATGCGGATGGATCACCGGATCTATAATTATCGGCTGTCGCGCGCCCGACGTGTCGTTGAAAACGCGTTCGGAATCATGTCCAACAGGTTCAGGGTCTTTCTGACCAACATAGCATTAGCGCCGGACAAAGTAGAGAAGATCGTCATGGCGGGCTGCGCCCTACACAATTTCCTGCGGGAAAAGATAGGCACCACAGCAACAGGTGACTACGAAGACCCAGCGACGCACTCGGTTACTTCCGGGTCATGGAGAAATGATCGTGTGCTACGTCAGGCGACATTCCCATCGGGGACCAACTCGACTCAACGGGCCAAGACCCAACGGGATTACCTGGTAGAATACGTGAACTCTGCGACAGGGTCTGTCCCGTGGCAGTCGGCCATGATCTAGACTGTATATATGTTAAATAGTGTAAAACGTTTGGACTACCATCAAGACTTCTCGATCTGTGATCATACGTAGTCTATCGGAACTATATGTATATTAGTATATTTGTAAAATAAACCATTACTTTATAATTTAGAACTTATAGTGTGTGTGTGCATTGATAAGTATCGTTACCTCAGCAGTTTCTTGACTGCATCTTGGCGACGGTAGTAGGTGGTTGGTGACACTCTGCCGTCGCTGCAAATGGGGTGCCAGGAACGACAGCGAGCTCTGGATCCATTTCTGCCTGGCGGTCAGACGCTTCCCTTCAGAACCCGAGGCCGCTTGTTTACGAAAGCGTGTGTACTGGGTGCGGAGGTTTGTCATCCTTTTCTGGATGGACGTCGCTGTAAAAACATATTATACCCGTCTTGTATTGTATATTAGGGAAAAATAGCAGTAGGAAACCCGACAACCTGGCGCCCCATATTTTATTCGGCACTTTGACATACAACGCGAGCCGTTTCGCGATTAGAACATTTAGGTCATTTATCTGATTATTTATCGCCATTATGGCCGTTCCGCGATTACGTTTCGCGATTAGTTACAGCTAATTTGCAGTTGCATTTCTTGTAAACTTGTCAACGACACAAAAACTGGCCCTTTCGTGAATAAGACAAATAAAGAAAGAACATTTATTCTCTACCGATGTGTTAATGTTAGCCCGCTAACTTTGATTTGAAAACCAATAACTTAATGTAATTTTCATGTGAGAGCGACGACGTAAGCAGGAGCCATTTTCAACCACCGGCGCATTTCACAACAATGATGACAAACAAAAAATACAATATTATCGGGAAAAACGGGCCTACCTGACTGTCCGATTTCTGCGGAGATCGCCGCCAACGCACCAACATTCTTGACTCGGTTAGAATAGTCTTGGCAGGACACATCGAACAGACACGGCAGAGTTTGCCACATCTCGACCATCGCTACCTCCGCCTCGTTCGTCCAGTCCGCCATTTTTATCGTTTTTGTATGGACACAGTCACATGACCCTTCCCGGCCCGGCGATTGGCTGATGCGTTAAAACCCCGATGCGATCGATCGCCGACTAGCACACACCTACCGTATACGATACGACTGACCGCTCACATATACCGATTCTCGAACGGGCCGATTCGTTTTTCGAATCGGTTGCGATTCGAGTTGTAAGCCCTAAAACTTAGTTTTATACGCGAATCGCAAGCGTCTAGTGTGCGTGGGGGTCGCACACCTAACGACTAAAACTGAGTTTTATGCGCGAAACGGGCAGTTTTAGATCGTTTTCGGGAGGTGTGTACTAGGCATAAATAAGCATAAAAAATAACAACGAATCTATGTATAGATTTAATATAAAAATCAAGAGGCACGACAACAAACCCACACAATCAGTTTAAATACAAAACATCACTACTTAATGTTTAGCCATGTCGGTGTTTATAGGTGTTTAAAATATATATAGTCATGATTATCCATTTTCAAGGATTTTCAAGGATTATTAGACAAATTTCATTACTTTCCAGGCCTGGAATCAGGAATTATCAAATCCCATGACTTTCCAGGTATGAACCCGGTTTTATAGTGCTGCCCTACTGGGATACCATACTCACCAACACCATAACCCTTATTCAGTCATATTACCCTGACACTGGGCCAACCAGTTTTCCATTATACTAGTAATGACGAGCACCAAGCAAGGTAATTAGAAGTATCAATTGTGTAAGCCTTTGAATTGACTCTGCCACGAGAAGTAGACACCATACCCACTTGCCATTCTGGTCTTCATATATCACAGAATCACCATGACTGCACATTGTCACAAGTCGGTACTTTTTTTAATTTGACCTTAGATATAGCCAGAACATAAAACGCAAAGAAACAAACGAGTGTGAGGTATTCTGTTAGTAATATAGCACAGGGTCTACACATGTGAAGATATGGAATTCAAGGCTATTTCATTATTTTTCAAGGCCGTGTTTGATAAGAATTCAAGACTATTTTCATTTGGATTTCACGAAAAACAAAAATGGTGAATAGCGAATCATGATTTCTGACTAATTTAGATTAGTGGGGACAGCTGAATGGAATTCAGAGCTTTTCAAGACTAATTACCCAAGGCATTGAAATGGGACAAATGAAGTTCAAGACTTTTCAAGACTTTCCAGGCCCCATGCGGACCCTTGTAAAATTGTCCGATATAATACATGTGAACCGAGGTGAAGTTACTATAATAAATTACAAACTGTCTATATAATGATAAATGTTAAATTATAAAAACCCAAAGGCATATGAGGGATGTGTGAACTTGGTAAACTATTATTCATTAGGTATAGAACTTGTATATTGAATAGTCCTTGAGAGGGAGTGTCACTTCCGAGTTTGACTAAGAACAGTCTTTGGAAGAGTCACCTCACATGCCCCCTCCCCCCCCCACATGGTATTGTTATGATCATTGACCACTGCATTGTACTCTGATTGGAGGAGTGAGTCATGTGACCACTGCATTGTACTGTGAAATATGAATAGGATCATGTGACAACGGCCATCTTGAATCTTGAGAACCTATATAAGCAATAAACCAGAGAGTCTCACTCTCTTACTTTTCCTTCTTACCCTGTTTTCCTTTATTACCTGTAGTGTTTTCACTTGACCTATTCACACCACCCACACCACCAGCCGGCACGTTTACACCCTGATACCGTGAAGGTAAATCATCCTATATCAGCAGAAATCTATTTGTTATAGTTAGATTTTATCATGTAAAGCCCCAGTCACACATATCCGGACGAGCCCCGGATTTTGAGCCGGACCACCCATGGACCAACGGCCCGGACTGTCCCGGACCGCCACGGATAAAATCACTGTTTTCATCGATTTTTGCCTAGCAGTCACACTTTCCCGGACGAGCCCCGGACCGCCCCTGGACTGGGCCGGACGGGCCCCGGACAAGGCCGGACCACCCCCGGACTGCCCCGGACCACCCCCAAACTATCTCGAATCACCCCCGGACTATCCCGGATCACCACCGGTCTTACGGGGGCAGCCCGGGAGTGGTCCGTGGCTAGGCCGGGGGTACTCCTGGATAGTCCGGGGATGGTCCGGGTCAAACCGTGGCTCAAAATGACCCCGGACCACCCCCGGTCCACCCCCGAAATACCCGGACCACCCCCGGATCAGGCCTGATTGAACCCGGATCGCAAAATCCCCCGGACCGCCCCGGATGTTTTAAACATTTTAAAACATCCGAGGCTGACCCCGGACGGTGCCGGACGAGCCACGGACCAGGCCGGATCAGGGGGTGTCGGCACGGACGAGCCAACGACGAGCCATGGATCACCCCAGATCGCCCCGGATGGCAGTCCGGGGCTCGTCCGGCCCCTGATCCGGGTATGTGTGACTGGGGCTTTAACAACGGAAATAGCATACAAAGAAAGAATAAAAGAACGAAAGACAGAAAGAAAAAACGAAAGAAAGAAAAGTATAAAACTACCTCAGGCTCACAGCAGTATTGAAAAAGCAAATCGTCATTCTGGAAATCCTGGATCTTGGTGATGGCCTGCTCGTCCTCTTTGAATTCAGACTTTGCGATGCTCACATCCTTCATCGTAATCATTCCTAGGACCTTGATTTGTTTAGAACAAATCTCCTGAAACCGAGCCCTGTTGAAAAGAAGTAGACAGGCCCTGAGTGGCTAAAACTAATTACATACAGTAAAACCTCTCTAAATCGACCGACCGTGGGACCGACTTTAAATGGTCCATTTAGGGAGGTGGTTGGTTTGGGGAGTTTAAAAAGAAATTGTTACAATGGTATTGTATGGGCGATTGTTTGGGACCCACATATATAGGGGAGTAGTCGATCTGTGGAGAAGGTCAGTTAGAGAGGTTTTACTGTACATTCTATTCATTGGCCAGATATATTGTTCACATATTTATCTATATTAGCCCACGGCTTTTGGAGTGCAGAATTGATTGAATCAAGTTGATTAATAAACTTTCAAATATGAATGGAGAGAACCCAGTGGCCATCATCTTGGTCTTTGTACATTCTCTCCCAGTTCATCTACTCTATGCTAATATAATACTGTGTACTGGAGGGAGGATCTCTACAGCTAGTCTACAGTTGATTCATACCAAAACAAAGCAGTTTTTGCTTGGGTTTAAACATGGTCATATATCACCCCTACTTGCGGTGAATATTTATCTGACATCAGTAGCGTGCAGAGGTTTGGTGATTCCCACGGCCAACTCCTTGATTGTATGCCCCTAAACCTCAAGAATAATGTCTCGTACTGAGAAATGTGAGCAAGGAAGCCATCTTAAAGCTGCATAGTCCAATGAAATATCAAATTTTCAAAACAAAACCAATTATCTAGATTTGATTTTACATATATCTAAACTTACATGCTGATGCACTTACTAAGCATTTGTTCCTGTGTAGAAGGCAATACTGAGTCAATTTAACAGAACCTGTTACTGCAGAAGTCTATGGTGTCAGAGTTTTGGCAAGCTTGACAAAAATAATTTTCTATGTTTGCACTCAAAATAGCTCAAAAGTTTACCATTTAAAATAAAAGTAACTTTGAACTAATGTAAAGCAGATACTAGTGATCGATCTAATATATTTATCTCAGAAAAAATACAGAATTTCAAAACCATCGGACTATGCAACTTTAAATATGCCCCGATATGGATGCCCGGGGGCCGTCGCACCCTCTGCCCCTGGACACTACTGCTGACACTCATCCAGACACAGATACACCGACACAGACATGTTTAAAATCTAACTTTCATACAAATTTGTTGATATATAATAGATATACATTTCTTTCATTAAGGCCCTGTCACATTACGGCGTATGGCGGGAGCATATTGAAAACCTACGTAAGTCCTGCGAATGCCGGCCTATGATGACCTTAGGTGACCTATTGGGTGTTTTTGAGCGTATGTGTAACCTATGAGGAGCGTACGAGGAGCGTACGAGGAGCGTATGAGAACGTACTGTGACATTTTTTGGCGGTTTTGATTGGCATATGGAACCTATGCGTAGCGTATGCAAAGCATATGCGTAGCATATGAGCGTATGAGTAGCATATGAGTCAAGATCGATGTCGAGACCTATGGCATATGCTTGGAATACGCTGTGCATACGCTGTGCATACGCTAGGAGTACACTCCCATACGTAACTCGTAGGTTATGCATATGCTACATGCGCTAGAGATACGCCGGTGACGCAAGTTGAGCGTATGCGTAACCTACGCCGGCGCACCCCTAGCATACGAGGAGCGTACACCGGCGTACGAGGAGCGTACACCGGCGTATGAGTAGCGTATGAACCATACGCTCCCATAGGTCGAGATTTTTTTAGTATGCACAAAAAAATGGGGACGGACGGATTTATGAAAGCGTATGGCGGCGTATGCCTCATAAGCCGGCATCTGGCGGTGTATGAGTAGCGTATGAGTAGCGTATGTGTAGCGTATGAGTAGCGTATCGTATGAGTAGCGTATATGACGTAACGCGCCAACGCCGCCATACGCTCCCGCAAAAAAACCTAATGTGACAGCCCCTTTATATTCAAATTTGAAATCACCACCAGCTTACTGGTATTTGCCCAGTTTTTCTTCGGGGATACATTTCTTAACCACAAAGAAACCGTTCTCCTCATAACGGAGCCTTTCTTCGGGAGTGAGGATGCCAGTATCCAAGGTGTACTTGAAATGGGGTATCTCCTCCAGTGACGAGGTGTGTTGGGTAGTCTGTTAGAAGGTCAAGGTACCTTAACCAGAAAATAATAGAGAAATTAAAGGACAACGTTGTTTGTTTCTTGTTGTTTTATGTCCTACCATTATCTACGGTAATATCATGATGGGCACCGACTTGTCACAGTGTGCACTAATGGCAACTTTATAGTGCTGCCCCACTGGGAGACCAGGCCATCGGCATCATGACCTGATATCCCACACAGAGTGACTTATTCACATTATCCTGATACTGTGCTAACCATTCTTTGTCCTATATTATTAATGGTGAGCACCAGGCTAGGTAGCGACAAGTATCAATTTTATAGGTCATTGGTTTGACTCGACTGGGATTCAAACTCCCGACCTTCCACATGGGAAGCCTGCGCTCTACCGATTCGGCCACCGCGCCCAGTAAAGGATAAGAGGATAACATATTTTTGTGATGTAAGACGAGACGGGATGGCTGAATCAGATGAGCCCCCGTTTCCCGTGTGGCAGGCTATGGGATTCGAACCCATGGAGTTCGAATCCACCCAAGTGAAATAAATTACTTAAAAGATTTATACTTGCCACTACCTAGCCTGGCACTCTGCATTACTAGGATAGGGCAAGGAGCAACTGAATGAGCAAGATCAATTCTTTAAGATTTAAATTTCTCCCACTTAATCAATGAATGTCATAAAAACGAAAAATTGTGAATTAAAGAATATCTATAATGTTGAGTATGGGTACAATATGTATGCAACCGCTTTCCAATGCATTAAAAAAGAACCCCGCCTCTGCCACAACTATACTACTGAGTCAAACATAGAATATATATTCAATGAATTGTCATGTTCAATCATCTGTCATACATTGGTGTCCATTATTATACACTCTCTCCCACCCCACAATACACACTTTGCATGAGGCCATAGAAGCTCTCAATTCGACCATTAAAGTCACCCAGTATACCGCACCCAGAGACATGCAATCGAAGATATGCGGGGCGAGCACTGAGGTATGTTATGCGTGAATGGCATCATGGTTGGGATTCTCTCATCACATGATCTACTAGAGGGGGGTTCCCCACACAAAAGGGAATCCAAGGCCACATTCAAGGTATCCCTCGGAGTCAACTCGGAGTTGGCTCCGCGATGTCTTTTTGGCTTATTTGTGTTCAGGGTACGCCTCGGAGTCGTCTCCCTTTTCAGGTAGGAGGCAAAAGGTGCCTCGAAAATGGCCGGCAGATTCAATGGTTTCAGCCAATCAGAGCTGTTCTTTTCAATTGCAAATGGCTACCCCTAAGGAGGCTGCCATTTTGGAGGCACCCACTAGCTAAAGTCGTTGAGACTAGTGTGACATCAGGAATTTCTCTGAGGTGTACCTTGAACGCGGCCCAGGTGAACCACCAAAATGGCAGCCATAGAAAGCTCTCAATAAAAGTTAATATGAATAAGCAATGCTTAGGACCGACCCCCGATTGGAGAATTATTTATTTATTTATTATTATGCGATTCAACACGAGTATTTTAACCGATCGCTGTCATCCACCCTATTTGCTGCAGACCATCACAGTTCAGCAGAAACAGTGTTTCCGGTTGCTGTATTCTGGTGAATTCATTTTCCACCTCTATGAGTATGGGTATTGTTTATGTGTATATATACACATGTGTTAGTCCTAAGCCCTTGGTGTGGGGGGGGGGGGGGTCGGGATTAATCTACCTAATGAATAGGCATATATTTAGCACTTTAGCTTGCAAATCTGACATTTTCCTCTATAGGCTTGTCTAGAAGCCCTGTCAGTGTCAGTGCCGCTAGACTGGCTACAACACAGCAGGCGCAATTAATCTCAGCACTCTCCCACCACGTACTCAGTTGCACAAACTGAAAAGCCTGGCAAACTATAGAAGGGGTGTAATGACGTCACGAGACAACTTCCGGTGGCTATATTGGATTACATACGAAAGGCTTGCAACTGTTTACATTGTGTTTATTTACTGATTTGTTGGTTTATTTGTCACGGTTTTGAGCAGTTTGGCCTCAAAAGTTCGGGGAAAAAGGTTTATTAATGGAGGGGAAGTCTTTTTTTAATCATGTAGCCTCACATCATTGCTAAAGCAGCTGTCACGCCTCACCGTATTGGGGGAAACGGAAAGAAACCGAACAAAGCCCGTTGATAATCCGGTTTGTGTCCGTACAAGTTTTGAACATGCACAAAACTAAGAACGGATGCCGCTGGATTGACGTCTATGGTTCTTGTCTGGTTTGAGTACGTTTCATCCATTGGCTATCCATTCATGTCCATTTCATGTCCGTTTCATGTCCGTTCGTCCAGTGACCATTGACCCGACAGCACAACATTTTGACACATTTTAATTCATTTTGATACTTATCACCACCGGACTACACAATTATGTCCGTTGCTCAATCCGACGAGGTGTGACAGCCGCTTAAAGTGGCATATGTTGACACATTGGATGCTCTATCAAAGAATTAGAAAGGTTTGGGCAGTACCCACTAGGTGGTGCCACCATACTTCGGCGTCCACCAACCGGTGTGGCGGTTTCAGTGTGTTCCCGTGCTCAGACGTGTACCTCGCTTCTGCGCATGCGTCAGAATCTAATAAACATGGCCGTAATCGATTAACACTACCCGGACGACTCGGGTCATCCCAGTCGTCAGAATTTCAAATAGAACACGGTGAGTGCAGTCGACAAATACACGTGCCGTGTGCAAAAAAAGAATAACTTAGATTAATTAAATGGAAATATAGGTAAACTAGGCCATCATAAAATACTTTAAATCCTATTTTGCTTAATTTTTTTATCGGTTATTAAAAAAATAAAAAAGAATTGTCCACCCGAGCGCGGAGAAGCGTATTCGATTATTCGACCCGAGTTTGTAGGATGTGCGCATGCGCCAATAAGTGTCTCGGGGGATCCGAGTTGAGGCAAAATCCGCGCATGCGCAGAAGCAACGGGACACGGCTGAGCACGGGAACACGCTGAAACCGCCACACCGGGTAGGCCCAGTGGTGGCCGTAGTGTTATTGGTATATGACAGGGGGTGCCATAGGTGGTATCAAGTGTAATCCAAGATGGCTGACCACTGAGTGTTGACATCACGTGCACTCCCTTTATAGTTATTCCCACAGCCCTGTTCCTGACATCGAGCTGCTGATCAACCCATTAGAAAAAGTGTCGGGAGGCTGAGTAAAGGAAATCACCAAATAAATTCTTAATTAAACTTTTAAGAAGCAAAATACATTCTTCACATACCCACTACTTTTGAATGAAAAGAAAAAGAAATATAGATTAAGACTTTAAAACTTGAATTTTGTGTTTTTTTGCTTTCTCTACCAATTTTTTGACTTTAAACCAATAGGCAATACATAATCATTGACATGATTGTCCACTTTTTGTCGGTTCTGAGGCTGGGACTAGCTGGCAGCTGTTGTTTAAAAAATGGTTGGGTGAGTGGAGCGAAGGGAGAGTAAAACTGGAGTATTTTCAATTTTCTTTAGAGTAGTTGAATCAGGAAATATATTTGTGTAATGTAAAATATATGTTAGCACATTACATTGCATAATTCAATGAGAAACACATATAGATGAAAAACCCTTGTTGTTCCTGTTTGAACTACTCTAACGAAAATTGAAAGTACCTGTTTTACCCTCCCTTCTCTCCACTGACCTAGCCATTTTCACAACAGCTGTAACATGACCAATCTAGGTCACTCTACACCACCAAGTGGAAAAGTTCACTACTAAGCATGCACCACCCTGTGGCACAAATCTGATTTAGGTCACTCTACACCACCAAGTGGAAAAGTTCAGTACTAAGCATGCACCACCCTGGCACAAATCTGATTTAGGGCACTCTACACCACCAAGTGGAAAAGTTCAGTACTAAGCATGCACCACCCTGTCTCACAAATCTGAACTATTCTGAGTTCGTTTGTTTTCCCGACGAGGTATAGCTCGCCACTTTAATCTACTCATAGGTATGTGCCAAAAAAATTGAAACTCCTTCAATAATAAAATAAAGGGCACTGGTGTAAAGAGCTTGAAACGCCATTTAACATGACACCAACATTATGAGAATAGGTGGAGTATTAATTAAGGAAGTTATGGCGTTTTCCAAAAAGGATACCAAATTGGAATAAACTGATTGTCGGAGATGTTTTACTATTGTCTTCACTCGTTCCGTCATTTCTCTTTTTTTGGTAAGTTGTTGGAAATCGACCCACGACTGCCTTGCGATTTTCTACTTCGTCTTTAATTTTGGGCGTACTTTCAGCTACTCTCAACAAACTTTCCAAAGTTCAAGCAGACAAGCAAAAAGACAAGAGTGTCGTAAAATGTCTAGCTGATTCCAGACGAAACATATACCTTGATATCTTAATTATGCAATGGAGACATGCTTTTAGTTTTATTTTAGTACAATGTAATAGCTAATTAAATAGCTATATAATTTCCATAACTTCTTTGTTTGTCGTAATATTTCATAGACCAACTTACAACAATAATCGGCGTGTCCATGGTTACATTTAGTGTTACAAGTTGGCGGATAAGCTAGACGTTAACTCGACGAAGTAAGTTCTGCTGTTCATCACCTCTGTTGAAATGCATTGTTATTGAATAACAAATATTAAACTTTTCACGCTATTGCGGTAATATATGATATAATGACACTGTAGTATAGTCGCTGATAGTAGACTTTTATGATATTATGTCTAATGCTTTATCAGTTATACTTATAAAGTGTGGGCGATAATAGGTGTATTTCTTAGTAACGCACGTATAACTAGTATGTCAACAATAGATGATTGCAGCAAGGGCGTTAACAAATGACAACTGAATTCGGACTGTCTCCCTTCTGCATCATTAAGTAGATTCAGAAAGACTTAAATTTGATTGTGTATTTTGATGACAACATGGATTCATTTAAAAAAAATGAGATTTTGAGGAGTACATTTCACTGACAGTCACCGTCTCACACTGAGTCACAGTGACACTTAGATAAAAGATTCACCCTGTACTAGGTATGTGAGTCAAAAGTTCAAAATCCCCCAATTCCAGTGTAACTGGGCTCATTTGAAAGAGGATGAAGAGACAAATAAAATGACACTTAGATCATTGCAATCCATTAAGAAATAAAGAAGTTATGATTTTTTCATTATTCTTAATTAACCAAATTATGTCCTCACAATTAACCTTAAGCCAAATGAAGAAGGTGTGATCAAAACATACTGCATTCTTAGGGAAAATGCTGTAACTTTCTTATTTCTAAACGAATTCACAAAATCTTTTAATTATCTGAACGCCAGAAGAATTCTCTATCTAGATCAATCACCATTGAACAGCTGAAAATAATTATTAATAATGATCAAGCATAATAATTATTAGGTTCACACCTTATTTTTTGTATTTCTTGAGTCGTCATTTTGTTTTCCCATTTGCTAAAAAAACATTTCCTCGAGCTCCTTACTACATTTCTCTTGCAAATTTCCTCATGGTATTTCACAGATACATCAATAAATACATATAGAATGGGAACTATATGTTATAATTAGGGACCAAACCTGCTTGGTGTGAAATTTTGGTGATGATTACATTTGTGTGCAATTTGCAGAATTTCTTGAGTCGCTATTTTCCCATTTGGCATGATTTGCTAAAAAAAAATCTGTGCGCTCGTTAATACATTTCTCGTGCTTATTTCCTCCTGGTATTTCATAGATACAACAATAAATACATATAGAATGGGAACTATATATTTTAATTAGGGAACATACCTGCTTTGATGTCGAATTTTGGTCATGATTACTGTACAAAATCTCCTCAGTTGGGGGATATTCTTCCCCTATCAGAAATAAACTATCATTCAGAAAAAATTTAACACGAGGCAATAGATTGGGAAATCCTCTATGACGTCAAGCTCATTACATATGCAAAAACATATTTCTAGCCAATCAGGAGGCATTTATTTGGAAAGGTGTAATTGGGTCGACCAATAGAAAACGGAGATCGGCATCACAGGAAAATGGTGCCTGCTATGATGGTGATCGGGGAGTTTGACTCACGTTCCTACCTGTACTTGTAGTACATGGGTGAAAGACAATCTAGTCTAAATACTGGCGTAAATAGCTTTAGCATGGAACAGGAAGTAGACTGCCTGGCTCCAGTTGTCAAACAACCAAAGTGAATCAACATTTTTTTTATCACCAAGAGGTTACAAAATGCTGCACAAATATACTTCATTTGTTACAATAGCTTCATTAGAACCCGAGATATGACGCTTTAAATGTGCAGAAATCAGACCCTCTTGCCTTGCCTAAGTAGCATTACAAAGTGTGATAAAATTGTGGGACTTGACAAGAAAACCTACACTGATTCAAAGTAATGCTACATTGTTATTTTCCAAGGTAATGTCTCAAAATCTTCTAGTGACATTCACAGATATAATTGCACAAATACACCATCACCAAAAAAAATTAAATAAAAAAAACTAATAAAAAAACGACTCGAAAAACAGCACGATCGGCAAATTTGCAAAACGGCAGTGCGGAAATTCGGATCGCTATGAAACTTCACATATTAATAGTGTCACGGGGGTGATGAAAATGGGAAATATTGTGCCTAGAGTGGGACTCGAACCCACATCTCTTTGCATTCCAGGCCAGTGTGCTAACCATTACACCACCTAGGCTCCCTGATATCAACACACTACCCACACCTACCTGTCTATGTGGTTACTTGTCTGAGAGGTCAGTGCAGACTACTACAATAGTTAAGACATCAAATAACTAGTCTACCTAGAAAAAAAAGGTCTGCTAAATAGCAAGAGTGTCATAAATGTAGGGAAAGTTACCTTCAACTTCAGAAAGCTGGGTATCTGTAAATTCCTGTTGGATTTTGATCAGACAAAAACTGGAATCTGTCAAAATTAGTGTGCTTCAAAATGCTACCATTCGTATCCTATTTTGAGCAAAGCTACTATCCTAAATCTGCATTTTCGCGAATGATGAAAAACGCCGCGGTGAAAAGTGATGACGTCACAGCGATAGTTTAGCAAAACAGGTGTTGCAGTTTCCGTGGCACACCAGTTTGCGAGGGACACATCGCTTCTGCGCATGCATCAAAATCGAACAGCATCATCACTAACCTTATAAATTTAATATAATGTTTTTGGTAAAGGTGTTTTCTATATGTGTACCAAGCGATTTGTTTCTAGGTGGTGTGGTTTTAGAGATATTTCACTTTTTCTGTATGAAGATTGCTCTCGACCATTGACAATGCCTTGAGTTTGACGATACGCGCAGTACAAAACATTAGTTTTATTCAAAATTAATAGAAGTGCAGAAGCCTAACCTTATAAATTTAATATAATCTATTCATTGAATATGTTTTCTATATGTGTTCCAAGTGGGTTGCTTCTAGGTGGTGTAATTTGAGAGATATTTGACTTTTTCTGTATGAAGATTTGCTCATGGTCATTGACAATGCATTCGAATGGATGTGTCCCTCGCAAACTGGTGTGCCGCGGAAACTGCAACACCGGCAAATGTAGTGGATTTCCAAGTGGCTACACCGTGTCCCGTCACTGTGTCAATCTCTCCCAGCAGTCTGTCGCCGTGTCGGGTATAATCATTTCACATGGCATGATATTGTAAAGCCAAATTAAGTTATTTGCTAGGTAATGTCTCGAAACCATCCCTTTTTTCTACTAGTCTAACTAGAGACTAGTAGTAGTAGTAGAGTACAGCATCGTCTAACCTTTACTTTAGTCGGAGAGCCCTGAGAAATGATCTCAAGAGTAAGCCTAAACTGGGTCACTTGGTCTGGGTGAGAAAATGAGTCAGTGAGTGACAGCCAAATTACTCCTTCATAACACATAAATATGCTATGTCAGAAAATGTTATAGTGTAGGGACTTGTGAAAATAGGAGAGAGTGATCTCAGATTTACCTCTGCCATATGGAGGCATTGGTACAAACTACTGTATGTAGACCAACAGTTTCATAATGGTTAGTATTGTAGTATTCATACTGTAGTGGTCTGCACTGACCTCTCAGGCAAGTAACCACATAGACAGGTAGGCGTGGGGAGTGTGTTGATATCAGGGAGCCTAGGTGGTGTAATGGTTAGCACACTGGCCTGGAATGCAAAGAGATGTGGGTTCGAGTCCCGCTCTAGGTGCAATATTTCCCATTTTCATCACCCCCACGACACTGGTTGCCGTGATCAGGATCCTGTACAAGCTTTGCGCTGTATGGTTGTTGAACCTACCCTGTGTATGTATGTGTTAGTGCATTGCCTGTATGTATGTAATTGTAAGCATTACAAGACTTACAATTCCAGGGGGACGAGTGTAGTGGTCTGCACTGACCTCTCAGGCAAGTAACCACATAGACAGGTAGGCGTGGGGAGTGTGTTGATATCAGGGAGCCTAGGTGGTGTAATGGTTAGCACACTGGCCCGGAATGCAAAGAGATGTGGGTTCGAGTCCCGCTCTAGGTGCAGTATTTCCCATTTTCATCACCCCCACGACAATACTATTACTCGTATGTTATTCACATTTATTTTTATATGTACCTACTATGGACCAATTTATGTAACTCTGCTGAGTCGGAAATAAAGTATTGAATTGATATATACTGGTGTTAGCAAAAATTGGTTCAATACACTGCCTGTGGAAGAACTACTGAAACATGCCATCCTCGTATAAAAATGAGAATCACTAACAGGGCCGGGGTTAAGACCTTGTTAGGTCAGGTTAGGTATGCAGGTATTGCAATACCTCAGGGAGTTTGACGCCCCTGCCCTGCAGAGTTGTAAACCACTGCCTTGTGGTACAGATTCTTGACAGAACTGAAGGCTAAGGGAGCAAACCCTGAACAGAAAACCATGTCACTGTGGCAGCAACAAGGGCGGTTGATGTATGGAACTCCCAACATCTCCCGACCAGCACAAATAGTTTTCGCCTGTCTGGACATTTTCTTGCCGGTGTGAAACCTCTATTTGCTCCCCGAGAGAGTGCTGCTGGTAACTTGCAAAAGCCAGCAGCACTTCAATACTTTTGCATGCAGCTTTCATGAAATGTACAACCGCACAAAACATTACTCTCACAGCAGAGAGCTAAATGGGGAGCAGCAGTCAAGTAATGAAAGCAGTCTTTGTCACATCGCGACCGACAGCATCATGATGACGAGGTCAGGTCAGAGAGGGGTATTTCAGTATAGATTGAGCAATGATTGATTTTTAAACAACATTTCTCTTTTGTTTCAGCGTCTTATTAAAAGAGGAATTATGGCCGACTCTTCAACGGTCGTTTTGTCGGCTGGAATGTCAAGTGAGTACGACTAACAACTCGTTAGCATGCACATAGGGCCATTCATGTAGCTCATGAATAATCAATGTTAGCTATTAATTGGGTTCAAAGGATTGTCCCTAAAGAACAAAAGAATCGGACGACAAAAAATGCTTTGGTGGTAACAATAGTTCAATACGTGTGTTTTGCTTGTATGTGTGCCAGGTGATGTGGTCACACAGCTTCCCCTGGTTATCAAATTTAGCACAAACTGTTATTAGACGCCAGTTGTATTCCATCCACTATGTAGATCCCGATTCACGTCAATCTGGAAGGGTGGCATTCCCTAATTCCGCTAAATCTATGTCTACTCAACCTATCTTCCGAACTGGTAAGTATAGCGAATGAGTGTCGAATCGATCGTACTATGCTACTTATTAAACATATGCATGTGTAGTAGCTTCGATATCATTAACTAATAATGTTTTAATTGTCTAACTGAGGGGCATAGCTTGGGTTTTTCAGGTAGTACACAGATGGAATAAAATGACATTGGAATAACACGAAATGGAATAAAACATCATATTTTAATTATTTAAAAAAGAATGTTTGTAATATAGGTCGTACACAACTGGGTACATGTGTATAAGCTAGCTAAGCCCCTGATCTAACCATGTGTAGGTAAACAACTAATTATACTAATATACAATACTGATGACTTTAAAGATGACATGGATATTAATAGATAGTGTCGTAAGTTATATGCTCAGGGAAACACGCTCATCAGTTGATGTCAAGGGCAATTTATTTAGGACTTATAGATTGTATAGCATTAGGCAACTTAATATAGCATATGGTATTATGAGGTTATTACTCTGTCTACCTGGCTTCAGAGGTAACCAGAGCACCGTGGATATGATATTTTGTCTCCGACAGCTACAAGAAAGTGCATTGAGCAGGACCAACCACTGTACATGGTATTTGTCGATTTCACTAAGGCGTTCGATACTGTTGGGAGAGCCGGGCCGTGGCAGCTACTAAGGAAGTATGGATGCCCAGAGAAGTTCACAGTTATGATCAAGGCTCTACATAAGGGAATGATGGCGAATGTTAGTGTTGGAGGGGAAGTCTCGGAATCGTTCAGGGTTACCAATGGGGTCAAGCAAGGTTGTGTACTGCCCCCCACGCTCTTCTCCATCTTCCTATCAGCAATGCTCGACGAGGCTTTCCGAGGCATAGGGGATGTCGTCTATATACAGTCCAGACAGAGCACTGACCTATTCAATGTCGCACACATCAGAGCAAAGACCAAGACTACTTGGATACTGGTGAGAGAGCTGATATTCGCAGATGACAGTGCACTGGTTGCCCACTCTGCTGAAGAGGTCCAGAAAATAGTGGACGCTTTCTCTGATGCATCAGAGAATTTTGGCCTGAAGATTAACATCAAGAAGACGGGTGCTGTACCAACCCAACTCTACAAGAACATGAGAGGAGGATATCATGGTTGACGGAAACAAGCTGAACTCTGTTCCGGAATTCACCTACCTCGGAAGCACTATATCAAGTGATGGACGCATTGATGCTGAAATACAGAGGAGGATGGCCAAGGCTAGCACATCTTTCGGCCGGTGTTGCTAGGATGTAAAACAACAACAAACAAACAAACAATATTTCGGCCGGCTAGCCCAGAGACTCTGGAACAACCACCTGTGTCCATGCTGATCAAAGGCAAGATGTACCATGCAATCGTGCTATCCACCCTACTAAACAGAGCCGAGGCCTGGACAGTGTACAGACGACAGGTGAAAAAGCTGAATGCCTTCATGATACGACATCTGCATTCGATCATGAGGCTAACCTGGAAGGACAAAGTGACAAATAAGGAAATACTCAAACGGACGGGGCTGCCCTCTATGGAAGATCTTCTGATCAAAAAGGATCTCCAGTGGACTGGACACCTCATGAGGATGTCATCAGACAGGCTACCAAAGCAGATCCTCTACTCTCAACCGTCTTCTGGTTACAGAAAGAGAGGGCGCCCTCGTCTCTGCTTCAAGGATACCATCAAGAGAAACCTGAAGCTGAGAGACATTAAGACCGACTCATGGACATCACTCTCACAGCAGAGAGCTAAATGGAGAGTGACAGTCAAGTAATGAAAGCAGTCTTTGTCGCATCGCGACCGACAGCATGATGATGATGATGACCTGGGTACAACAGTGCTAGTCAGCTATTTGCCAATATTGATGTGTCAGTATTCCAGGCTGTTATCAGGAATCTAATATTCCAATTTATTACTAGACTTGACATGACAGAAAATGCTATAATACAGGAACTTGTAAAAATAGGAGAGTGATCTCAGATTTACCTCTGCCATATGGAGGACTTGGTACAAACTACTGTATGTAGACCAACATTTTGATAATGGTTAATATTGTAGTATTCATACTATTACTTGTATGTTATTCACATTTATTTTTATATCTACCTACTATGGACCAATGTATGTAACTACCATGATACGCAGCGAAGGAGGAAGAGGAGGCAGGGGTGGAAATAAGAGCACTTTATTCCTGAGTGTGAGAAGATAAGCGATACAGGGAAATGTATATGAATAAAGTACAATAAGGAATATATAGGATAATGCAAGATACAATAAAATGAGTACAGAGGAGTAAATAAGGCAATGGAACATGGAAGATCAATGAAAGTCAATGGGGAAGAAGGGGCCCCGACTAGCCCTCCACCTTAGGAAAGGAGAAAAAAAAGAGTATGTGTGGGTAGAAAAGATAGGCAGGAGAGCGCTGCTGGAGGCGGAGTGGCTGGAGGCAGCTGCAGGCGCGGGTTATAAGGGCGGGAGCACGGGGGGGGTGGCGTGACGTAACTGCCAACAGTCGCGGGAGGAAGGAGGCGGGGTACTCCTCCTCCACCTTACCGATGAGCAATGGACATGAACCGGACAAAGAATTGTCTAGTCCGGTGTGGCGTGCTCAGCGTGTCCCATGCTCAGCCGTGTACCTATACTCAAACATAAGGCATTGTCAATGGTCGTGAGTAATTTTCATACAGAAAATAGAGAACAAGTGAAATATCTCTAAAACCACACCAACTATTAACAAATCGCTTGGTACACATATAGAAAACATCTTCACCAAAAAGATTATATTAAATTTATAAGGTTAGGGTTCTTGATTTCTATTAATTTTGATTAAAACTAATGTTTTGCACTGCGCATACTGTCAAACTCAAGGCATTGTCACTGGCCATGAGCAATCTTCATACAGAAAATCCAGGAAAAGTGAAATATCTCTAAAACCACACCACCTAGAAACAAATTGCTTGGTACACATATAGAAAACATCTTTACCAAAAACATTATATTAAATTTATAAGGTTAGTGACTTACGACCATTGACAATGCCCTGAGTTTGAGTATAGGTAGACGGCTGAGCACGCCACACCGGTGGTGTCCGGTGATAAAATGTATTGAAATGTACCGAAATGGAGCGTAATTGGGTCAATTGCCGCGGGCGACCGGACAAGTACCGGACACCAACGGATGGGTACCAGACATGTATGGATGGGTACCGGACATGTACGGATGGGTACGGACATGTACCGGACACGTCAGTCCGGCGGTGTCCGGTAGAAGTTTTGTGCATGTTCAAAACTTGTACTGGACACCACCGGACACGGGCGGATGGGTACCGGACATGTACCGGACATCACTGTACAGTACAAGACAGTGTCCAGTTCTCGTCCGGTTCCCCAGTCCGGTACGGTGTGACTGGGCATTTACCACCAATGCTCAGTGTGAAATAAAGTTTTGAATTGAATGCATGTATATACATTAATATCATCTATATTAACATATTAATTTTTTATAACTTTTGTCATCCCATTTTGTGGATTTCATCATTTCAGGTTGATATAAAATAATATAAATACTACATTCGCTAGTAATTGATTGATGAATACTAATTATGGACAAGTTCATTGCTGAATTTAAACTACATCTTTCATTTTTAATAGTGTTTTGACTATATGTATATTGTGAATAGGTATGGCCAAAAGGAAGACGGCTAAGAGATATGGTAACTAGTAATAGATCTAACTCGTATTACCTTGCCGTTTCTGTTCTGAATTTAAAGGTTGAATTTAAAGGTTTTTTTTCACCCATTCACTAACATTAATTACAGTGTTTTTTTGTTACTGGCTTAGCATTGTAAATACTTGATAACACAAACCGTTAACACCCAGTTATAGTTCTGATTTGACATGAAATGAGTACAAAAGTAAGCCCTGATATAGACAAACTACCTCCCCACATATACACATACATACATACATGAAAGAAAAGGAAAATTGATAGTCACAGACAAGACACATTCTACTATAGGTAGGCATTTCAGATACATGCTAATAGCATTTCTATTGGTTGCGGAACACAGGTATATTGAGTTTTGTGTACCGATTGACTGTTGTATGTTGCATTTTAGATTGGCTTTAAAGTTGCATAGTCCGATAGTTTTGAGTTTCTGGCCAGTTTTCGGGAGAGTGACCCATATACACATACATACACACATACACACACAGTTACCCCCTGATATAGCATAATAGGTAACGAATTAATTTGTAGTCCCAGGACCAGGGCCCGTATGCAGGAGTCAGTGTTAGCGGGGTTTGGTGTTACAGCCTGTTACCGTTTAGCTATCACCGACGTTGGGAACTGTGTCAAGTCGTATGCAGGAGCGCATAACACTTTCATTATAGCTAAACGTGAATTTATTTATAGATTTTGGAAATCCCTCTGCGTCTGTAGCCATATATTAAATATATTAAATGCTATCATATTTAACAGAATTACATACACAATAACTGAATAAGTGAAATTTCATGAAATTAACCCTAAATTCAAAGCAATATTAATGCTGCCGCCGCAACGGTGGCGATATCAATATTTTCGAACCGATGAATGCAAGCAACCGCCGCCACCGCCAGTATGGAAAGCAACGTCGTGGCGGCGGCAGCGGCGATTTGTTTACTTTACATTCGTCGATTCGAAAATATAAATATTAATATCGCTGCCGTTGCGGCGACAGCGTTAATCTCGCTTCGATTTTAGGGTTAATTTAATCAAATTTCACTATTTGACTATGTAACTTTGTTAAATATGATACGATTGAATAGACCGTACAGCCTATACCTCCACTTTTTCAGAGGTAGTGTAACACCGTTTAAGCTTTTGGTGTTAGGCCTATCACCGACTCGTGCATACCACTTTTCACCGCTACCCGGGGGATTCCCGCCTACCACCGTTTTGGCTCGCTACCACCGACTCCTGCATACAGGCCCTCGTGAATATACGGCAAGTCATAGGTCACATCCACTGGGAAAGCAACGCACAATCTAGATTAATGCCAAATTCGCATAATTAGGCTACAACTATAAACAGCGGCACTAGGATTAAATAAGTTCTTATGTTTTGTAGGCGATGGATTTGAAGCAAAAGGAAATCCCTTCAAGATGCCACCTGACAACGACATATTCCTTATTCGCGACAAAGAAAGACAACTGAAAAAACAGGTAGATGTTTTGCCATTTTAGTCCTAAATTATTAAATCTTTTTTGATGTTTTACCTTAATACGTAATGCCTAGCATCGCATTTGATTCGTGGTGGGGGGGGGGGGGGGGGCACCCAGCTAGGATATATCTGGATTGTATACCATAAAAGCTCCATACCTTAAATTGGAAATATCACGAAAGGAGGTAGTGTGGTGGGGGTTTAGGGATGTGGTGGCGGTATAGGTGTGTGGTGGGGGATTTAGGTGTGTATGGTGGAGGTTTAGGGCTGTGGTGAGGGTGTAAGTGTGTGGTGGGGGTTTAGGGATGCTAAAGATTGTGAGGTGCTGCTCTGCAAGACCCCTACAACTCCCCCACAAACCACCACCACACACACCCTACACACCCACCTACACCTACACCCCTACCATACCTGCCTACACCCCAACCACACACACCCTCAACCTCCACCACACAGAATGTGTGCATGGTGGTGGGGTGGGTGGAGTGGAGAGGTGGAGGGCAGGGTGGGGGTAGCAGTGTTGGTGGGAGTTCTATAGGAGTAGCAATATGGTGGGGATGGAAAGGGGGAGAGGGAGGGCGGCAAAGGGCAGTGAAGTCATGAGGAGGGAGGGGGAGAGAGTGGGGGAGGGCAGGGTAATGAGGGAGGGTGGGCCAGAGGGAGGTGGGGACCAGGCAGTAGGCGCAACATCGGCCAAATCCAATTGACAGGCAATCTCTCTTTTTAAAATTTTAAACTCACCCTCTCGCCTTGTAAGCCTATGTGTTTACATGTGAAACACCAGCCAGCAGCCAGGCTGATCAAACCCACCACAAGATGGCACTGCAAAATTTTAATTACCATGGGAGAGCTAGGGAGTGAGCAGTCTTAGTGTTATAGGGTCTTTGACTGTATGCAGGGTTTGTACAGCCTGAAAAGTATTGAACTTCATTTGCCCCATTTCAAGGCCTTGAAAAGCCTATTTTTGGTAATTAGTCATGAAAAGCCTTTAATTCGAATAAAGTGTCCCCACTGATCTAAATTAGTCTGAAATCGTCATTCGCCATTGGTTCCCCCCCCCCCCTTAAATCCAAATGAAAATAGTTTCCTATCAAAAACGACGTTGAAAAGCCTTGAAATAGCCTTGAATTCCATATCTTCACATGTGTGTGGAGGGAGCAGGGTGAGGAGGAGGGGGGGGGGGCGTCAGCCCCGTGAATTACACACGTTACACATATAACATAAACATTGCTCTCCATGAACACTGAAAGAAGAAATAGCCCAATATTCCGCCGATTATACGCGCCGCCTAGCGTTCACTCGTTCCAACAAATGGCTTTCAGGAACGCATCAGACAACGACACCTGAAGGTCCACGAGAAGACGACGTACACGACACGTATAAACTTCAAGACTCCGTCCACTATTCGGCCGGCTGACTCGGACGACGAGGAGGTGGAGAAGAAGGAGGACGAGGATGATGACGGGAAGGGCGTAACCGTGAAGGACGACCCCCAGTTCACAATTGCTGTCACGAGAGGTGAGTGTAAAGGCATGGCTCTTTTTTGGGGTTAAATGAATTTTATTCATATACAGTAGGCTATATATCTTTTGTTATTGCGTAGCACTGGTCTTCCAACCCTAAGTGTTATAGAGGTCTCTAGGTATTTACACGATTACAATTTTTGTTACATGGTTTATATAGTAAATTAAAATGTGTAGTAGATTCTGAAATTAAAGTGTACACGATGCAATAAGTAATGAGGATGACGTACATTAAATCATTTTACTTTTACATCAGGGATGAAATATCTCCGCGATTTCGCGGATTTCCGTGATTTTTCCTGTAGCTATAAGTGTATACTAATAAGTTGCGCCCGTCCTGATATGATCTTAGATGTTGCAAGGATGTAAAACTCCACCAACCAATACGTTGTTTCACGCTGCAGCACCATCAGCATATATTAATATGTGGTGCAAACGCCGCAGCACTAGCAGCGTATACTACTAATACGTGCTTCAAACGACGCAGCGCTCAGCGTATACCAATATTCAGCGATTCCCTGACAATGCTAAGCCTATGGGAGAATATCAGCATTTCCGCTTTTTTTCCCGGAGACCACTTTCATCCCTGTTATATAATAGGTTTTAGCTGTCGGGTTTAGGATTTCCAATTCAGTAGATACTAATAGTGATACAGTTACTTAGTCTTAGTTCAGTGTGATCAAATACTCTTCTATTCATTGTGTTGCTTTGTATGCAGTAGAAGTTGGGTGTTAGTTGGGGCATTTTTGTGTTCGTAAGTCAAGATGTCTTGACTATTGGTTTGTTCTCTAGTAAAAAAATTAATTTATTCATTGGTGTAAGGAATGAGGAATCCCAATGTTGGTGGGAAGGAACTATAGGGAGGTGGAGGCCAGCAGGCAGGACATATGCGACAGTTCCTCTTTCAGGGATGAAAGATCTCCGCGATTCCACGGATTTCCGGGATTTTTCAATCCCGCAGAACTATCAGCGTATACTAATATGTGGTGCTGAGACTGCAGCACTATCAGCATACCCTACTAATATTAATAGATGCCCCAAGCGCTGCAGCACTTTCAGCGTAAACTACTACATGCTTCAAACGGCGCAGCACTACCAGCGTATACCAATATATATATATATGTAACCTGACTTCCGGGAATTTTCCGCGATTCCCTGACAATGCTAAACCTATGGGAGAATATCAGCATTTCTGCTTTTTTTCCCGGAGACCACTTTCATCCCTGCTCTTTACTCTGGTTAGCTCAGTATGAGGAAAATGTGACTGTGGGAAATTGGGTCATGTGAGGCAGCACTATAAAGTCGCCATAAGTGCACATTGTCACAAGTCGGTACCCGCCCTGATATGACCTTAGATCTTGTCAGGACGTAAAACTCCATCCAACAACAACAATGTGATTTAAGTGATTGTGTCTATGTTCCTTTTCCGCCTGTGACTACAGGAAGCTGATAAGTTGATAAGTGAGTTTCCTAATTAAATTATGTTTACGGTACTTAAAAGGAATCTGGTATAAGCCACTCGGATTGGAGCTGTACTCCGACAAATGATGTCCAAACACACCTTTGCCTAAATAAAAGATTCACACAGTACTTGCAGTACACAGGTGAATACCAGCCTTATATAAAAACGGTCAAAAAATCGGGCTAATGAAATGAGTATTTATGAGAGCCTAATTTCACAATCTAAGAAGCAACATTTATTCTTTGTATATGTCTTCATATTTCCCCGCTACCTTTGAGTTTAACAATATAATAAAACATCTGGTTTAATAAGATTTTAAAGTGAAATCGATGGTGTTCTATGGTGGCCATCTGGTCCTTTTGCATTCTCTCCCATTTCACCAACTCTGTGCCAATATAAGTAACCATTTGACACTGGAGCCAGGCATTGGACTTCCTGTTCCATACTAAAGCTATTTTCGCCCGTATTTACACTACGTTGTCATTCACCCGTGTACTGCGAATACCGGGTGAATCCTTTATCTAACCTTTGCCTAGCTTTTCAGTTTATGCAACCGAATAGCTCTCCTTCCACATATTCGGTTGCATGAAATTAAAAACGAGGTAATGGTGTGCTTGGGAAGCATTTGTTGAAGTACATCTCCAATCTTACCGGCCTATACCACGTCCCTTTAACTGGACTTTAGGTAAAACATGTAGACGCCCTGTTTGTAAGTTCTAAACTCATCTTTCAGGTATTCTATAAACGTAATAGTTCCTAATTGAAACATTAGATTTGAATACTGCATATTCGTAACGGTTCTTCTGTTTGACTAGCTGATAATGTTTCAATTTGATCATGGATGTCGTCTGCTTGTGCGAGGCAATTCTGATAACATTCTGTACATGTGCTGGTTTGTGTGTTGCTGTTGAAACCTGGAAGTTGTGAGCTACATATTTCACCAATGCAAGAAACAAAAATATATAGCTATTATTTAGTATGCTGCAACGGTAAGTATTATTCGTAATTTCAGTCGCGGATTGTTTTTTTAGTTTTATTTTTTTAATAGTTTTTTAAATGTGTAGACGATGTCCTTATACATCTGTTTTCGAGGTTGCGGAGGTTTCTAGTTTATAATTCCCATTTTAATTATCATTTTAATTATCATTTCAATTATTTGCGTGGTCAGGGTCTATATTGATTATCCACTACCCATTGTCTGGGTTTTTGCCAGAGAGTAAAATGGATCAAATGCTGTAGGCCTACCCTTAAATTTTCTGAGAGTACGACCCTCAAATTGTTGGGATAGATTTTTTTTAAAGGTTTTTCACGAAGCCAGATAATACGAAGCCTCCAGGCCCCCCCCCCTCCCCCAATTCCGTATTTTCTGGCCGAAACTCTGATTGTGTAGGTCATAACCCTGTTTGGGGATAAATAAGTTGGGTTGGTCATTACAATGTATGCTACATGAGTTTAAGAACTTTGATTTTAAACGGTTAACCTTGAAGATATTTGAAATGAAAACATGCACATTTTAGCATGCACATCGAAATGCTGAATATTATAAGCTTCATTCAGCATTGACATATTCTTTTCTTTAAAAAAAAATAGACTTGGTATTCCTTCCTCGGTTCGCACGCGTTGCCAAGTCTTCTTCCTGAATTTAGATTTTTGGTTTGAGTACCGTCAAATGTTCTTGAATTTACCTGTATGTTCTTGAATCTGGTCGCCAACATTTTGTATGAAACATGTTACGATTTCTCAGATGAATTTGTTCTTTACAAATTCCTGTCAGTTTCTTTTGTAGCACTATAAATTTAAATAAAGTGGCCATGAGTGCACACTGTCACAAGTCGGTACCCGTCCTGATATGACCTTATATGTTGTTAGGACGTAAATGAACAACAAACAAACAAATAGTACACAAAGCAGACATGTAAAATGATGCTCAACCCTATTATTCACTTTTCATAGTTCAGATGGATGGGTTAGTGGTGAAATTCTGGCTACATCTCCCAGTCCCCCGCGGGAATTTGAGTTTCAGGCGATAAGTGAGTGGCAGACACATGAAATAGGCTTCCACCCGAAATAGTCTAAGTTCCATCACTAAATACATTGAAAAACATACTTGATAAATACATTTTGGAGTCCGTGTCAGTATAGTTAGTCCTCGTCGCTTGACCACTAAAATTATGACAGGACAGGCTGAATCAGTTATCAGGCTATTATACCTAAATATAGAGGGAGTGCGCGTGACGTCATCACTCAGCAGTCAGCGGTCGGCGGCCAGCCATCTTGGATTACGAGCACCCTCCCTAGCCATGTTGTGAATGCATGCAGATGCAGAAAGAGTTTCTTGTGTTCTGGGAGGTTCTGGGCAGTTTACATCAACTGTGTTTACTTACAACACTTTAGAAACAACTTCTGAGGCCAAACTGCTTAAAACAGTGACAAATGATGCGCGAAAAGGAAGAAGGAAGGCGGGGGTGGGAAAAAAGGCGTTTTATTAACGCCTCAACAGGGCATACAGAGGAACAGATATACAGGGAAGGAACAAGGAAGGGCTCATGAGGAGCAAGGAACAGGCTCGAGAGGAGCAAAACAGTGAAGGGCCCATGAGGGGCAGAGATAAGCAGGAGGGGCTCATGAGGAGCAACGTCAGAGTTCAGGTCGGGGGGGTGCCGAGGAGCCCTCCGCCAAAAATAAGGAGAGGGCTCGAGGCGCGCCCGAGGCGGGGGCGCGGGCGCCCGAGGCGGGGGCCCGGGGAGGCCGGCCTGGGTGAGGAGAGGGTCCGGGGCCTAGGTGGATGGGGGAGCGGAGGAAAGCTGGCAGGAGGGCTGGGCGGGGTGGGGGTCGGGTCGGGAGGGTTCATGAAGGCGGTGTCGTGAGCGTCCGTGGCTGGGTTGTCCGGGGAGGGTCCCTCGTGAGGCTGGGCCGTGTCGCCCGAGGTGTGAGGTGCGAGGTGGTGGGCCCCGGCTTCGTCTGGGCGGCGTTTCGATTGGTGGTCGCTGGGAGGTTGTCGGTGGAGGTCGCGGGGCTGTCGGCAGTGGTGAGGGTGAGGCGCCGGGAGGGGCCCCCCGGGCCGGCCGGGGGGGGGCTGGCGGATCAAAAATCCGCCGAGGCGGCCGGGGTCTGGCGCTCACGGGCTTGCTTGGTGAGGCATTCCGCCTCGCAGTGCCTGGTGAGTAGGCGCCGTACATTAGCGCAGTAGGCGCAGATGTGCCGGCGCCTGTCTCCCACCTCGCCGTGGGCCTCCCCGATGTGGGCCCGATCGCACGAGGTGGGATCGCGGTTCCACGCGGGGCAGGGGGCCCCGTGAGTGTGCCTATCGTAGGCGGTGCGGGCGTCGGCTTGGGGCCGGGGCGGGTGTTCGCCTCGGGGGAAGTCCTCGCCTCGGGAGACTGGTGTTGCCGGGGGGGTGGGCGTGGTGATGGAGTCCATCCTCAGGGCGTTGAGGGCGACAGGGTCGTGCCATCCGTGGGGGAGCCTCCCGTCCGCTATCCAGGTGAAGATGGCCTCTGAATAACGGCGGACGGTAGGCCAGGGATGCACGAGGATATCCCTCATCACGGTGAGGTGGTGGTGGCGTAGGCCCTGGAGGGAGTGCTCGGGGAAGGCTGGGTGGCCGGCGAGGGTGAGGAGGGCGAGGTTGTACTCATCGCGGGTGGCCTCCCCTCTCTTGACCGGCTTCCGCTCAGGCCCCCTCTCGATGAGGTCCGAGGGGAAAATGTATCCCGAGGGGATGCCTAGGCGCCTGCCGGCGCGCTGCGCCTCGGCGGATGCGAGGATGTCTCGGACGGCGTCGGCCGCGGCAGCTGGGGTGTAGTCCTCGGCGATGTCCTGGAGGTAGGCCGGGGGAGGCGCGGGGCCGCCTCGGGCGGCGAGGCGGTCGTAGTGCTGGTAGTGGGGGTGGGCTGCCCCGGGCAGAGTCGCTTGAGGCGGCGGCGGGGGCCGGGCCCCGGCGGCGGTCTGCGCCCGAGGTGCTGGGGCGGGCGGCGTGCTGTATCCTGCCTGCGTGTGCTCCGGCGCTCCTCGGGCTCCCGCCGACTCGAAGGCGTCCATGCGCGTAGTGAGGCGCTGGAGGGCTTGTAGGATGATGGCTGTGTCGGCGCCCGAGGTGGCCGAGGGGGAGGCCAGGGCCGGTGATGATGAGGCGTCGCCGGGCGAGCCCGAGGCGGACCCGGCGTGGCCCGGGCGGTGAGCCTGGTGTTCTTGCGGCCTCTTCCCTTCCCGCGTCCGGGCATGGTGCAGGAGCCTGAGGCGGGGCAGCGGTCCGAGGTGGAGAAGTCAGGAGAAAGGAGGTGAGGTCTGGAAGGCGGCAGGAGGGCGAGTGCCTGAGGGAGGCCGGCGGGCGGCCTTATAAGGGAGGGAAGGGGCGCGGGCGACAGCAGGTGAGGTGTGAATGCTGCCGGCCCGGGGGAGGGTGAGTGGCGGTGAGGATGGCGGGCGTCGGGTGAGGCGCGAATGCTGCGCGACAGGGGGGCGGGGGAGGAGGCGGCGCGGCGGGGTCTGGTGAGGTGTGAGCGCAGCGCGACAGCCCGGGGCGGGGGAGGGTCTCTTCCTCTCCTCGCATCAAACGTAATGCTTCGCATTACGACCAAACCAACAAATCAGTAAATAAGCACAGTGTAGGCAATTGCCAGCCTTCTGTATGTAATCCAATATGGCCACCGAAAGTAGCCTCGTGACGTCATTACAGCCCCTCTCTAGATACACAGAAGAGGATAAGTTTAATGTGTAGAACTTTGAAGTGGTAGTACTGTGAAGATCCAGTAGACGGCGTGGCGTTCAGTATAGTTGGTGAGTGTGCCGCTAGGTGGGGACGGATGGTTAATGTCTTTTTCCTGTGCTGTGAAATTACTCATGTTACTAATAACATGAGCCCTCATGTCATGATGCTGTGATTGCATAGCAATAGATACTTGTGATGGGGGGTGTCTTCTAGATATTTCCTTTTCTCTATTAGTAGTTTCTCTATGATAGTTGAGAAAAACATTGGTTACTGTTAGTAGTATCTTCACTATTGCCATTAATTGATAATACATATGCTTTTGATACACTTTCAAATCCTTCTGTTGGACACTTGTTCAGCTCTCCGATCAGCTGGAAAAAACAAGACCAAAATATGTAAGCAAATCCTCGCTTTTGAAGAAAAAAAATATATACGCTTAACAGATACCTTATGGAAATATCAATGTGGTTAATGTTAATAAGTGAGTAATGGTGGTTTTGCGCCGTCTTCGCAATATTCACCGCGAAAAGTGAGTAGAATTTGTTCCGTCAGTTTATATAATCGTTATATTGTACGTATGTGAGTAGAGCTCAAACCAAATACACAGTAAAAAATCAAATTAAAAAAGAATTACTTTCCAGATATTGCTATTGAATTTGAAGGAGCAAAGAGAACAAATGGATCCAGATTCAATTAGAATATTCATCTGAATCTGAATAGAATAGAATAAATGAGCCTGTCTCAAAAGGTGATAACTCTTTTTTTTTGGGGGGGTGGGGTCTATTGTAACGATTGACACAAAACAGCACAGAAACGGTTACACTGAAAACACAAGGACATTTGCTTCAAATCACATGTATTATATTGGGATTATGAAACACCATGTAAAAAACAAGTCAGTTTATCCTGAGCAAATGCATAAGCACATAGTATGTTGATCGTTACAATGGACAAAGTTTTGTTCCATATTGCTTAGCACCTTTTGAGACAGTCTCAAATACAAGATGTTGAGTAGCCTTTCCTCATAGACACATGTTATTGCACACGGCTTAACCTTCTTATGCTGGTGGTCTTTAGCGAAACCAGTTATTCCTCCATGGGGTAGGTATTGGTGGTATATGCGTCGATTTTTAGTTGCTTATGCATGCTGAACAGGTCTAACAAGCTACAAGTTTTGCATGTTTGTTATTATTTTTGTAGCATCTGATTACATATCAGTCAATAGGATTTGAAGTAACAGTGAACCGATATTAGTCAGTATATACATCTTTGTTCTTTCAGGAAGCATGTTGCGTGTGAGTTGCCTAAGCAGGGATGAGAACAGGTCAGACCTAGAAAGAAAAGAGAGAAAAAAGGCGCGTCATTGCCTAAAAGTCAGGAAACTGCCGATCGTTGGGAAATTCTCATCCTGGGGTATAGAACTAAAAAGGCGCGTCATTGCCTAAAATTCGGCAATCTGCCGATTGGTGGGAAAATCTCATCCTGGGGTATAGAACTAAAAAGGCGCGTCAATGCCTAAAATTCGGCAATCTGCTGATTGGTGGGAAATTCTCATCCTGGGGTATAGAACTAAAAAGGCGCGTCATTGCCTAAAAGTTTGGAAACTGCCGATCGGTGGGAAATTCTCATCCCTGCAAAGTAAATCCAGGGTCCGTACGGGGCCTGGAAAGTCTTGATAAGTCTTGAACTTTATTTGCCTCATTTTATGGCCTTGAAAAGCCTTGAACTTAACCTATTTTGGGTGATTAGTCTTGAAAAGCCTTGAATTCCACTAAACTGTCCCAACTGATCTAAATTAATCCGAAATTGCCATTCGTCATTGTTGTTTTTTCCCTTAAATCCAAATTAATTCCTATGAAAAACAGGCTTGAAAAGCCTTGAATTCCATAGCTTCACATGTGTACGGACCCTGTAAATCCCACCTACCTCATCTAGACATCGGAACTGCATACATGTACTGTCGCAATAGGCTAGCTATATAGCAGGATATCAAATTGAGGCCTGTAGAAAGAGGCGTCAGATGTAGGTAGTTGTAAGTGCACGTGTACCCGCCCTCAGGAGAGTGGTGTGTGTAGCCTTGTCTTGGGGATGTAACAAAAGCAGCATATCTGGACTCACCTGTTCAAGGATATTTTTTTGTTTTTTTGATGTAAGTAAAAACTTTTTGTGTGTGTTTAAGTAATAACTTTTTCTTTTTTTGGGGTGTAGGCCTAGGTGAATTAAATTTGTTGGGGGTTTGTGTAAGTGAAATTTCTCTATTTTCCAACTATTTTAACAAAGTTGTAATTCTGACGTGTCATGGTTGTCTCGTGCATCGCCTTGGAAGGTTGCGGCTAGAGATCGCCCTCTGTTGGCTTTATATTGTGATGTTTTCTTTCATATTCTTTTATGCTACTTTGAATACGAATAGTAGCAAAAGTACAAAGATCAAAGTGGTGTGGAAATAATCTTGTCGCGAAACATGCTTCGTTTATGTACTGTGATCTATTCGATTAAGCTCTAATGGAAATATCTATTTTAATCTGTAAGTATAATTATCATTCGGGTATAAATCATCGATAGGAAGGATTTACCTATATTATTTATTGTTTTAGTTAATAATTATTAGCCAATGAGCACTCATGTTGACCCCGTCTGCTGCAGTCGTTGCGGACGCAGTGGGCTGGTGGCGACACCAACGGTGCTTTCTGGTACCAAGCCGTCGCCGCCCACTAAATCACTTGGTGTAAAAAAGCTATAAATATATATTGTTGTTATTATCCTTTGGTGCAACTGACAGGTCAACAGCTGGTGGAGGTGAGGTGGGCGATGGTGGTGCCACCGGTACAGTGTTGTGTCTTACCGAGTATAAGTTATAACAATATAATAAGAATGTCTTTCCGTAATCTTTATACCTGCATAATATATTATGCATCACATATATGCATGCTACTATATTTATGGTAGCGGTCATGTACATATATAGCCTATATCAGTTATTATATGATTATAAATGGCGGAGCATATTCTCTCCTATATTATTTACTATTTATTGACTATTCCAGCTATTTTGCTATTTCCTGGGCACGCCCGCTGTTCCGTTCCTCGATGTAACCTATGAACGCTGCTGGCGCCCTGTTGTTTTACTATTTTTAATTTTCAAAAAGATCAACTTCCGCACTCTATAGAGCCGACTGTAGGTGTAAGGTGGTGGTGGGTGGGGGCGTACATATCCATCCCTGTCTCAAGCGCAACAGCAGACAGCCTGGCTGTATCCACAGTTAGCAGAATGTGGACTGCACTTCCACCGCGGATAACATTGGAGTCAACATATCTTGAGTTAGTTCCTGCTTCTGCCAGTATGGCGCCACCTGTGAGTGGCTCCTGGCCACCCTGATACCAGCTGCGTCTGGTCACTACCGCCTTCAGACCTGCTCGGATGGTCAGATTTTATATATATATATATATATATATGTTAAATAATATATTATATATATATAACGAATTTATTTATTGCCTCTTTCAAATTTCAGATCGTCACGTGGAGAAGGAGTCACTGGCAGATTACATCGGCAAAAAGAGGGAAATGTTCTTAGTCCAGGTACTATTTATAGTTAAACTAGAGTTAGTTTATATCTGTGTGTCGGGTAAAGCTAAGATTCCTTACACGCGGTATGCGAATGCGGCAAAAAATCGAAACGCCTTGAAGTCAATGGGCTACATTCCTTACACGCGGTATCCGAATGCGGCAACTCGATCGGTCCCTGTAGCGATCGGTGTGGCATGCGGCACACGGTATGCGAATAGAAACCTCAGTCGCACGTGTCCATTAGTTTTAGACGAGGAGATGCGACTGATCATTACGGAATGATCACACATGGGTGCGGAGGGGAAACATGGTAGTGGTGGTGGTGGGGTTACGGGTTGGTAAAAATGCTACCATAGCCACAGAAATATGAATACTTATCTATAATTTGGTAATTATAAAGGTAGGAACCCCCATGTGACGTACCAAGAGGTACATAGATATAAATGCCATATTAGGTCATATACAGTGCAGTATGGAGTATACTTGTTTATTTATATTTTTTAAATATAGCCAGTCGTGTGCCGCATGCCGCATACCGCGTAGAAGGAATCCTCCCATTCGCATACCGCATACCGCATACCGCATAGAAGGAATCTTAGCTTAAAACGGGAATAATCGTCATGTGAGATTATAATTATGGTTTATGAAATATACCCTTGTTTATTGGAGAAACTAAAAATATCATTGTGCATGGTTGCCACTTGTTTATGTTATTTCAATTTTAAACATAATCTTGTATATAGCAGGCATCCTACCATTTTTCAAATTGGTGATGTAATTATTTCCATGGGATTAAATCCCCTTCTTGAGCTCCAGTTGATTAACGTACTGTGACTCAGTTGAAATTAGTTGTAGCCAGACGGGATGCCCCCAATGTTTTGAGGATTGGCTTCCCGTGTGGTAGGTCATAGGATTCACAGCTGTGTTAGAACCCGAGCTGAGTAAAACCGATGACTTAAATTTTCTTCACTTGCCATTGTGTAGTCTGGCATGAACCAATGATTTAAAAATGTATACTTATCGCTTCCTAGCCAGGCGCTCTGCATTATTAGGATAGGGCAAGGACTGTTTGGCTCAGTGTCAGGATAATGTGGCTGAGTGGGATATCAGGTCATGGTGCTGGCGGCCTGGTCTCCCAGTTGGGGCTGCACTATAAAGTCGCCATCAGTGCACGCTGTCACAAGTCGGTACTTGTTTTTATATGATCTTAGATGTTGCTATGATGTAAAACAACAACAGACAAACATCAAAACTCTGACACCATAGGTTTCAGCAAGAGCAGGTTCTATTCAATTAACTATACTTCACAATACGCTCATTGTTCTCATTGCTCATTGTTCTCATTGTGTCCTTTGCTCAGTATTCGTTGGGAGTGAAGCGAGACGAGATGCGGAAGTTGGAGCAGATCGCACAAGCCGAGGAGAAGAAACTGGAAATGGCCGAACAGTACCTTGAAGAAGATGCTGCCATGTTTGATGAGTTCCTCAAGGAAAACGATAAAAACTCTGTGGAGGCTATAAAAATGTAAGTTTGTTTATATTTTGGGTGACGGCGGAAACTAGACAATCGCCCAAAGTTGTCAACATTTTTTCACGTCAGTAAAAGTACAATATTTTATATTTAATAAAAATATTTATATTTTTCTGCGATTTTTATTTTAGTTTTTGTTTCTATACATTAGTTGATTAAGCAGAGGATTTTGAATCGCTGACAATTGGTCTTTCTTATTTTACTGCTCCTTGCCCTATCCATGTTTTCATTTCAAATATATTCAAAATTAACCCTCTAAAATTAAAATAACTACTTCAAACAAGGCTGAAGTAGATTATAAGTATTAACATGATCTATTTATCTTTAAAAACATTTTCTTTTTTAAGTTATCAACCCAAAAATCATGGGATTATGTAACTTTATTCTTGCAGCGCTGAAACCGAAACAAAATTTAAGCTGGACAAAGTGAATGAGATTAAGAAGATTAACGCACAGATGATGTCCATCAAGTCTGAAATATCCAAGTATGAAGACACCCTGAAGGAGTACCACCTCTACAAGCGCTTTTTGGAGACCCTCACCTCAAAGGTTGGTGTGTGCTACAACCAATGGCGAGACAGTACACCAGTGATTTCTTTTGTTTCAAAATCACTTAAAATAATTGTAAATGTTGATAGTCAAGATACGTATTTTTCACTAAATCGGAGGCACTACTGGTATAAAGTGGTATTTAATTCATTTATAGGATATTTGTCAGGTTATATTGGCAGTGTTGCCAACCTGGAGGTACTGAAAATCCTTGAGGTTTTGTGTTGCGGGCATGGAACCTGAGTGGCGGCAGCTGCAAGCTTGCTAGGTGAGCCTGGGCATACCCCTCCCCAGCCCCCCCCCCCCCCCAATGGCTTTAAAATGGGATATTTGAGGGCAATTCCAAGGGATATCAAGATATTTACTTGTATTTAATCAAAACTATAGAAATTCATACAAAAGTACAGAAATTTGTGGGATTTTTGAGTCGATCCGTGACTCTTGAGGTGACTGATCAGAACTTTGAATTTCCATGACTGTCACTGGAATTTTGTGAGAGTTGCAGGGTCCGTACCAGGCCTGGAAAGTCTTGAACTTCATTTGCCCCATTTCAAGGCATTGAAAAGCCTTCGATTTAAATTAAAAGGTTTGAATTCCATTAAACTGCCCCCACTGATCTAAATTAGTCTGAAATCGGCATTCATCATTCTTCCCCCCCCCCCCCTGAAATCCAAATGAAAATAGTCTTGAATTGCTATCAGAGATAGCCTTGAAAAGCCTTGAAATAGCCTTGAATTCCATATCTTCACATGTGTACAGACCCTGGAGTTGGCAACACTGTATCGGGTAGTGTTCTGATGGATCCGGCTCAGCCCTCCTCCCTAATGCACCCACCCCCACCTTCACATGTGCCAGGTCGGATTTGAACCCTCAACCCTACCCGTGTATGTTCTCATCAGAGTTGTGGGAGAGTGGTTGGTGAAATTCTGTGAAGATACTGTTCGGTCGGCGGCTGTGTCAGTTGTGGGTTGGGTGGGAACTCGAGGCGCCGCCTCTTAATTCTTAGTTCTTAGTTCTGACGCAGCGCATCTCCACCGTGCATGTGGTGATCGCTGCTAGGCCGGGTCCAGGGCCGCGTTCAGGGTACGTATCGGCGACATCGCGGCGATGCTTTTTGGCCTATTTGCGTTCAGGATGCGTCGCGGCGACATCTCGGTGACGCCTCCCTTTTCAGATAGGAGACAAAGAGCGCCTCGAAAATGGCTGCCATCTCCAGTGGTTTCAGCCTATCACAGCACAGCTTTCCCATTGAAAATGGCCACCGCCTATGGGGGCGGCCATTTTTGAGACAACCAACTGCTTTTGCCATTCAGACTGGCATGACGTCATGCCCGTCGCAGAGGCGCTGCCGAGACGGACTCTGAACGCGGCACAGGTACCAGTCAAGAGCGTAGTTCATTGCCATCAGGGTAGGTGGCGCCACCATCGGGGTTGTACGGTTAAGGCTATTGGGGCTGTGGCTGCCGTGCGACCGTCTGTGAATTACCCACTCTACAGGTGACGATGACAGTTTACCAGTAGGGCCTATGCGTTATTTAATTTGATTGGGCTGACTCAATTATTTAATTTAATGTAATTAATTTGTTTAAATAGGATTGTGAAAAAGGACAATATTTAGGATGTAATAATCATTAATTAGATAGTTAATTTTCGACGCAAACAAGGAGCTCTTATGAATGGGTTTTATTCAAACACAGTTTTCAGTAAGTTGCAAGATAGTCAATCAGAGAGGTACAGGTTCAGTAAGTAAGTATCAGAGGTACAATAATGAGTGTAGTAAGTCATTGTGAACGCTGGATCCAAGTGTATCTCGACTCGGCCCCTCAACCCTTGCGAGTTGTGTTTGTTTGTTGTGGGGTGGGCGGTGGCTGAGTTGGTGGTGAACTGCTTGTCTGACTGCCGGGGTGGAAGTGATGGCCTAGTGGCCGGAGATTCGCGAGGAAGGGCGTGGCGTGACGTCACGGGTCTCGCGAGGGCGTAGTTCCGCGGGAATTCCAGTAGGGGGTCGTTCCGGGATTCAAACCCAGGGGGCGCCACCGTGATGACTCCTTGTTCGCGTGCAAATTACCCATGGTGGCTGGCCACCATGAACAATTTTCGACGCGAACAAGGAGCTCTTATGAATGGGTTTTATTCAAACACAGTTTTCAGTAAGTTGCAAGATAGTCAACCAGAGAGGTACAGGTTCAGTAAGTCAGTATCAGAGGTACAATAATGAGTGTAGTAAGTCATTGTGAACGCTGGATCCAGGTGTATCTCGACTCGGCCCCTCAACCAAATCTGGGAGGGGCTGAGTCATGGTTGAGCAGGCCGTGGTAGGTACACAGGTGAGGAGGACGCCGCCTTGAGGAGTCCTGCGCCCCGCCTCGGGGGAGAGTGTGTATCGCGTCGGGTCTTGCTTTTCGAGGTCCGGCCGCGAGTCCGGGCTTGAAGAGGGCCGCGATTCGGGCATCGACGTCTTGCGGGGGGGGGGGGGGGGGGACCTGGGGATAGAAGGCAAATATTGCTATCCCCAGGTCCAGATAGTGTCGGGCATGTTGACATAGGGGAGTGGCGTCTGAGGTGGTTTCCGTCTGGTGTGAATTGATATGCCCGCCGAGTCACTATAATGTTGGTGTCGGTGTTGTGTAGTGGTGTGGTGAGTGCGGTGTCTGGCTGTGGGGCCGGGTCATGCTGTGTGGCAGCTGTACCGTCATGTACCGAGGCGGTGAGGTGGGCGGCGGCGTCCTCTGATGCTCCCGAGCTGTGGTTGTGAGTTCGGGTCGCTGTGATGTCTGCCAGTTGGGTTGGCGGTTCTGGTTTGTCAGTTGGTGTGCGGCATGTGGTGGCGGTGTCTGGGGCTGTGTCTTGAGTGTGTGCAGCCTCTTCTAAGGCGACCTTTGTGCCGTTATGAGCCTCGTTAGGATGAGTGCCTGCGGGGGGTGGTGTAGTGTTCGTGATTCCGGTTGGTGTTATGGCGTTGTCAGCAGGTTGTGAGGCTGTAGGGTGGTTTGGTTTGGGTGCCTTGGTGTCATTAGCAGCTATGGGTGGTCCGCCCGGGGCCGCTGTTGTGCTGCTGCCAGGGGGGGGGGGGGGGGCGGTGCGTTACCGGCTGGGGTCCGGCGAGCTGCTCCTTCCGGTTTTGGGTGTGCTGCTGTCGTTGTGTGTAGGCATCGCGGGGGCATAATGAGGGGTGGCGGCGTCTTGTGAGGTCTTCTGTGGCCTGACCTTGGACGCCTGTCAAGAATCCGACCTCGATGTATCGTCCTCGATGTATCGTCGGTCTCGGGTGCCGCTGCCTGTCGTTCGATCTGCCGTCGTGGGGTTGTTGGCAGGTGTGGGGGGCCTCGTCCGTGGGGCTGAGTGGTGTAGTGGTGACCTCAATGTATCGTCGGTCTCGGGTGCCGCTGCCTGCCGTTCGATCTGCCGTCGTGGGGTTGTTGGCGGGTTAGGTGCCTCGTCCGTCGGTGGCTGGTGTGGTGGGCGTCGTGGGGTTTTTGGCAGGTGTAGGGGGCCTCGCCTGTGGGGCTGAGTGGTGTAGTGGTGTCCTCGATGTATCGTCAGTCTCGGGTGCCGCTGCCAGCCGTTCCATCTGCCGCCGTGGGGTTGTTGGCGGGTGTAGGGGGCTCGTCCGTCGGTGGCTGGTGTGTCGGCGTCGTGGTGTTGTTGGCAGGTGTGGGGGCCTCGTTCGTGTGGCTGAGTGGTGTAGTGGTGACGGATACATGGCGTGGCGGTGTCTGGTGTGGCGGCCGCCGTGGGGTTGTTGGCGGGTGTAGGGGTGTCGTCCGTGGGGCTGAGTGGTGTAGTGGTGACGAGGTGGTGTATCGTCGGTCTCGGGTGCTGCTGCCTGTCGTTCGATCTGCCGCCGTGGGGTTGTTGGCGGGTGTAGGTACCTCGTCCATCGGTGGCTGGTGCGGCTGGGTGGTGTAGTGGTGACGGATATGTGACGTGGCGGTGTCTGGTGTGGTGGCCGTCGTGGGGTTGTTGGCGGGTGTAGGGGGTCGCTTCCGTGGGGCTGAGTGGTGTAGTGGTGACGAGGTGATTCCTGGTTGGAGAGCAAGCCCGCGGGGCTGAGAGGTGGAGAGCTGAGTTGGTGGTGAGCTGCTTGTCCGACTGCCGGGGTGGAAGTGATGGCCTCGTGGCCGGAGATTCGCGAGGAAGGGTGATTCGTGACGTCACGGGTCTCGCGAGGGCGTAGTTCCGCGGGAATTCCGGTAGGGGGTCCTTCCGGGATTCGAACCCAGGGGGCGCCACCGTGATGACTCCTTGTTCGCGCGCAAATTACCCATGGTGGCTGGCCACCATGAACGATTTGATTTATGAATTATTCAGTTCATGGTATATAATAAAATGCCCTATATCATAATAGTGATCGGACACGGTAGCCGAATCAGTAGAGCGCAGGCTTCCCGTGTGGAAGATCAGAAGTCCCAGTCCAGTCCAACCAATGACCTACATAATTGATACTTGCTGCTACCTAGCCTGGCGCTCAGCATTACTAGGCAAAGACTGGTTAGCCTAATTTCAGGATAATGTGACTTGAGTGGGAAATTCGGTCAACGTGCCAGTGGCCCAATCTCCAAGTGGGGCAGCACTATAAAGGCGACATGAGTGTGCGCTGTCACAAGTTGGTAGGTAAAACCCAATGAAGTAAACGGATTATGCCTGTTTTATGTGCTTTAAGGAGTGGCTGGAGGAACGAGTTGAGAATCGTCTGAAACGGAAAGAAGAGAAACTGAGAGAAAGGGAAGAACTCAGAAAGAGAGGTAAGTAATACAAATAATTGAAGCTAAAAATCTGTGAAAGATATTTGCTGCACACAAGTAACACAAGGCTCAGATCATGGGTGCTGAAAGTGTTGCACTATACCCATAAAATAAAAGTGGCAACAGGGGCATAAAAGTACATGCACGGTGTTGTGTGGAATATCTCCTGAGGAATGAGTTATAATTTAGAGCAAGAAAGTTTGTATTTTGACTTTGAAGAAACTCACTACCGTACTCATCTTGCATACATAACTTGGTGTCCAGTTATGACTGTTGGAAAACCTGTATTCAGGTTTTGTTGCTTGAAATAACAAACAAACACAAATAGACAATGCAAACAATTACTTAGAGGTGACTGAAGAATTATTTATTTGGATAAGTTACATTTGGTCACAGATAAAATGCAGACACTGACTGTTATGTACAGAAGAAAAAGAACTTCTGAACATAATGATGAGGATGCGAAAGTTACCGATGTTATTTGCGACTGCAATATTTCTAGGTGGATGAAAACAAACACTTTTATAGCATTTGAATGCTTATTTGATACACTTGTCTTGCTTAACAGGTATATCAAATGTCACTCCTTTTGGCAAGAGCTTTGTACACATATGCTCTTTGCAAGTATGAAAATCGGACATGATAGGTTATGTACAGAAGTGAAAACTTGCTACGTTAATGAGCTGGCTAAAAAACAACACACTGAACGATACAAGAATCTGTCAGTAAAACAAACACTTTTTAAATTCATTAATGTGGAAATTAAATTTGTATTGAGTGTTCTTATAATAGAAAAGATGGTGTGAAAAGAGTGAGTGATGCCCAGTAACAAATGAGTGCTATTTTTAGCTCATTTAAAAAAAAAAAGGTTTTGTCCCTAGCCACAATTGTCCAGCACTGCGGCAATAATGTCTGCTTTCTCTGGGCTACTGAATATCACCTATTAGAAGGGGGCATGTCAACATTTTGAAACTGTAGACCATTTAGTGGTTAGATGAATATTAAATGGGCAGGTACTGAATGGACCCATGATGAGAGAGCCTTACACTGCAACAAAATATTTGAGTCACCTGTTTATCCCCCTATAAACAAAAAACACCCCACAAAACAATAATAAACATAGTATTTAGCATTTCCGGAATATGGTTGGGTGGACGGTGTGTATGGTGGGGGTGTACGGGTGTGTGGTGGGGGTGTAGGGGGTGTGGTGGGGGTGGACGGTGTGTGTGGTAGGGATGTAGGTGTGTATGGTGGGGGTGTAGGTTTAGGTGTCTTCACTTCAGTGGTCCGAGTTGCGTTGCAGCGCCACCTATCGATTACCTATCACCTATTGATTACCGTGGATTTGTCTAACCCCATAATAATAATAATAATAATAATAATAATAATAATAATAATAATGAGGAGGAGGAGGAAACATAATGTATTATGCAGGTATTATTTATTACATTCCATCTTAGCGAAATGTTCCCTGTTTTAGTTTGTCTGAGTTGCTTGGAGTATATTTTGTCGTATATTTTGTCGCATGTGAGGTTGGTTTGTATATATGCATATATCAACAGTAGTAGCCCTGAGAAATTGGTCATTGGTTAAAGACAATTATATTTTAATAAACGGTAGGGCTTATTACAGTTACACAGTCCGATTGTTTTGAGTTTCTGCTATTTTTTAAATATGTTATATATAAGAAAAAGACAAAAGTTTGATTCTTATAATCTTGCTTACTTTAGTTTGAGTTCTCTCTGAGCACAACTTGGCATAGTTTTTCCTGCGTTAAAAAAAAATGATAACCAAATATGTCCATAGTAGTTTCAGAACGGTGACACCACATTTAGAAACACATGGCCTTTTTTACTAAAGTAAAATAGAAGACATTTTCATCTTTTTGAGGACAGCTGGTCTGTACCACGTCATATAGTTTATTAAACCAATTTTATCAATTAATAATACTTTCATCTAGAATTTTATTTACCTTGACCACAAATTATATGATTGTGAGGTTTTCAAGTTCATGAGTGTCTATTGATACATAATCGATTGTATGCCTTTACATTATATGTAAAGGCGATGGTTGAATAAAATACAAACAATTCTTTGCCGTGAATATGGGCTATGCTGCCGACACAGCGTAAAGAAACCAATCATGTAGAAACACGTATCTAACATTGATATCTATTGGGATGTATCACAGAATATATAATCTAATGCCAAGTTTGGGGAATATCAAATAATAATAATAATGATGATAATAATAATAGTAATAATAATGAGAGAACAATTTCTACCACAAACATTAGACTCGACGTCACAAGCTAGCAGCGCAAGATCATCAATAAACATTTCTAAAGGATCCCACCGGAAATTGAAAACTGGGGGACAGCAAGGTAGAGCTGTATCATCGAATAGGTAAGCCATTACTTTCAACATATCACATGCCATGCATTGTACGGACCGGGCGCGGTAGCCGAATCAGTAGAGCGCAGCCCTCGCGTGCGGGAGATCGGGAGTTCGGTTCCCAGTCGAGTCAAACCAATGACTTATAGAATTGATAGTTGTCACTTCCTAGCCTGGCGCTGGGCATTAATAGGATAGGACGACTGGTTAGCTCAGTGTCAGGATAATGTGACTGAGTTGGATATTGGGTTATGATGCTGGCGGCCTTATTTCCCAGTGGGGAAGCACTATAAAGCCAGCATAAGTGCGCACTCTCACAATTCGGTGCCCGTCCTGATATGACCTTAGATGTTGCCAGGACCTTAGATGTTGATATGACCTTAGATGTTGCCTGATATGACCTTAGATGTTGCCATGCATTGTATATGTTAATGTGGCTACCAATAAGTTCCAGCGCATTTACCGTATTCTCGCGGGTTAACACCCATGTGTGGGTTAACACCCAACCCTCACTTGCCCAATATTTCGTAAACGCCCACCCCTTAAACGCCCATATGTGAGTAAACGCCCATCCCCCACTTCAGTGATTTGCTAATTTAAACGCCCAGGGCGTTAACTCGCGAGAATGCGGTAATACAAATGACTGTAACTATTATTGCTAATCGTGTTTTCAACAATAACAAAACACAGATAATTGAATTATCATAGATTTCTTTAGGCATGTAAATTGTCATGGGTTGGTCTAGGTATGTAAATTGTCATGGATTTCTTAATTTCCATGTATTTCTTTAGGCATGTAAATTGTCATGTATTTCTCTATCCATATAAATCGTCAGTGTTTTCTTTCTGCATGTAAATTGTCATGTATGCATTCTTTAGGCATGTAAATTGTCATGTATTTCTTTAGGTGTGTAAATTGTCATGTATTTCTTTAGGCATGAAAATCATCATGGATTTCTTCATGCATGTAAATTGTCATGTATTTCTGTATCCATATAAATCGTCAGTGATTTCTTTCTGCATGTAAATTGTCATGGATTTTTCTATACATGTAAATTGTCATGGATTTTTCTAGGCATGTAAATTATCATGGATTTCTTTATGCATGTAAATTGTCATGTATTTCTTTATGTATGTAAATTGTCATGTATTTCTTAACGCATGTAAATTGTTGTGTATTTCTTTAGGCATGTAAATTGTTATGTATTTCTTTAGGCATGTAAATTGTCATAGATTTCTTTAGGCATGTAAATTGTCATGTATTTCTTTAGGCATGTCAATTGTCATAGATTTCTTTAGGCATGTAAATTGTCGTAGATTTCTTTAGGCATCTAAATTGTTGTGTATTTCTTTAGGCATCTAAATTGTCATGTATTTCTTTAGGCATGTAAATTGTCGTAGATTTCTTTAGGCATCTAAATTGTCATGTATTTCTTTAGGCATGTAAATTGTCATGTATTCCTGTCTGCATATAAAATGTCATGTATTTCTTTAAGCATGTAAATGGTGGGAGATTTCTTGAGGCATTAAATTGTTTTGTATTTCTTAATGCTTAACGTCATCTCGTATTTATTTAGGCATATATTATTTATTATGTAATCTTTCCAAGCTATCACGTCAATATCCCCTCCTTGACTAAAGGGTTATCGCTTTATTTGAAATCTCTAAGTGGGCTTTTTGCATTGGTTTGTATGGCTATTGATTATTATGTGTTGAATACTTAATTTTAATTACCGGTTTATGTAATGGTTATTTTATAGAAGCTGTAGTCATATTGCCGTGTAACTATTTTATTTGATTGTCTGTTTGTTAAGGGTGTATTGTAATTAGTGACCTGCTCAATTTATTTAGATGTTTTTATTTCATACATTTCTTATGTTTGTTTTGTGATGTTATCATGTAAGATGTAGCACTATATACATTATTTGATTATTTTGAGCAATCAGTTACGGAGTGTTTCCGCATGTACATTTTGATGATGAGGAAACATAGAGGTACAGTGTATATATATGCATTAATATACATTTTATCTGAATACTCGTATAACATAATTGATTAAACGCAAGGCAGTAGTGTAGTAAAATGTCAGAGTAGGTTTATTAACTTATAAACACATTTACATTAGACAGTGTGAAACAGCAATAGATTAGTCTACTTAACATTCAGCAAGTACTAATCTGTCTAGTGACAATACACTTTAAAAAAATTGAAAGATAAACCAACTTTCTTTACATTGCACTTGACAAAGATATATTTTGATCATTGCACAATTGAATGTATAGTTTAACTTAGGCATATTCTATGCAATTCACAACGCAAACAAGGAACTATGACATGGACTTTTATTCGGTAAAGGTCAAAATCACAACAATTAATGTCAAGGTCAAAGCAGTTCATCAATTAGTTATTCAGGCTCTCAACCCGACGGCTGGTATCTTCGTGCTGATTGTAAGGCTGGGTGGGCGGCTGAGTAAACTGTCAAGCGTCTGGCGGCTGAGGTGTCTGTCAAGCGTCTGGAGGCATAGTGGTGGGAGCCGGTGTCGCAGTTTAGATTCTCAGTGGGTTTAGAGTCTATGCTGGGGGGTTCTGCGATGCGTGTATTCGATTAAAACGGCCCAGGTGACTCGTTTCACCAGAGTTGCGAGAAATTCAAATAGAACACCGCGAGTGGAGTTGACGAAAACACATGCAGTGTGCAAAAAGTCTCGACCCCAGTAAGCCACCTCTTGGCTGGGGTTGGCTAGGAGCGATGACGTCACATTTGTGCGTCAATAAGTCGCTCGGGTCACCCGAGTTGATTAATCGAATATGCTGAAATGGTGTACGATTTTGACGCATGCGGAGAACCCTGACCGTAGACTCTAAACCTACTGAGAATTTAAACCGCGACGCCGGACCTGTCGGGCTTGACGTCGACCGGAAGTGAGGTCACACTTCTTCGGCCACGAGAGTTGGTTCGGCGGCGGTCCGGCAGGGGGCGTTTGAGGCGGCGGGGAGTCGAACCCACGTGGCGCCACCGCAGTAGTCCCCTGTTCGCCCACAAATTACCCAAGTTGACGAACCAACATGAACAATGCTCAGAAAGTAGTACACAAGTTGTGCATATAGACACCACATTACAAATATGTGTAAATAATACCATGTTAAATATTAGCAGATAGGCCTGCGTAACATACGCGTGCATCCTCACATACGATTAAGCCACCATGCTAAACGTACGACTCACATATGCGTAGACACTTTGTATTTTAAATGGCTAACTTTTGAGATATTTGAAGTGCAAATATGTGAAATTAGTCTTGGCAAGCACGCCAACACTTTGACACCATAGGTTTTTTTTAGCAGTAACAGCTTCTATTAAACTTGTCTCAGCATTTCCTTCTGTGTGGCAACAAATGTTTAACAAGCGCCCCACGATCTAAGTTAGATATGAAGAATCAAATAAAGATAATTGTTTTGGTTTTGAACAAATATGATGCTTCATTGGACTATGCAGCAGTAACTAATTTAGGGAAATTAACCGATTCAGGTCGCGGCCCGTACAAACAAGTAGCGGGAATCTGGGAAGGAATGTGAAGAAAAGGGGCCCCAAGCGCTTAAACAAATGCACGCTATCTATTCCTACCATACAAGTATCATCCTATTTTCACCGGTTGAAAAACAAATCCCCAAGATCCAGGTTTTTTTCTTAATTTTTTATTTTGTTAAAGCCCTACTGACATCCTTTTATGCTGATTCGGATAATTATAGTTGCACTTTAGATAATTAATCTGAGTAATTTGTTCTCTTCAATGTAGCATAATAGGATTTTTCATTATTGAGATCGTCACTTAGATAACTATGATATTGTATTATTGAGATAAGGAGTAGTAGTAATACTAATAGTGATAATTATAACTTTTATACTTCTTTACTCTTAAATCATTTTCAAGCTCCTTAACTCGAAGGTTATTATTTTATTGTAATTATGAGCTTTTAACTTCAAAAGTGTCTCTGGACACATAGTTAATTGTGTGCTTTTGTATTCTGTGTAAAAGTGATGGGCTGATAATAATATGACTAAATAAGATTTGAACACTTCTCGTCATGATTATGGCCTTTGCTGCCAACACGGTGTTGAGCAATCACAACTACTAACTAACTTTCCTAATAATGTTATTAAGTTATTTTATGGTTACAATAATTCACTTAGAGATGCATAATCCGTAATATCTTTTGTCTATGATGTAGAATAAATTCTGGCCAGCAGGGCGTGGCCCGGGTCGTCCCGGGCTCCTGTGTGTAGTAGGTTCCCCTGGCGGAGGAGGGTGTAGTGCCCTATCAGGAGGGCCGCTGTGAGTACACGTGCTGTGGGGCCTGCTGTTGATAGGTACCCAATGGTTCGCCGTAGGTCTTGTGGGGTGAGGGGTGGGGCCTGATGTGACGTGTGCATTGCGAGTCGTTGCACACCTCGCTTCATCAGGCTGACCGGGGTACATGCTGATGGCTGATACGTCAGCTCCAAACAACTGTACCCAGGTTTTGGCACCGCTTAGATAGTTGAGGACGGCTCCTGGTGTTGTTTGCGTCTCTGAGGTGTAGTAGGTGCGCTAGGAGGTCGTACTGTGTTGGTGTGAGGGGGTCGTTGCGGTGTCGTGCTGCAAATTCCAGGTATCGCCTCACCTGGACTGATTTGTTCCTCCAGGTCCCTGCTGTTAGTCCTGCGAAGTAGACCTGGAGGATGCGTTTCTGCTGTTCGTCTGTGTTACCTGGGGAGAGAGAGGCAACTATAGGCGAGCTTCCCGGGTTACCTACAGTCCTGTAGTGAAGATGTTATTAAATTCAACTGTAATTTCATTTAATGCGAGTTCGATGCACAGGGTGGTGGTGATGTCCCGAGCTCTATGGTCAGTGGCGCGCCTGCTGAGTGCATCGACCAGTATGAGGTCTTTGCCTGGTTTGTGGACTATGTCCACTTCACAGGAGTTGGTGGCAGCGAATAGCCAGATTTCCCTGGCACATTCTGTCAGGGTCTTGTCACGGCCGGTGCCGGTGTTGAGCACATGTTGACTCGCGGCGTTATCAGTGTTAACTGTTATCCGGAATTTGTGTGGGTCCGGTGAGGCCAGGGCTCTGAGGGCCACCACCAGGTTTATCGCCTCGAGGTGGGCAATGTTGCCCGTGCTGGCCCTGAGGCTGTCTGGGTAGGGCTGGCTGTAGAAGTCCATGGGTGAGTGTGCTCCGCCCCCCATGAGGGAAGAGTCGCACTCAATGGCCCATGGGAACTTGGACTCACTTGGGAGGAGCACCAGGCCCATTGGAGCACTCAGCGAACTCCAAGAACCAGCAGATGTCATCTCGGAGCTCGCCTGGGACTTGTTGGATGCCCGTGAAGGGGGCTTGCCTGAGGGCGTCGTGCTAGCCATGAAACGTCTGGCAGGGGTGACACACTTCACGACATGTTGTAAGTGGCCTACCAGCTTCTGGAGGTCCCTCCTGCTTGCTCGTCTCGGTGCCGTCCAGTTCCGGCACTCGAGGAGGGTGTTTGTGAGCTTCACCTCAAGAATTGTGACCTGCATTCTTTTAATGTCTATCTGGAACCCTAGCCACTCTATGACCTTTGTGGGGGGTGTGCGCTTAGTGGGAGAGAGTACGAGGCCGAGTTGGGCTGTTATGACAAGACAGTCCTTGTAGGCCCTCTCGGCCTCACTTCTGGTGGGGGCCACGCCCATGAAGTCATCGAGGTAGCAGTGGACGAAGTAGCCCCTTCCCCTCAGCAAGTATCCGACTGCATTAGTCATCCTGGCGCAGGCCATTGACGATGTACGACACCCAAATGGCGGTACTACATCAGTATAGTACTGGCCGTCAATGGCGATGCCGAGGAGGGGGGTGGAGAGGGGGCAGGTGTGGAGCTGTCTGTAAGCCCTCGTGAGGTCTGCCCCCCAGATGTAGCTGTCTTTCCCAATTTCTGCCACTTCATCTGCTGCATCCATGATGTTTGGTAGGTTATAGGTACATGGGCGGCTTTGGTAGTGCCCCTTTTTATGCCACAGTTGATACTGCTCCCCCTGAGCCAGATGAGGTCGACGATGACGCGCCTTTCAGTAGTGTTCTTTTTGGGACGCGTCATGATTGGGGTGACCTGGGAGAAGGGGGGGCTTGTCGAAGGGACCGAGGAGGGCTCCGTGGCCTATCTCGGTCTCGACATACCTTCGTATGCATCAAGTTGGGTAGGGTCACTTGTGTGGTTTGTTGCACTTGGGGTGGGGGGGGCATGTCGGTGGTATAGTCGGCAGGTCAACCATACTCGAGGTAGTCGACTATCTCGCGGTCATGGTAGTTGGCAAGCATGCACCTCCATGTTGAGTCCCGACACCACTGGTATCTTGGCCGCCAGGTAGTTGGGGACTGCTGTACGGCAGTGTAGGTGTTGAGGTGTGTCCACTGGCCCTCGACAGGGTGGGGGCCATATCGTGTTGAGTGTGTCACAGTATTGTTCAGGGTAGAGTAGTGGTAATGTAGTGTATGGTGCCACATCGCCATGTCCGGTGTTGGGGGTGGCATCTCTGATGTAGTGGTCAGTACCGCTCACTTGTAGTCGTTTCGCATTGGGGTTTGTTGGTTCGCTCATGTCGGTGTCGGTGTTGTTGTTGCCCTGGTGGGGGCGGGGGGTGTCCGACAGTGGTGTGAGCATGGTCTGTATCATCACCATGCACTGGAGTGGGTTTGTTGTGGTTATCAGGTCCGCCATGTTGTTTTGTGACTTCACCAGTGTGTGGGCGTGGTTCAATACCGGCTTGGTGGTGGCCATGTTCGTTTATGTCACCACTGCCGGTGCCACCGCCTGGAGTCCCTTGGCCGTAGCCACCACCGCCGCTCATGCTGTGCGGGCTACAGTCGTGGCCACAATCACATCGTGGGCGTTTCTTGTTGTTTTGATGTTTGTCGCTCGTCCATGGTGGCTTGGCACTGTCGTTATGGGTGCCATCACGGTAGTCATGGCCCCGTCCGGCGGCGCCGCCAGGGTGTGAATATGTGCTGGCATCGGTGTCATTGTCGGTATCGTTGCTCTCACCTGTGTTGCAATCACTGCAGTCTGATAGGTTGGCTCATATACAGTTCTCAAGGTTGTCTGAGAGGCGTGTGCTGCCACTGGCTCTATGGGTTTGGTGCCAAGTTCATGTGTGTGTGGCTGTGGTGTCAGCTCTGCTGTCAGTGGCACCAATGGGCCAGACACGACAGTTAGGGTCGTCCGGGCATACACATTTATAACTGCCGGCTTCGCATATGCTGCATGATGTGCCATTGGCTTGGTTGGGGGGAGGGGGGGAGGCTGACTCCTGTCAGGCTGGCATCACTGTCACTGTCGGTGTCGCGTCAGCAATGTTATTCAGATTGTCACATACTGTGTCTTGTTCGTTGCTGGTGGTTGTGGTGTCATCTGGCTCCTCGTCTGTCTGGTGGAGAGGTAGGGCGGAGCCACTTAGCAAAAACCCTGGGCAGTTTGCTGGTTGGTGTTGTCAGTGGAGGCGGTGGCTTTTTTATCCATGAAGTGCTTCTTATTCAAGTGCCTGTCACACCTTACCGGATTGTGCAACAGACATAACCGGACAAAGAATTGTGTAGTCCAGTGGTGTTCAGTATCAAAATGTGTCGAAATGTTGCAACGGCCGCCAGATGAAACGGACGCTAAACGGACAAGGAACGTACATTAACGAATAGCCAACGGATGGCAACCGAATGTCAAACGGACGGACCGAACACCAAACGGACATGTACCAGACTGTTCACAGACGCGTTGAAAAAACCGACTGACTGAATTCCCCCAACACTATCAACGGACTATTCAGGAAGCAAACCGGAGACGTAACTGATCGGTAACGGACATGAACCAGACAAAACGAACTAAACGGTCTTAAACCGGACACCAACCATACACGTCAGTCCGGCGGTGTCCGGTAAAAGTTGTGTGCATGTTCAAAACTTCCCACCATACACACCGGACAGATAACGGACACGCCAGATGCCAACCATACATTGCCGTATTTCACCGGACAGTGTCCGGTTTCTATCCGGTTCCTCAATCCGGTGAGGTGTGACTGGGCCTTAAGACACGCTCGCTCCTGGTGGCTGTTTGAACGGTGGTGTTATTTGCGCACCAGGCACAGATATGTACTCTGCGATCGGGGTGTTGACCATGGGAAGCTGTGAAACCCCAGTTCCACAGGTGGCACAGGTGGCACAGCTTCCCATCGGTCTCCTTGTTCAACTCGGGCTTGGCGTCGGGCTGTTGCTGGCCGTATAACTGTTCATTGTTCCTCCAATGCTAGGTACACACTGGTTTTGCTTGGTGGGGAGCCATGTGCCGATGACACAGGCGTCCCTCTGCACATCCTTTATGGCATACTGGTCAGCCCACCCATATGGGAGCCGGCCATCGTCTATCATATCAAATACTTGCTCCGACCAGAGCCTGCACGTATACTAGTCCCATAGTGAAGCGATCGTCTCCAGCTGGTGGTGGTGCTCTAGCATGGGAACTTTCCAGGCCTGGGGGATTGCTGCATCTTTCCACATCCTGAATAATGCCGCACAATACTCAGACCAGGTCGCCTCAACCAGTCCCACCTTCTCGCACTTAGATCTGCGCATTACATAAAGATGTGGTAAGAATTTTGGTTTACCTCATTTACGGCCGAGTCCTGAACCAGCTGCTGCTAGCATGTCGTTTATGGCTTCGGCACGGTCGGTGTTGGGGGTCTCGTACACGGGTGTCGCATAGTGCCCATATCCAGATTGTATGTTCCGATCCTCTGTATATGCATCATCAAAGTGTGTTGCAGTGTAGGTGATGGCGTGCACCGGACATGGTGGTGTCTGTTGATGGAGGCCAGCATCCATCACTTGGGCCGTTCCAGTTGGCAGGAATGGTGGTTGGGCGGGCACCAAGCTGACCTGGTTGAGTGCTCCGGCCGTGACAGCAGTATTTGCTATCATGTGTTGGTGCCTCCTGGTGTGCTTGCGACTCCCGTCTCCTGGAATCCATGCTGGTGTCAAGTCTCGCCTCCACGGTCGCGAGTAGATCCGTTTTTAGATCCGTTAACAGATCTTTGATCTGGTTGGTTATGAGTGTCTGTATTGCCTCAAGTATCCCGTCACCGAGCCCGCTCCCACTTGGAGTCAGCTGTGACAGTGGTTGTGACAGCGGCTGTTGGGCGTCCTTTTGGGCACTTGCCGTATTTTCGGTGTCATCCTTAGGTTCCGTATTTTTGGTCCTGGGGCGCCCACGTCCTTTTGGCGTCTTGTTGTTCTTTGTTGGTGCGTTGCGGGATGATTTGTGTTGTGTTGGCATGTTTCATTGCGTGGCATTACGTTTCGTGAGGAGAAGAAAGGCGGTGAAGTTGACTGGTCGGTAGCTGGAGGAGTTGTGGTCATGGAGGCAGTTGGGTTCGAATCCGATCACGTGATGTTTTGGCAGGAGTTTCTTTCAAGTTTGGCTCCTGATGTAACCAGGCGGTGTAGTTCCACCGTTCCTGCTAGGCGGCCCCACCGGAGTAGGGGGGCCGGGTTAGTTTGTTCATATTATGGTAGGTGGAGTCTGGTTGGCGTGTCGCTTTGACCCCTCCCCCCTCGCCTCCACCCCGCGAATTAATCATGTTACGTTAACATGCACAATTATACAAATATATATTTTTGGCATAAATTTACTTGACATTGATGGCGTCCCCAACGGGATTTGCACCACACTAACAGTGGTGGGTCTACTCCCTCACTAGCATATATATATGTATATATATATATATGTAATATATATATATATATATATATATATATATATAATTCTATCATCGGACTATGCAGCTTTAAATAATCTTAATTAAATCAACAATTAATAGCCAAATGAACATGCAGTTACATAGCCATATGCTCAGAGATTTTCAGGGTTTTTTTCTTCTTGCTTGTTTGTGGTAGTTATGTGGTCAAATGACTGTGCCTGTGTCCACCTTTTTTGGTGATTTAATGGAGAAGATATAATTAGAACCATTTGTGAAAAAACCTTGAATTTTAATATAGTAAGTTATCTTTGATTGCACTGTAGAAATATCGCCGACGGAACTGCGATTTCTAACAATATGACAAGTGAATCAGATGACAGTGAAGAGGTAAGTCCAAGTTTTCATAATCCGATAGTTTTGAATTTCGGCCAAACCCGGGTTCAAACCCACGACCTCCCGCACAGGAATGCAGCCAGCTCTCAGTTTGGCGACCCGTCCCAGTGACAGCTACCTAGATGATGTTAATACACACATAGGGTTGCCAACCATTACGAGTTTGCCGTAAGGTGTACAATCTATATGTGTTCCAAGCAGTTTGTTTCTAGGTGGCGTGGTTTTAGAGATATTTCACCTTTTCTCTATGAAGATTGCTCATGGGCATTGACAATGCATTGAGTTTGCCGATACGTGCAGTGCAACACGTCGATTTTATTCAAAATTAATAAAAATACAGAACCTAACCTTATAAATTTAATATAATCTTTTCATTGAATATGTTTTCTGTATGTGTTCCAGGCAGTTTGTTTCTAGGTGGTGTGGTTTTAGAGATATTTCACCTTTTCTCTATGAAGATTGCTCATAGCCATTGAGTTTGCAGTGTGACGGTGTGTCGTCCTGCAGCCAACCCGCGTGCGCACTGACCTAAATACCGATGCTGACGTGATATGACCTAGGTCTATTAGATCTGTTATGCACCGGTCGCGGTGGCCGAATTGGTAGAGCACATACTTGCCTCGTGGTAGGTCGGGAGTTCTAATGCCAGCCGAGTCAAACCAATGACTTATAAAATTGATAGTTTTCGCCACTTAGCCTGGACGATAGGGTAAAGACTAGTTAGCACAGTACCAGGATAATATTATTCTTTAGTTTAATCCTAACTTGGTCTGTCGGTGGGGCGGTGCTATAAAGTTGCTGTGGGAGCGCACTGTCACAAGTCATTATAGGAACCCGTCCTGATATGACCTTAGATGTTGCTAGGATGTAAAACCTCTTGCAAACAAACAAAAACCAAACAAACCTACATACCATTGTATCCATACAGCATGCAAATACTTATAACATTTGTTGTGTAAAATCTTGACTGGTAGTGGTATAATCTAAATGGTCGCGACACCAGCACTAGGGCGCTAAAGGGGGTTAAACAAAATTATATAAGGCAAGGAGCCATATAGACAGGTGGGTGTGGGTAGTGTGGTGACATCAGAAAGCCTAGGTGGTGTACTGGTTAGCACACTGGCCCGGAACACAGAGATGTGGGCTCGAGTCCCGCTCTAGGCGCAATACTTCCCATTTTCATCACCCCCCCCCCCCATGACACTGGTGCCGTGACCAGGATCCTGTACAAACTATGCGCTGTATAGTTGTTGAACCTGCCCTGTGTATGTATGTAAGTGCATTGCCTGTATGTATGTAATTGTAAGCATTAAAAGACTTACAATTCCAGGGGGACGAGTGTAGTAGACTGCACTGACCTCTCAGGCAAAGAGCTGCCATAGACAGGTGGTTGTGGGTCGTGTGGTGACATCAGAAAGCCTAGGCGGTGTAATGGTTAGGACACTGGCCTGTAACGCAGAGAGATGTTGGTTCGAGTCCCGCTTTTGGCATAATATTTCCCATTTTTATCACCCCCATGACATATATATAAAGCAACCAAAAAAAAAAAAAGAAGCTGTGAACAGTGCAATGAATGAGTGTGTTTTCTATTGTTTATTCCCACCCAGGAGCCGGAGCTGTACTTCACGGACCCTCAGCAGCTTCTGGATATCTTCGCCGAGCTAGAAGAGCAGAATTTGTCCCTCATTCAGAACAGCCAGGAAACAGAAGAGGCACTGGAGGAGATGAAGCAATTAACTAAGACGACAAAGCACAAAATGTAACACTGCATGATTATAACGCAATTCTGCTGTTTTATTCTGTCGCTGTTTGTGTGTGTGTGTACATACATGTGCTCAGAATTCTTTTTGCATTGATCATTGTAAATTAATAATTAAAGTTGCATGGTCCGATGATAGAATAATATTATCAGTGAGCGAGTGAGGACAAACTTTCTCCTTGATATAGCAGCAAACAGATGGAATAGACTTCCACTCGAAATAGTTGAAGCTCCATCACTAAATGCATTGAAAAACAGATTTGATCATAGCTAGATTAGGATGCTGCATATCAAACTTAGATACTGGCAAACCTACTCATCAACTGGTGCGGCATATAACTTATAAGGAATAATTTTGAATTTCCCACCCTGGCTTTTTTTTGCACACAATTACTGGAGGAAGCTATATCCTCGAGAAAGCACTAAAACCCAAAAAGGTGGCCAATCTTGTGACCTCGCTGAGGCTCTCGTTGGGCTTGTCCTAGTTCCAAGCATCATATGACCAGTTTGAGCTGCACTGAAAGGCTAAAAAAACTTATTTAGGAAACCACCAAATTGTGTAATTAGGTGGAGTAGTAAAATGATGTCACTTTTAGATGTACAGTAAAACTTTTCTATACCGACCCCTCCACAGACCGACCACTCCCCTATATCGATCGCTTTATTTCGGTCCCAAGAATGCCATTGTAAGGTTATTCTAACTCTCTAAACCGACCACCTCCCTAAATCGCCCACTTAAAGTCGGTGCCATGGTCGATTTAAAGAGGTTTTACTGTATATGGATTTGAGTATATTTTGGTGTCTGCTTGTAGGGAAAAAGAAACGGAAATCCTAAGGGAACAAATAGACAAACTGAATTCATCAATTCAAACTGAGGAAGAGAAGGCAAAAGATTTGGAAATAAAAGCAAGGTAAGTTCAGTAATATGTGTATGTTCATCTTTTATAAACACCTTACCCTCATTTGTTTTAAACAGCTGTTTTAAAAAAAATCAAGGCATGTGTTTAGATTTCCCCCCCCCCCATTAAAAACTTGTTCTTTTCCCCCGAAACCCGGGCTTATATGCTATGGACAGTATAAATACAGCCTCAATAAAATAAAATAAATATTATTTTCTTTTTCCCCGAAATATTTTTCACATTCACGAAAAAAAGGCGCTTATGGGTGAGTTCGATAAATATTGATTAAATCTGTTGCATTGTATACCACATAATTATATATTATTTCTGCAGGATGTTTTCTTATGGCGAATTCAAAGCAGAAGATCAAGAGAAAATGCTGGCCGCCCTTAAGAAGAATGTGGAAGAAGTGTATCGAAGCTGTATAGGAGATAATGAAGCTAATATCAAGTAACTACCCTCTTCAGTATCTTGCTCCTTAAATTTGCATATTGACAATAATTAAGCGACACGAGACCGACATAGGTTTAATGTGGCATTTATTTTAGAGCCGATAAAATGGTAACAGTGAACAGAAATGTATATAGTTTTAATGTAGGCTAACAGACGCTTAACCCTATAATCTAGCCTTGATATCGGGGTTAGTGGGAAGCTAAAAAAAAACACCCCGCACCATGTCGATATGTGTTTTCTGGTTCAGCTGCTAGGGTAGAATGATTCGAATATGAAACGTTAACCTAATGAGGTCAGCTAGGCATCCACGTTAAAGCTGCATAGTCCGATGAAATATCAAATTTTCAAAAGCAAACTAATTATCTAGATTTGATTTTACATATCTAACTTAGATACTGATGCACATATTAAGCATTTGTTTCTGCGTAGAAGGCAATGCTGAGTCAATTTAACAGAACCTGTTACTGCAGATGTCTATAGTGTCAGAGTTTTGGCAAGTTTGCCAAAACTAATTTTCCATGTTTGCACTCAAAATATCTCAAAAGTTTACAACTTAAGATAAGAGGAACTTTGAACTAATGTAAAGTAGATACTAGTGATCGATCTAATATATTTATCTCAGAAAAAATACAGAAATTCAAAACTATCGGACTATGCAACTTTAAGCTGGGCGGCTGCAGCAGCAGTTCTAAAAGTATATCGGCAAGTTACGCTAGTCGGCGCCATGATCGCTCAATGTATTATGTGATGTATAAAGCATTATGCGAGTATAAAGGTGCGGAAGGGAATTAACTCCTTTATTATTATCATGTCCTAATTATTGTTAATATTACACGATATACTTGCTGCTTCCTCCATGTCGCGAATGGTGGCGCCACCTCCGGCGCTGCCCGGTGTGGCGGTTTCAGCTCGTTCCCGTGCTCAGCCGTGTCCCATTGCTTCTGCGCATGCACGGATTTCGCATCAACTCGGGTCACCCGAGCCACTTATTGGCGCATGCGCACATCCTACAAACTCGGGTCGAATAATCGAATACGCTCGGGTGGACAATTTTTTCTTTTTTTTTAAATAACCGATAAAAGTACAGCAAAATAGGATTTAAAGTATTTTATGATGGCCTAGTTTAGCTATATTTCCATTTCATTAATCTAAGTTATTCTTTTTTTGCACACGGCACGTGTATTTGTCGACTCCACCCGCCGTGTTCTATTTGAAATTTGGATAACCCGAGTCGCCTGGGTCGTATTAATCGATTACGGCCATGTTTATTAGATTCTGACGCATGCGCAGAAGCGAGGGACACGGCTGAGCACGGGAACGAGCAGAAACCTGCCTTCCCTGAATACGTCACTGGCGTCGGGGAATTTTTATTAGTATATAGGTGATCCTCCAGGTGGCGTAGGGGCTCAGTACAGAGCCAATGGCTAATTAAGTCGGGCAAATAGATATTATTGAATATATAACTGCCAGCCCCGTGTGCTAAATTACCCATGTTGTAGACAACATGAACAATCTATCTATAATACCAAACGGTGGTTAAATTGTAGGGTCATTATGATAACTACTCCTCTGTTAATCAGCGCTGCGAACGTGCATCATCGTAGTCCAGTGATGCTTCGCCATGTATGGGTTGTTAGTAGCGTTTCATATTAATTTTGATGGTTTTTTACTAATTTTTGCTCACTTGCATAATGGTACAGATGGATTCCACCAGATAGTGGCATTATATTGAAACGGGACCGTGGACGACTTCAGAAAATAGCGGAGAACGTTTATTTAAATTCTATTTGCCCTTAGCCACAAATGATATAACTGTAAGCTTTCTAAATTCAGTGTCTACTGACACAAATCTGATTCTATCCATTTACACTCTGTAAGAGCGATGGTTGAATAAAAAAACAAACAATTCTCACCTTGAATATGGCCTATGCTGCCAACACAGCGTAAAGAAACACCAATCAATCAATAGACAGAATAATCCATATCAGTACAGTAAAACCTCTCTAACCAATCACCTCCACAGATCGACCACTCCCCTATATCGATCGCTTTATTTGGATCCCAAACAATCGCCCATACAATACCATTGTAACAATACCAAAACAAATCCCTATTCCGACCACCTCCCCAAATGGACCATTTAAAGTCGGTCCCATGGTGGGTCGATTTAGAGAGATTTTAGTGTATATACAGAATAATCCGTATACATTAATTAATTACAGCAAGAAAACACACACACACACACACTCACACTCACACTCACACACACACTCACACTCACACTCACACACACACACACACACACACACACACACACACACTCAGCCAGCACACAAGCATCAAACAATGTACAATCCGTGTTAGTCCAAGCGAGCCGTCACGCGGTACCTTATTTTATATTTCCTCTGAGCTACTTTCTAAGAGGCGTGTGTATACTGGATGGAATTAAATATATTTTATTGTTGTTGAACAATTGCTACCTCAGAGAAGCCATGATGGTTCGTAGCGAGAACTTGGAGGAAGCGCAACTAATGAGGTAACAGGGTGGTAACCATGGAAACACTGCAGCACGCGCACTGCCTGTCGGGATAGTTTTACGAGGCTATTTTTAGCACAATCGCTGCAGCATGATATTTGAGCCGTGACTATGTTGTTTGTAGTCGGTTTTAAAGCTGCATAATCCGATTAAAGCATCAAATTTCTAAACCAACCAAGATGCATACCTGGGTATGATCCTACTGTGGATGAGAGATCTCCACAAATTCATGGATTTCCCCGATTTTTTTATATTGACCGATTAACGTTAAGCAAAATGCCAAGCCCAAGGAATCAGAATGTATATGACAGCGATTAGATAGTTTGAATCTTATTCTTATATGACCTTAGATGTTGCGAACACATAAAAACCAAACAAGAAAGAGTTAGCTATGGCCGATAATATAGCCACAACAAGGATAGTTGAAACCTGATTTCAGCCATTTTTCTGCGACTCCCTAACAGTGCTATTTCTATCGGGGAAAATCCATGTTTCCATGGAAATTTGCCGTTGGTGTAATAACCATGGATTGGTTTTGCCAGAACCCGCTAGGTGGCACCAAGATCTCAGCTTGATTTCTGCGTTTTTTTGCCGGAGACCACTTTCATCCCTGTCCTACATATTCAAGTTAGATACTGGTGTGCTGATTAAACATTTATTGCAAATGTGGTGCACCTGTGCTACGCTGCTATGCGGGAAAGTGGGTAAAGACAGCCCATGTCCAGCATTTCGGTGTGCACATCAAAATTAATTGTGAATGGTTTCACTTCAAATACTCCTCAAAGTTAATGTTTTAATTTTTGTTTTAATTACTTGAAACTGAATTAATGTAGATTATAACGATCAATTTAATATATTTATATATTTTTTAAAGCACAGAAGCTCAAAACCATCGGATTATGCAACTTTAAGGCAATGCATCTGGCCAGTCATTAATTAATTTATAACTCACAATAAGCCAAACACGGAGACATGGTAGGTGATCGATCTTTTCAGTCAATAATTGATTTATAACTTCCAATAAGCCAAACTCGGAGACATGGTAGGTTATCGATCTGTTCAGTCAATAATTGATTTATAACTCAGAATAAGCCAAACACGGAGACATGGAAGGTTATCGATCTGTTCAGTCAATAATTGATTTATAACTCCTATTAAGCCAAACACAGACTTGGTAGGTGGTTGATCTGTTCAGTCAATAATTGATTTATAACTCCCAATAAGCCAAACACAGACTTGGTTGGTGGTTGATCTGTTCAGTCAATAATTGATTTATAACTCCCAATAAGCCAAACACAGACTTGGTTGGTGGTTGATCTGTTCAGTCAATAATTGATTTATAACTCCCAATAAGCCAAACACAGACTTGGTAGGTGGTCGATCTGTTCAGTCAATAATTGATTTATAACTCCCAACATGCCAAACATGGAGACATGGTAGGTTATCGATCTGTTCAGTCAATAATTGATTTATAACTCACAATAAGCCAAACATGGAGACATGGTAAGTGATCAATCTGTTCAGTCAATAATTGATTTATAACTCACAATAAGCCAAACACGGAGACATGGTAGGTAGTACACAGTTCGAGTATTTATCAAATATTGATTTCTTCAGTGCTATTTTTCTTGTGAAATTCTTTTGAATCATGGGTAACAGGCATGACTTATATAATGCGGTAACTTTTTTTTGTTATCTTCTTTTATTTAGTTTAGATGAACAGGGTGAAGTTGGCGTCTAGTAAGGCTGTTTGTTTTTGTTTTATTTGTATAAGCTTCTTTTGCTGCTTATCTTCTGTGTTATCTTTTTAATCTACAGTGATCTATGTGGTCTTCGTGTTCTTCATTATACTGCTGCATCTCAAAAGGGGTTTATTTTCTATTTGTTGTCTTTCTTTTCTATGTCTATTTACCTGTGGAATTTTGATTTGACAGAACTATTGAATCTGGGCACATTTCAGTGACTCTGATTATACAATTACTCTGTGTTCGTCTATGTTGACTAACTTTCCTGGTAGTAATGCTCAAAGTCACAACTCTGCCTTTTCAGTGTGGTACTGAGATTAAAGCACAATATGTTAATGTTAGCTAGCACATACTATACACGCATGGATTCTATAATTCACGAAGGTGGAGACAGCATTTGGATTTGGATTGGATTTTTATTTGTTACGGAAGGTTATCAGGTGGAATGATGTTACGTTTAACCAGAACCCGCTACTTGATCTGCTCCCTTATCTGCTTGTTCATCAGTGGTGTGGATGGACGGAACTTGAACCCTCAGCCGTACCGTTTATCTAGTGATGTGGGTGGGTGGGCTAAGAAAGTTGGGTGGTTGCGAAGATGTTGGGTGGTTGTGAAGATGACGGCGGCTGCGATGGTTGTGTGCTGGTTTCAAGCGGCCGTTAGGTAATGTGACAGGGTTTGGCAGGAAAGTCTTGGGTCATGGGTTCTCGCCACTTGGCGAGTTTGCTTCTAATAAATGAGAGGTTCCTACAGGGGGCACCACCATACATTAGCGGCCGCTGCGGTATAGAGGCATGGCTGGGTTCAACATTAACTCGAAAGGTGGAGCCACAGTGTGTATAGTACAGGTTATCCAGTCACCACGCGCGAATTACCCATGTTAATCTATAAGGTGTAGACTACTAGCATTATGATAAACTAGGCCTACTTATGTACCCTATGTCTATTTTAGCAGAGTCTCTGAGTAGTCTTTGTTTGGTCAATATTTAAAACATACGAAGCACTGGTCTTCCAGCCGTCGAAAGGATCACATTTGGGTTTGTACATAGTGATGAGGGACTGGACTGTGCTGCATTGTGTGCAGCACACTCCCCTCTGATACAATAAAAGTGGGGAGCAGCCCATGCTGTATAGTGTTCAGCACACTCCACTCTGATACAATAAAAGTGGGGAGCAGCCCATCCTGTATTGTGTACAGCACACTCCACGCTGATACAATAACAGTGGGGAGAAGCCCATGCTGTATAGTGTACAGCACACTCCACTCTGATACAATAAAAGTGGGGAGCAGCCCATGCTGTATAGTGTACACTCCACTGTGATACAATAAAAGTGGGCAGCAGCCCATGCTGTATAGTGTACAGCACACTCCACTGTGATACAATAAAAGTGGGCAGCAGCCCATGCTGTATTGTGTACAGCACACTCCACGCTGATACAATAACAGTGGGGAGAAGCCCATGCTGTATTGTGTACAGCACACTGCACGCTGATACAATAACAGTGGGGAGAAGCCCATGCTGTATAGTGTACAGCACACTCCACGCTGATACAATAACAGTGGGGAGCAGCCCATGCTGTATAGTGTACAGCACACTCCACGCTGATACAATAACAGTGGGGAGAAGCCCATGCTGTATTATGTACAGCATCAATCAATCAATGGGTGCCGTCTTCTCGAAGAAGGTTGGCTGCAATGGACCTCCATCTCTTCCTGTCATTCGTTCCTCTCACGCATTCCGCATAGCTCATTGCTGTCTACTCAGTGATGTTGTCCATCCATGTTGTTCTCCTTCTCCCTCTTGGTCTTTTCCCTTCTATCTTCCCTTCCAGTATTCTTCTCTGTGATTCCTGGTGTCATATCATGTGGCCAAAGTATTTAATTTTTCTGTTTTTGATCGTTTGTATTATCTGTCTCTTTATTTTCATTCTTGTTAGGACCTCCACGTTGCTTATCATTGCTGTCCATGGAATTTTTAGCATTCTTCTGTATTGCCACATTTCAAATGCCTCGAGCTTTGTTGTTATTGCTTTCTTCAAAGTCCATGTCTCGCAGCAATATAAAAGTGTAGACCACACATAGCATTTTAGCAGCCGGAGTCTTGTTTTTATATTTATGTCTCTAGATGTTAGTACTTTCTGCATCTTTAGAAATGTTGTTTTGGCAATGTTTATTCTCTGCTTAATCTCTCTTTCACATCCGCCATCACTAGTTATTAAATGGCCCAGATACACAAATGACTCTACCTGCTCCAAGATTACACCATTAACTTTTATCTCTGCTCTTGGTTTGTATTCCTTTCTGCTGACAACCATGGATTTTGTCTTCTTTACATTCATTTTGAGGCCACATCTCTCACTTTTTTCTTTTACTTCATCCACTATATCTTGTAGTCGATTTGACGTTAAGGCTAGCAGTGCTGTATCGTCTGCGTATCTTGTGTTATTGATATTTCCACCTCCAACATTTATTCCTATGATGTCATCTATTTCTCTGAAAATCATTTCCGTATAAATGTTGAAAAGACTAGGTGATAGAACACATCCTTGTCGCACTCCACATTTGATCTTCACTTCTGGTGTCAATGAGTCTCCAATTCTTACAACAGCATACTGTTCCCAGTAGAGGTTGGCCACAAGCCTAACGTAATAGCATAGGTAATCTATATAGTGCAGACTTTTTTCTTTCTTCTTTGTTGTTCAAATCTTTTTTATTCCAGTTGAATATTACCTTACCTGAGCACCAAACTGCTGGTCTTCCAGCCTTAGCAGTTAATGCGCGCATTTGAACTATTTATGGATGAGATGGTATGAACAATATAGACAATAGCGGGTAACTATCAGGATTTACACATTTTATCTAGATCTTATTTCTTTACTAGACAGGAGGATAGACATTTGAATTTACAATTTATCATTGTTTTTCTGTTCATACCTGTGAGCATGAACTTCTTTTTTGTCTTAATGCTATTGGTATGACTTACTGCAATGGTTAGTAGTGGCTTTGGGATTATGCACATAGTGTTTAAAGGATACATTTGATAAAAATTGTCTTGTATGCCTGAAAAATCTTGAACGGTCTTGAACTACATTTTCCCCATTTCAAGGCCTTGAAAAGCCTTGAATTTAACCTATTTTGGGTATTCAATCTTGAAAAGCCTTGAATTCCATTAAACTGTCCCCACTCATCTAAATTAGTCTGAAATCGCCATTCGCCATCATTGTTTTTTTCCTGAAATCCAAATGAAAATATTCTTGAATTCCTGTCAAGAATAGCCTTGAAATAGCCTTGAATTCTATATCTCACATGTGTACGGACCCTGTGCAGGATATATTTGAGAAAATTGCCTTGTGAGTTATTAATTCAGGTAGCTGGTACAGGATGAAGGGTGTGCTTTGATATTGTTTTAGTTAGAAAGGGAGAAAAGGGGAGGGTGGGTGGGGATTGTTGTTGGGATGGTGACTTCTGGTCTCAGCTTCTCTGGTCTAATCGAGTAGTTTTACTAAATTCTTGTCTCTGCCGGGTTCTCTACCTTTAATCTGGATTTGAATTGTACGTAGTTTGCCGCATTTCCTGTTTTTGGCAGTGAGTTTGTCATCATTGTATGTGCATCTTGTTCACGCTGCTTGATATTACTATAGCTGAAGAGTGGGTTGTTTCCCGCACACCCACATCCACACCCACACACACACTGTTTGCACTGGGATAGACGATTTCCATGGAGCATGCGCACGTAGCTGAACCTCGGATTGGTGGTGGAAATCGTCTATTTATATGTTCTGTCGCCTTCACAGTGTTTGGTGAAGAGGGGATTTGATTGTAAATAGGCAGCCCAATGCCCATTAATGTGTAATGTTTAATTAGTTTTGGAATGGATGTGGGAGTGCCCCCCCTCCCCGCCTGTCCAAAGGACCAATAATGTGTAATGTTTTGTTAGTTTAGGAATGGCTGTGGGAGTGCCCCCCCCCCCCCCAAGTCCAAAGGACCAATAATGTGTATTGTTTAATGTTTTGTTAGTTTAGGAATGCCTGTGGGAGTGCCCCCCCCTACCCCGTCTAAAGGCCCAATAATGTGTACTGTTTAATGTTTTGTTAGTTTAGGAATGGCTGTGGGAGTGCCCCCCCCACCCCGTCTAAAGGCCCAATAATGTGTACTGTTTAATGTTTTGTTAGTTTAGGAATGGCTGTGGGAGTGCCCCCCCCCCCACCCCGTCTAAAGGCCCAATAATGTGTACTGTTTAATGTTTTGTTAGTTTAGGAATGGCTGTGGGAGTGCCCCCCCCCCACCCGTCTAAAGGCCAATAATGTGTACTGTTTAATGTTTTGTTAGTTTAGGAATGGCTGTGGGAGTGCCCCCCCCCCCACCCCGTCTAAAGGCCCAATAATGTGTACTGTTTAATGTTTTGTTAGTTTAGGAATGGCTGTGGGAGTGCCCGCCCCCCCCCCCACCCCGTCTAAAGGCCCAATAATGTGTACTGTTTAATGTTTTGTTAATGGCTGTGGGAGTGCCCCCCCCCCCCCAGTCCAAAGGCCCAATAATGTGTACTGTTTAATGTTTTGTTAATGGCTGTGGGAGTGCCTCAATCATCTGAGAAGTTTTAGAATTCCTCAGGACACCTCGACTGTATCAAATCTTGTAATCTTAACTCTGTTTTGTGAGTTAAATTCTGCCCTCATTGACACAAATTTAACCACTACACAATTTTAATCTGACATTAATTCTGCTGTCATTTGGCACACATTTCAACATTTCAGACTTTCATGTGAATTTTAATGTAAGTATGAAATGTGATAAAGACATGTTTTTTGTGTGTGAAACTAAAATAACATTGAGTCCTGCTGGTTATTGGATCAAGGTGTTCTTTGGCTGATATTCTTGTGATGTGGTCAAAATTTCCAACGGGAGTGATAGCGATAGTGGTGCTCGCGCCAGCTCGGCGGCTGCTCACGGTGGGTTTGCCACACTGCACGCAAACCCAAGTAGCCCAGGCCACTGCCATCAGCGGTTTGGGCGATAGTAGCATTCGGTGGACGAGACGCTACTGGCACTCCGTTAATAATATTAATATAATGTATTTATATAGCACGATATTCCCCTCTCTCCCTCAGTACCCTACAGATGCTAACCAACATCGAGAACCGGCTTGAAGAGCTCTTTGAGCAGATAGAAGTGATGCCACAGGACAAGGTGGAGGCCGCAGAGAGGGTGAGTGTGATAGCGACTTGTTAACAATTAGCCTTGGTCCGTTACTAGCGATGGTCAAATCAAAATGCAGTGCACATGAGTGGCAATATTTGGAATAGACTGCCAGCTGCAACACGAAATGCAGAAAACTTATAGAAACTACTAAAAAAAATAATGTAACCTAGAAATACAGTGACGTTTAAATGGATTAACACAAAGTATAGTGAAAGCTGGATTTTGGACGGTTTGCAATCTACAAACAGTTACAAGACATAAACAAGAAGCAAGAAAACCTACTAGTTATTACTAAAACTAAATTCCAAAGATTTGAATCAAATTGGTCTAGTTCTGCCCAGCGGTGAAAACAAGTACGAACACACTTATCCGTTATGAGCAGGGTAAATAAATTAATCACCCAAAAAAAACTAAAAAAACCTTAAGACCCCTTAATCGTTGAAGATGTAACATGTAGCTTAGATCAGTATCTATAACTAGTTTTAGTCACAATGGAAGAACTGATTACAGGTTTTACCGCATCTTAACTCTCTGGGGCTGGGAGTGCCCAAACGCGCCCGCAAGTTCCACATGCTTACAGTCCAAGAGTGCCTGTAGTTGAATTGCATTTCTAGAAATGTTTTCTCGAAGATTTGTAGATCATATCAGAAATACAATGCTGTCCGATTGCGTGCGAATTCAGGCGCTCCCAGACTGTAAGTGCGGACAATCCGTGGGCGCACCTGAACACTCCCGGCCCCAAAGGGTTAATAGAGTCCATCTGATCTAGTATTACAAAAAGTCCTCAGGTAGCGTCCGTTAGGGACGAGGAGAACCAAGTGGTGGCGCCACTAGTTACATGCGTTAAGTCGAGGAGGCATAACATAGAATAATCGGTGTCATCATAAACAAGCAATACCCTTCCATGCCTTTATACTCGGATAATACATTATACTTCACATAATATATAACCAGTCGGTGAGACCAAGTAGCCGTCACCCACTGCTGGCTTGGCCACTCTTGGCTGACTCATGATTTTTAAATAAAGGCAGAACCACCCCTTGGATGCTTTGGGTGTCAGTGTCCACTGCCACTCACACATGTTATTCTCGAATACGTAGATTTCATGGCTATGCGGCAACAATTTTTCAATGTAGATAACATGCAAGACCCTGTTGCCAATGTATAACACAAACACATTGGAGAGTTCTTAAGGACAACTAGACTGTATCGCCTCTTGTAATTTTAATCAGTTTTGTGAGTTAAACCTTCCTTCATTTTACACAAATCTAACCACTTCAAGATTGTATTTGAGATCAATTTTGCTGTCATTTGATCATTTCAGAATTGTATGTATGTTTTTATGTAAGCATATAAATGTGACGAACACATTTTCTTTTATATCAGGGGTGACAATTTTCTGCCGATCAGCAGTTTCCCACCTTTTTAGGTCTGACCTGTTCTAAACCCTGCTCTATACCGTATATGTCCCAAGCACGCTACCCAATAGAAGCACATCCCCCATTTCAAGATTGAAAGCACGCACAAATTTACGATCACATTCAGACTGAATGCACATAAAATAAGACAATCTCACTTTATTTCAGAGGCACGACAAAGACAAATAAAAATGTATGATCATATTCAGACTGAATGCAGATAAAATAAGACAATCCCACTTTATTTCAGAGGCACTACAAAAACAAATCCATGAAATTCTTTAACTTTGAATAGATGTGCATCCATGTGTCTGCACTCGCGCAGTGCGCGTCTATTGGGACATATACGGTACATGGATAAGAATTTACGATCAGCAATTTCCTGACTTTTCGACAATGCCCGCCTTTTATGTCTGACCTGTTCTCATCGCTGCTATATACAGCGATGAGAATTTCCCACCGATCAGCGGTTTCCCAACTTGTCAACAATGCCCCGCCTTTTAAGTCTTACCTGTTCTCATCGCTGCTATATAGAGCGATGAGAATGTCCCGCCGATCAGCGGTTTCCCGACTTTTCGACCAGTTCTCATCCCTGTTATATATAATAAACGAACCGCAATTACTCCTATCCACATTCTATTTACTGACGTACTATATTAAACCCCCCCCCCCCCCAACTGGCGTGTCGTACTATGTTAACCTCCCCTCTGTTGGATCATTATTCTTCCATTTGGTGTAGTCTGGGCTGAAATGATTACTGTATACCTACTTGAATCTGTTACTGCTATTTTTTTATTGTTCTTTATTTTTATCAGTGGCAGGATGTAGTTTATTACTTGGTGCGAGTATGTATACAAAATAACTCTTTCTGTCTCCATATTATGGTTACAAATGTCTATATATGTTTCCTTAAAGTCGTAGATTAATCATTTTCTAAGTATTTCATTATAGATAGAAATCATATTTGCTTCTTATAGTTTGTGATTTTAAAGCAATAATAGATTTAATAAATAGCTGCAACCACGTTTAGCATATTACAAATTCATATTTGCACAATATTTACATTTTCAATTTCTAAAAGTAATTTTATTTTTAATCACCCCTTCATTTCCTCTCTTTAAAAAATTTTTTTTTGTGCCTATACAGGTATAGACTGTAGTTTCAATTTTAAATTTAATTTTGAGACGCTGGTTCCCGTAACATACAATAAAAAGCAACAACCAAAACTGCCTGTTTAAGTCTCAATAACATGATTTTGCTGTAAATGTTGAATATCAACTATGTAGTGTTTGCAAATGTCTGGTTCAATCTTAGCTACCCTGTTTTGCCCATATTATACGTCTACTGTAACATTATGTGTTAGTTTTTGCCGCCATTTTATGACGGTTTATCAATTACTCGTGGCAGGGGAAAGGACAAGTATAAAAACCCAATTTCATCGAAAGTAGTTAATATATATTTTCCATCTAGCTATTTAGAGTTTGAGAACATCTTTTTTATCTCTCAACATTTTGGTATTTTAGTTCCACATTGCCAGCGTTGGCATTTTTATGCTAATTTAATGTAGCCATCTATTTTTGTCCCCCTCAGCATTTTAGTTTCACACATCGCTAAAGTCGGCATTTGTATGCTATATTCAGAGTGCCAAGTAGATAATAAGAGTCTGCAGGGAGATCTCCCGAATACACAGATTGTAAATAAGGAGAAATAGCTTGGTGGAAAGGGGGAGGGGCCGCATGGTGGGGGAACGCCTCCTCCCGCAAGGGGAGGGGCTGTGAAATTTCTATGATACAAAATGGTGCATTTTGATGAAAAATATGCGTCCATTAAAAAAAAGAAGCTGAATTGCTAAATTGGGAAGAAAAATAACATAGATTATTACTAACACCCAAAACCACGATAGACTGGTTTGGGCTGAAACAGGTAAACACCCCTGGGCAAAGGATCAGAACAAAAACAACATCACAGCTGTACAGCGTTGAAAACAAGCACCCTCGCGGGAGCTTATATGTTATGGGCAGGGTAAATACCGTGCCACAAAAAAAAACAAAAAAAACGAAACTTGGTCGTGGTGCCTTTGTAAATTAACATAGCAGTCGATGGTTGCAACGTGCTGACTCATCTTTTTTTTTTTTAAAGCGTTGTTTAACCGTTTGCAGGCTAAGGAGAAGGAGCGGCGTCTCAAACTGCGAGAGGAGAAGATGGAACAACAGCGTCTCCACCAGGAGGAGCGGGTGAGGCGCGCCCTGGAGCGGGCCAACGCCGACCCCAAGAAGAAGGTGTGTATGCCACAACCTGGTCACGGCACCAGTTAGTCACTCCTGCGTGACCAGGCTGGATGGCAGAATGAGTTGATCGTTTTTGTAGATCGTGGGATTCGAATCTACTGGTTTGAAACCTGGTCTAGTCAAACCAATGACTTAAAAGTTTATACGTGTTGCTTCCTAGCCAGGCGCTCAGCGTTACTAGGATAGGAAAAGGACTGGTTGGCTCAGTGTCAGGATAATGTGACTGAGTGGGATATCAGGTCATGGTGCTGGCAGCCCTATAATGTCGCTATGAGTACGCACTGTCACAAGTCGGTACTCGTCCTGATATGATCTTAGATGTTGCAGGACGTAAAACTCCAACAGGGCTGCTGAACAAGCAAGCAACTCTTTAGAAAAAGTGTCAGAAGTCTGGGTTATGCAAATAGCCACATGATTTTGTAATCTAAAATGCTAAATATATAGTTCAAATGCTTATTCATCTCATCCCGCTATTTCTTTAGTGAAGAATTAATTAAATCATGTAGATTAATACACCTTGAAAGTCGAATCCAATGCTTTCTGTAGAAGCCATCTTGGGTTTTTTATGCACTCTCAATTTCTCAACTTTAAGCCAATATAGATATAGACTATTCACTGCATCTTGGGTTTTTTATGCACTCTCAATTTCTCAACTTTAAGCCAATATAGATATAGCCTATTCACTGCATCTTGGGTTTTTTATGCACTCTCAATTTCTAAAATCACAATCACAAAAGTTTCTAAAATCACAATTGTGATGTTACATGCAGACTGGGCGGAAGCCGGTGGAGCGGTCTGAGCCACCGCGTCTCAAACGGAAGGAGGATGACCAGCAGGACCAGAAAACCAAGGAAGAGGAAGAACTGGCCTACTTCTTCACCCCATAACCGCGCCCACAACTAGAACGCACAACACATCATTTCTGAAACCTCTTCTTTTAGTTTTTTCCCTTTTTCAAAAATAAAATAGAATAACATATTTCAAATAAATAGTTTCACCCTATTGATGGATATATCTATATATCTATATATAATATATCTGTATAGAGATATGTATATATGATATATAGGGATATATCTATATATAGATGAATATCATTTTTATATAAATATATTCAAACATGGATATATTTATATTTAACTATATCTATAAATAGATTAATATATACCGATATATAGATTAAAAATATATGTGTATACATATATGTTTGTATATATATAAGACGTAATTGGTATTAATTAGTATTGCATAACTGATATTAAATGCACTCTAATGATAGAAGCTATTTATATGATTATACTTTTAAGTAAAACAAAATGTTAAACCATTGGCATTGTTTAACAATCTGAGCCCTTTACACTCTGGTTGAGAGTTAAATTTAATGTGATAGATATAATTGTCCTTTTAATTTTTGTGTTTAAGCCCAACTAATTCAGATCATAACCATGCTTTGATTTGTTAAATAATAGACAATTGCTGTTTAATGTTAATTAAGTGTGCAGCATTTGTGACATGCACACTTATGTACCCTTTTTATGTAGGATAAGTTGACCGTACATCATCATGGAAAGAACATAAACCAGAGTTATTTCATTTAATTTCTTTATAAAAGCCAGAATGTTGCCTCTGTAGTAGTGGTGCCTACTATAAATCCGCCTGTATAATTTCCTAATTGGCTGAATCTTAATTATACCACCGTAGAGACCAATAGTTAGGATTGTGATGGGTATTAAAATGGCGGCTTTCTTAATTAATTAAGTATTAGATTAATTAAATCACATGCGATTCATCTCCTGTTTTGAAATACACGTATGTATGTACAGTAAGATAATAACATGCTTAAAAAAACCTGAACTAAAGTATTCTTGTTTTCATTTTTATGGTTTAGATTCTTATTAATCTTAGCCAACAAACTTTCTCTCAGTTTTATTGCTTTGTTTGCAGGGATTGATTTTGATACTTGTCGATCTTATTCCAAATCCATTGAGAAAATAAAGTAGGTAGGAGGGGGGTACCCTAGCATTACTCATGTGTTGCTTTATACTTATAAGTTCTATATATCTGACCCCGGTAATTTATTCAATAAAATGAACAAGTGGAGTGTAATAAAGACACAATTTTTGTTCTCAAAATACACTATTTTGAAGGTAAATTTCCAGAGGCAAGCCCCCCCCCACAAACACACACTCAGTCGCTATGTGCTTTCTCGCAATGACCCAACTTTTTAGGTCTGACCTGTTCTCATCTCTGTTAACATTCCATGCTTTCGTAAGTTTCAATTTATACGAATGGGTTTGCTGATTATTATTAGGACGCCTCCATTGTCATGGTACTTTGGCGACAGAAGGATATTCTAAAATCACGGTACCATGACAGCAGTGTGGCAGTCTGATGTCACTGTACTGTTGATGTAGATCGGCAGTCTAGCATCATGGTACCATTCTTTTAGATTCAAAGGTTGCCGCATTCAGACCAATAGGGACGCCTCTATTGTCACAGTTCCGTGGCAACAATATTCTAAAATCACAGTACCGTAACGGCAGTGTGGAAACCTAGCTTTATGGTACCATTGATATAGATTGACAGCCTAGCGTCATTGTACCATTCTTTTAGATCTGAAGTCGAGTCAAATGCCTACCCAAAATATCTAACCCTAACCCTGACTGGAACTGTGATTGTAGAATAATCTACTGTCATTATGATACTGTGACCATAGAATCTCACGCTAGGGACACAGTACCGTGACAATAGTCACTCCGTTATTATTAACTGGTAGCCCTTTTCCATGGAGCATGCACCATAATCTGCTAGCCTCTTTGGGGATGCCAACCCAAAACTACCATATTTTATGGTAACATAAAATAAAATTCAATAATGAAAGAACAGAACAACAAAATTAATATTCCTTTTAATCCATTCATTTTATTCTTTTTAAACATTGCACAGAATAATGGACGGTTGCAATGTTACGGACGGAATTGTAAAATAATAGAATCTGCATATTTCTCACTTCACCCGCATGACTACTACGGAATGTCAAACAAATGTCGATTTGATACATCATGGGCATTCTAGCGAAGCGTTCCTTATGGTACTAATATATATATATAGAATTATATCAGAACATGCACTTAATTTTACTGGATCGTGTTATAACATTTACATAATTAATATTTACATATATGTATAATTTATCTTAATTATCCCCTTGCATTTATACTCGTATAATGCGTTATACATCACATATATATACCATTAGAGTTGGATCTACAATTGTCCGTGAGATCTGGATGCATTATGTCAGTTGTGAGTGCTAGCTAACTACAAATATTCGAAAAGAATGTTGCCTTGCCAAAACGCAAGTATGCATCAAGCCAACAGTAGTTGTTGGTTGGGGCTATAGGTCCTAGCAACATATGTGGTCATATGAGGACGGGCCAACAATAGTAGTCTTTGATGTATGGATTGGAGCCACCAAACGGTGGTTGGTAATGTCGCAACGGAACGAGAACAATAATGGAAATATGAACTACTTACACAGGAAGTTTACACCATGGAGAAAATAGGTCACATACACCTGCGTGTACCATGAGGAAGTGTACTCCGATGAGTGTGTCTTACACACTGAGAGTAACAGATGGATAATCAGTACCTTTAACAAGACTTAAAGGGTCAGTAACACAACCAACACAACTCTACTTATTCACAATTATCATGATCGATTAAGATTACTTATAATTGGAACTAGATGTTTTCTGGACTGATGTAGGGTCTAATCAAAGCTTGTTTTATTTAACAATGCCTCTAGAGGACATAGATTTTTATAATTGGCTATTGGACGTCAAACATGTGGTCATTCTGACATTTCTTTGGAGGAAACCGGATGCCGCCACATAGGCTACTCTTTCCGATATGCACACAAGGGGTCTTTTTATATGCACTTTCCCACAGACAGGACAGCATATACCGGAGCATTTGATGAACCAGTTGTGGACCACTGGTTGGCTAATCAAAGGCTGAGAGTATCCTTAGTCAAGCTGGGATTATTAGACGCATTCAGCCCTAATAGCCCTTCTTAGCTGAATGTATAATATCAGTGATGTTAGATAAAAGATTCACCCCGTACTGTCCTGTACAGTAGGGGTGAAGAACAACCCATTAGAAAAAGTGGTGAACGGCTGGGTAAATTAAATCAACACATCATTCTTAAAAAGAAAAATATATTCTTCACATACATCTTCACATTTACCTGCTACTTCCGATTTGAAAAATATAATAAAACATGTATCTTAATGGACTATAAAAGTCAAATCGACAGCGTTCTTGTCTTTTTGCATTGTCTCCCATTTTACCAACTTTGTGCAAATGGAGATAGACATTAGATACTGGAACCAGGAATTCCACTTCCTGTTCCATACTAAAGCAGTTTTCGCTCGTATTTAGACTATGTTGTCATTCACCCCATCTCGAGGTAGGAGTGAATATTTTATCTACCACCAATAGGCCAGATAATAAACAAATATAGAGAATGATATGTTCTCTCTATGGAATAGAACTGGAATCTGCTTAGACATATGGGTCACTAATCATAGAGGATTATAAAGATGCAGTTCATAACGAGGCTCCAGCTTCAAGATCTAGTTTTAACAGCGAAGGTATTCGGCCATTAATTTCTGTTCTAAATATTTTTTTAATTAAAAAGAATTGATGTCTAACTAGCCGTCTTCCACAACCTATCTTCCATAGCCATAGGATACCCTGTAGCAGCAGGGTGGGAAATCGGTATACCCCTTGTAGGGAAGGTTCCTTAAATGGGCATACAGTGCATGATGTGGTTACTTCATGTCGATGACTAGACTCAAGATCTTTGTATAAAAAAAAATTAAATGCCAATTATGTACAATTTGAATACCAAATGTTAAACCAGCCAAAAGATCCTCAATGATGATTAAATTGCTAATGGAAATAAATAGAGGAAGCTTTAGATAAATGGCCTACATTGAGTTACAGACCTTTCTTTTCTCTCTAGGCTATGTCCAATAATTGGGCGTGTTAATATAAACATCCTCCTCTTATTGAACCATCGTTAATTCTACTTGTAAACAGTAGTACCTGTCCGCAGCGGACAACTCTGAATCCAAACCAATGTTGTTCTCACATAGCAGGTGTCCTATCATCACAGAGGCAGTGAATTGAGACAATAACATTTTGTACATTGACAACAACAACAACAATTGTCCGCTTATGCCAGGGGTTCACAGATCATGAGTGTTACTGAAAACAGGTACTACTGTACTAATAACATTATAGCAACATATGCAGACACCAGAACAACCAATCACAGTTACCGCCTTATTTAAAATGTAGCATAAAACAACAGAAACATTCACTTATTAATCACAATCTACGACTTTCGACAATGTGTCGATGGAGCCTATAGGAGTCGTCCAAAGTTTTCAACATTTTCCATTTTCACGGTCATACAACAATGTATATAACCGGGGGAAGGGAAGGGAGAGGTGTCAGTCAAGTACATCTTTTATTGTTTAATAAATTGTTGATATCTTTCAGTGAATTTTGTTGTTGCTGTACATTAGTTGATTAAGCAAGGACATTTTTCAATTGTGGACAATTGGTCTTCCTCATGTCACTGTTCCTTGCCCTATCCTAGTAATGCTGAATGCCAGGCTAGGTAGCGACGAGTATACACTTTTAAATCATTAGTTTCACCTGACCAGGGTTTGAACCCGGGGGCTCGAATCCCATGACCCACAAAAACAGGAGGCGGGTGCTCAACTCATTCAGCCACCTTGTCTGAGTCTGTAGGAAAATGTTGACGCGGACTACTTTGTTTGTGTGTGTGTGTGTGTGTGTGTGGGGGGGGGTCTGGAAAAGTGGTATTCTTTGTACTACCTTGAAAATGTTAAAAACCTTGGATGACCCTTTAATATTGTCCTGAAGGACACAATCTGTGACGAATAGTCGGTCGAAAACCGTGCAAAGAAGGGCAGAAAGAACCAGAAACCTGCCCTTGTAGGTTCTATCAATATATCAGAAGTGCGTGCGGCAGATCTATAAATAGCTACATTTTTAGGTGAATCCTGACAGCTCTCCTAAACGATAGCAGCGATATAACAAAGATGCATGAACACAGCATCAATCCCTTTTCTGAATATTCACACTTCCCGATATACTTTGTTATAATAGCCGTGCTTACAAAATGAGCCGACGCCGACGCAGCGCCACCAGCGTCATCTACATTCTCACCCGCGACCTGTACTTTTTCACAATATAGACTATTCTCCGTCGTGATGTATGTGCTACAGTGGCAAAGGAACTGCATCTGCAATTTCTACTTTTACAATTCCAACTCCAATCTCACAGCTTTTTGAAAGCACTGTATTGTTATGTTTAAATCCTCATTCGTGTATGTCCTATGCGTTCACCATAGACTGGTCTCATTTTTAATATACTTGCTAATAAAGACAAAAAAAAACACACACAAAATACACACATCTTTTTTTGGGGGGGTAGATTAGTTGTTTAAGCAGGGGAAATTTCAATCGCGGACGATTGGTCTTCTTCATTCCACTGCTCCTTGCCCTATCCTAATAATGCCGAGCGCCTGGCCAGGAAGCGACAAGTATAAATTTTTAAGTCATTGGTTTGACTAGGCCAGGGTTCGATACCCCAACACGGGAGACGGATGCTCTAACTCATTCGGCCATGGACGCTCTAACTCATTCGGCCATCCCCACGTTAAGCACAATATAGTTGAAGTTTCTATGACCTGAGTATTTTAATATTATATAAAGATACGACGAATATTTATTTGTAATAACAAATATTTGTGAAGAAAATACATCGTAAGCCCATTATTAAAGCTGTATAATCCGATGAAAGCATAACATTTTTTAAACCAAAAACACTGAGCGAGATTTGAGCCTTCAGAGCCTTCAGAGCCAAGCTATATATTAGCGTATTAATTAAGTATTTGTTGCTTCAGAAAAGGAATATTAAGTCAATGTAATAGAACATGTTACTGCTGAAGCCTATGGTGTCTACCATTTCGATATGGCACGTTTTCACTTCAAATATCTCCAAAATAAATAAATACCTTAAAGGGACCAGCTATAGGTCGCTGAGAGACGACCCGGGCTCCGCAAAATGCTCTCCAAGCATTCGTTTGCCCATTTTCAGTTTATGCAACTACATATGTGGGGGAGAGTGCTGACATTGCTTGCTTCTGTTGTGTTTTATTTAGTCCAGTAGCACTGACACTTTTAGACAACCATATAGAGAAATAAATGTTAGAAATTGCAATCTAAAATAATAAATATAAAGTTCAAATGTTTATTTATCATAACCATCTACTTTTTGTGTGAATAATTGATAAAATCATGTAGATTAATAGACTTTAAAAGTTGAATTGAGAGCTTTCTGTGGCTGCCATCTTGGTGGTTGTCATGGCTTCCCCTGTGTGTGGGCAATCCCTCTAGGTCATGTGATGAGGGAATCCCACCTATGATGTCATTCATACATCACAGACCTCAACTCTCCTCCCACATGTTCAGTGGCATGATCTGAACAAACTAAGCAAAGGTATGTTTGGAGAGCTTTTGATGCTGGATTCGTTTGTATCTGGGTGACGTATAACCGGCGACTTTAAATAAAAGTTACATATAGGTACACACACACACACAGCAGTACACAAACATACTGCTGTTCAATTCCTTATTGTGCTAGAATTGTAATAAATCAATTCCGAACACTACTGCAATACCGGTAGCTGCATATGCTTGCACATCCAATATGTTGTTTTTTTTAGAATAAGTATATGCAACTCATATAATTCTATAAACCATATCAATAAGAGTCCATAAGTCAGAGATGAAAGTGGTCTCCGACAAAAAATCCAGCCGAGATTATTACACCAACAACGAATTTCCATGAAAACGTGGACCCCCCCCTTACCCCCCGCAGGATTAGCACTGTCAGGGAATTGTGGGGAAGATGCCAGTAGTCAAGTTTCAACTATCCTTGTTGTGCCTATATTATCGCCCATACCTAACTCATTCTTGTTTGTGTTTTATGTTCGAGCAACATCTAAGACCATATAAGAACTACTCAATTGTTGTCATATACATTCTGATTCCTTCGAATCCATCACATTCTGTTTAACGTTAATTGGTAAATATAAAAAATCGCGGAAATCCGCGAAATCGCGGAGATCTTTCATCCCTGATGGTATCACTTATTTGGTATATATATACAACTATGCATGTTTTTGCTGATTTTGCTTTTCAATACCAGTATTCCGAGTTCCGCTGGTCCCTTGGGAAGGACTAAACCTGTAACCCCAGCAGGTCAGTTCGGAGCCACAGCTGACAAACCGGACGTTGGGTTCTGCCTCATCTGCCTTATCTGCTCAGTCTCCGGACCTTTACCAAACTCACTTATGCTCAACCGATATCGGTTATGATTTATTTTATTATTAAATAAAAAATATTGAACCAAGTCTCCCTTCTTTCTCTGTTTGTCCGAGTATATGAATTATGCATGTTGGCTGCAGGCTAACATGGGTAATTTGCACATGAGATGCTGATCTATTTTTAGTCCAGCTGCTGAATCGCGGACGCCTGATCCGTCACTTCTCCGCCGGCTGCTGCTCGGGACACTTCAACTCACCCACTCTCTCACCCACTATGCAGAGGTTTGAGCGTTGGCCGGGTCGTCTACTCTACACGCTGGGCTACGTCAATGAACTGTCTGCTCCTGCCTGAAATTTAATTCAGCGCTGAACTGCCTTATCTGCTCAGTCTCCGGACCTTTACCAAACTCACTTATGCTCAACCGATATCGGTTATGATTTATTTTATTATTAAATAAAAAATATTTAACCAAGGCTCCTTCTTTCTCTGTTTGTCCGAGTGTGTGAATTTACCTTAAAGCTGCATAGTCCGATGAAGCATCAAATTTTCAAAACCAAAACAATCTAGAATTGATTCTACACATCTAACTTAGATACTAAAGCACTTATTAAGCATTTGTCGCCCCATAGAAGCGAACACTGAGCCAATTTAACAGAACCTGTTACTACTGCCAAAGCCTATGGTGTCAGAGTTTTGGTGTGCTTGCCCAAACCTTTTATTTTTACATGTTTGCACTTGAAATATAAACAGAGCCATTTAAAAAAAGAATTTAAGTCCTTCAAGCTAAAGTGACACTATAACACTCAATTTAATATATATAAATCTCAATAAAATTACAGAAAAACTCAAAACCATCGGACTACACAACTTTAAGGCGCGCCTATACTACAAATCCTGTTGTGTGTTGCTGTTCTTCAAAGGCTTCCGCTTACTATTCGACCGGTGGCTGCCCGGGGCTCTTGCCGACGACCCCCTCTTCCTCTCCATTTCCTTCTCATGCTCGATGTCCTTCAACACCTGCTCACGCACCACTGCAAGAAGGTTCAGCGAGAACTCGATGAGCTTCACGGACAGCGAGTCCTTCATGTCGGCGGTGTTCGAGGTGCGTCGCAGCATACTAATCGTGTCGTCAGAGGTGGTGGTGTCCAGGTTGATGCTGATGTGTTGGTGGCACACCGTGCTGAGCACCCTCTGCAAGAGGTCCAGTTGCACCTTCTTCTGGATGGGAGCTAGGCGGGCCATCATCAGGAAGAGGTACATGATGGTGCCGCGCGCCCCCTGTCGCAAACAAACAACAACAACGCAAGTAGAGCCAGGGTTATGTTGTGTGTAAAGTAATTATGCGAGTTGGTTGGTTGTTTAAGTTTTACGTCCTGGCAACATTATCCTGACACTGAGCTAACCAGCGATTTCGGACTAATTTAGATCAGTGGAGACAGTTTAATGGAATTCAAGGCTTTTCAAGACTAATTACCCAAAAATAATTAAATTCAAGGCTTTTTACGGTCTTGAAAGGGACAAATAAAGTTCAAGATTGTTCAAGACTTTCCAGGCCCCGTACGGACCCTGTGGACATATTAGCATGTGGTCGGGACGTCACATAACTTATTGTCGTAATGTACTGGTAGCCTACCGGTGTTCGGAAGCGCGGTCATCAAAGGCCGGTTGCTCTCATACCATGTCTATGTGGTGTGGGAGGTTAGAAATCCCTTGGGTCGGTAAAAGTGTAGGCTCGGGCTTTCTATCGACAAACTGTCTAATGGTGAAAACAAGTCTATTCAGACTTATCCATGATGTGCAGTATAAATCTTCAAGAAAAAAAAGAAGATTGCTTGGTCAAATTAACATACTTACTGTATACACAGCTTAGTTCTGAAGTTTATCTGTAAATACCAGCACCTAAATTCACGATCATTTTGTAACAGTGTATTTCTACATAGGATAATACATTGACCTACAAATGTTGATCTGTTATCCATGAAACACTAAGGTAAACTTTTATACAAGGTCGATGGAAAATTCAAGATTTTTTGGGTAAAAAATAGGTCGACTTTTACATGAGATGGACTTTTACTCGAGCATATTTTTCGCGGGCTGACAGTAACACAGGCTGTCAAAGGCGATTAGTGAGGTGGGGAGGAGGATGTGTTTATGAATATTTAGTATGTACAGGTAGCTTTGCTATGGCAAATAGCAGGTTCCCTAATAGCTATAAATCATGGTTTGATACAAGTTCAAACCAAATAGTCAAAACCTAATGATTGACAGATTAATCACCGCCACCACACCAACTGCTCACCCCCCCCCCCTCCGCCCCCGGTCGCCCGTGTTTGTAAATAGCCACATGCAATACCTCAGGGAGTTTGACGCCCCTGCCCTGCAGAGTTGTAAACCCACTGCCTTGTGGTACAGGTTCTTGACAGAACCGAAGGCTAAGGGAGCAAACCCAAAAAAGAAAACCATGATTGATTGATTGGTGGTTGCTTTACGCCGTGTCGGCAGCATAGGCCATATTCACGGCGAGAAATGCTTGTTTTTTGTTCAAACCATCGCTTTTACATGTAAAAGCAGACAATCAATTATGTGCCAATAGACACTCATTAAATTAGAAAGCTCACAATCATATATATATTTGTGGTCAAGGGAAACAAATTCCCATAGAAAAAGAAAAGTTTTATTAATAATTGATAGAATCTATTTAGTATACTATATGAGGTGGTACAGTCCAGCTGCCCTCAAAAAGGCTAAAATGTTTTCCTGTTTTACCTTAGTAAAAAGGTCATGCATACTGTCTGCAGTGTAGAACTGTTGGCGCAGGGCCAAAAAATCAACGCAACTTAGTAAAATGTGTTTGAGTGTCAGCGGGGACTGACACCCAATACATTCAGGGGGAGGTTCCCCCTTGAGCAGAAAAGCATGTGTAAGCCACGAGTGGCCAATACGGCAGCGGCTAAGGACCACTTGGTTCCGCCGACCCCCCGCATGAGTCTGTGGTGGCCTTCCCACAGATGGTTCAATTTCTTTAAGTTTATTAATGTTTTCATCCCACTCATGTTGCCATTTGGATTTTATGTGGGTGGCTATTAGTGGTTTCAGATCAGAGTGAGGGATCAGACACGGTACAAGATCACAGTTCAGGGCCTTCTTCGCAGCCCGATCAGCTCGTTCGTTTCCTTGTATGCCGGCATGGCCAGGCACCCAGCACAGGTGGATGTCATACCCATCCGTTGTCAGTTGGTTCATTTTATAAATGACCGTTGCTAGAATAGGGTGATTCGTTTTCAGTCCAGCAACAGCCAGGAGGTAAGAGAACGAATCACTGTATATAACATAGTTAGTGTGGTTGGATACCTCGATACACTCCAACGCGAGAAGGAGTGCTCGGGCTTCTGCAGTGAAAAACGAGCTCTAATCGGGTAAACGTAGCCAAATTTTTCCCGTCGGCAGACTGCCGCAGCAGCTACCCGGCTTTGGTCTTTCGAACCATCAGTGTATATGGAGAGGTGGTCTGCAAACTGGCCTTGAATCTCTCTGCATGTAGTCCTTGGTACTCAAGTGGATGTGTCCCAGACTTCCTCAGTTCCGTGAGTCGGAGGAAAACCGGTGGCTTTCTCAATGACCACGGGGGATGTTCTGGGACTTTGGCATCCTCCACCATGTCACTGTGGCAGCATTAAGGGCGGTTGATGTATGGCACTCCCAACATCTCCCGACCAGCCACTGCAGGGACAAATAGTTTTGCGCCTGTCTTGACATGTTCTTGCCGGTGTGAAACCTCTATTTGCTCCCCCGAGAGAGTGCCGCTGGTAACTTGCAAAAGTCAGCAGCACTTCAACATTTTTGCAGGCAGCTTTCATGAAATGGCAGTCTTTGTTGCATCGCGACCGACAGCATGATGATGATGATGACATGGCCAGAAATATTGTGCCACTCCGGAGGCGTTCAGATTAGTGAGCACAGGCAAGCGAGGGCTATAAACATCAACACTGGTGGAAACACCATGTGACCTATTTAAATAGGACACCTGCCCCAAACAAGGGCGGAGGGAAGGACCCAGTTCTTAAAGTTGCATAGTCCGATGGTTTTGAATTTCTGCCATCTTTCTGAGATAAATATATTTAATTGGTTATCACTTACCTTACATTAGTTTGAAGTAACTTTCATTTTAAATGGCTAACTTTTGAGATATTTGAAATGCAAACATCCTAATTTGATTTTGGCAAGCATACCAAAACTCTCACCATAGGCTTATGCAGTAACAGGTTCTGTTAAATTGACTCAGTATGCCCTTCTATGTGGCAACAAATGTTTAATAAGTGCACCAATATCTAAGTTAGATACGTAGAATAAAATCTAGGTGAATGTTTTTCTTTTGAAAATTTGATGCTTCATCGGAGTATGCAGCTTTAATTGGCAACTGACTGGTTTATCCGGCCACTGAGAGTGCGGCCTTTTAAAGGCGCACTTGATGAACTCACCTTGTCTAGCTTTGCGAGTCCCTTGAGGGGTGCATTGGTATTGTTCAGGAGTTCCGGCATGTCCTGTAGACTTAGCACTGGTTCCTGTAACAAACATATTAACCCACTAAGTCGGACAGCATGTGTTAGTTTACCCCTACACCGCCAAACAAATATTTACAACCAATGCATTACAATAATAATAATAATAATAATAAATTAAAGGTTCGCCTTTCTTTAATGCTCATCAAATTTCCTAAATCGGCCCATCCGTTCATACCTGGACAACTGTCGTCACAATTGAGTATTATTGTTTGTAGTCAGTTTAATTTAAAATATTTAATTTTGGTGCCAGTGGCAGGTGGCAAACATTAGTTGCTTTTTATGTGTGGCTTGCTAGTAAGATAGTGCGATAGGTGGCTATGCAAGGCTGCTTACAGATTGATTGGTTGATTGTTGGAGTTTTATGTCCTGGCAACATCTAAGGTCATATCAGGACGGGTAAGATGGGTTCTTATTAGTGCACATTGGTTAATTCGCTGATTAGTGCATATTAGTGCTGATTGGCGATACAAGTATTCCGAGTTCTGCTGGTTCATCAGACTGAAGCTGTGACCATGCTTACATACCAGAAGGTGACGGAATACACAAGTGGCATTTTATCTAATGGAAAATATTTTCTAGCACCATTTCACTGGAATCTATATTAGAAAGAAAATATCTGGCAATAACGAAATTTGGTTATCAGGAGGCTTGTGGTTATCGGTGAAAAATGAGTTTAAAGTATAGGGTCTATAGCGAAGGATAGGGCTGGGAGCGACACCAACCCCAACTTCCAGTGCATCAGCTGTGGCTGGCTGTGAGACCCGGCGTGATGGGTCGCAGCTTCAGATCTTCGTGAGGGACCAGCGGAACTCAGAATGAATATCCGTACTTAAAGCTGCACAGTCCAAGATGCATCACAAAGTAAAATATTCCGATAATGATGCATTGGTGGGGGAATGCAAATGTTCTATTTGTGAAACAGGTATACATGGCCAGGTGCATAGATGTGTTTATGTAGTTGCTGGTGGTGCTTGATTCATAGGTAAATAGACATTGTGGTGCTAGTAAGATAGTGTGTAAGGGGCACTCAGAGCCCTACACACTACCCCCTCCCCCCTCTGCTAGTCAGGTGGTGGCCAGAGGAGCCACACAGCTTGGTGGTGGTGGGCAGATCACTGTAACCATGGGGACCGGGAATGCTTGTTTCTCATTGGTGGAGCTAGAAATGCTTGTTTCTCATTGAGAGGATGGGGTGGGGTGATACACTATACTGGATCCATGTACAATATAAATAATAACCCAGAGGGCTTGACTCTCTCGCTTCTTTCACCCTTTATACTCTTTCTTTCTCTTTGCCTGTATTGATTTCACTATAGCCTGCCTACACAACCACAGATTCGAGCCTTGGACTTTACAACAAGATGCATCACATTTTCAAAACCAAACAAATATCTAGAATTGATTCTACATATATTTAGATGCACTTATTAAACATTTGTTGCCACATTGAAGGGAATATTGAGGTAATTTAATATAACCTGTTACTATTCAAGCCTATGGTGTCAGAGTTTTGGCGTGCTTGCCGAAACTAATTTGACATGTCTCAAAACTTAGCCATTAAAAATAAAAGTTACTTCAAACTGAAGTAAGGTAGATTATAACAATCAAATGAATATATTTATCTCAGAAAAATGACAGAAACTCAAAACCATCGGACTATGCAACTTTAAATGCACTGGGGAGTGTGACAGTGTGACACTGACAGTAAGCTCACCTTGAGGTGGTCCAGCCAATCCCACATGAGTTTGGAGAGGACTAGACCATCCAACTCGTTCTGCAGGAAACGCCACGCTGAGGAGTCTTCATTCAGCATTGACTAACAATGACAACACCCGCAAGCCACAGACGAATTAGCACAGCGTTTTTTGTTGTTTGTTTAAAATTGTCATTCCAATTGAATAATGTGATAGGTCATGTTATACATATATAACCAGTTCCCCCTGGTCTGTACCTGATGCAATGCGAAGAGAAGACAAGGAGAGAAACGTATGCGTCAAGGTTTAATTTCTTCCTCCGCCCACCACGGCATCACAGAACCAAGTGACCCCCCCCCCCCCCTGACCAGCCAGGTCGCAGATAACCAACCTCTCATGGTTGGAGATGGCTGCTTGCCAGTCGCAGAGCGGGGTCCACCCAGGGACCCCGCTCTGGTTTGCTTGCTGCCACCTTTCGCCATATATGGGCAACAGTGGTCAGTGCAGTTCCTGCTGCCATCGTGTGGTGATGCCCATGTAAGGACTACTATAATAACATCTTTTTTCAGCACCGAGGCGCTGGTCTTCTGGCCTTAACAGTTATGGTACATATGAACTAGACAATAGCCACGTCAGATATTACAAATATTATGGGGATCTTATTTTGTAAAAGTAGACGGGACGATAGTCATTTACCTTTAAACTATATCATTGATTTGCTGATCATACTAATTTCAGACTAATTTAGGTCAGTGGGGACAGTTTAATGGTAGTCAATGTTTTTCAAGACTAATTACACCAAAATATGTTAAATTCAAGGCTTTCCAAGGCCTTGAAATGGGGCAAATGAAATTCAAGACTTTTAAAGACTTTTAAAGACTTTTCAGGCCCCAAACAACACAAAGTAAGGCTTGTTTTATTTAGCAACGCCTCTAGAGCACATAGATTTTTATCATCAGCTATTGGATGTCAAACATATGGTCGTTCTGACATATTTCTTTGGAGGAAACCCACTGCCGCCACATACACTAACTACTCTTTCCGATAAGCAGCAAGGGGTCTTTTATATGCACTCTCCCACAGACAGGACAGCAAGTACCACAGCCTTTGATGGATCACTTGGGATCCTGCGTACACACACACACACACAGATATCCTACACGCAGACTGCTGACAACCACCCCAACATGCTATCCCCTGAAACCCCCCTGAACTCCCCCCCCCCCCACCCCCCAGAGCCTCCTCACCTTGTAGTTCTCAACCTGCTCGATCAGCTCGGGGCTGTAGCAGGTCTCAGCCATCTGGCCGGCCACCTCGTTGGCCAGCACCTCGATCGAGGTCCCCGAAGACACCGACAGGTTCCTCAGGTCGTCGTCGCTGCCGACGTAGAAGTGCGAGCTGGGCTTTCCGATGCTCTCAGCGTCCGAGTCCATGGTTCCCGCAGCGCCCGCAACGCCACCTGGCGAGAAGAACGCTGTCCCCAAAAGCAGCTTGCAGCGTGCATCGATGTCCTGCGGCACTTCGAGGCTCTCCACGGTCGACCGCTGGGTGGCGTTCGTCAAGTCAATCATGCTGCTTGAGAATCGTGCGCGACTGCTCGTCGTCGCGACAAGCGAGCTGCTTGACCCCAGCGACCCGCTCCACCGACTCGGCTGAGGCGATCTGCTGCCCGCCACCGCTATCCCCAGGTCGGAGCCGCTCGACACTGACCCGGTGAGGTGGGCGAATGTGGTGCGTAGAAGGGTCACCTTGGACGTGGAGCGGTTCGCCAACTCCAGCAGCCGCTCAGAGACAACGTGCAACAGCTGTTGTGGCGAAGAGGGGAGTGAGTGAGTGTGAGGGTGGGTGTGGGTGGGAGAGAGGGTGTGTGGGGAAGGGGAGGAGGGTGTGTTGGGAGGGGGAGTGAGAAGTGAGTGAGTATGGGGGGAAGGAGGGTGAATGAGTGTGGGTGTGCGGGTGTGGGAGTGTGCGGGGGAGGGGGGAGGGTGTGGTGGGAGGGGGGAGGAAGTCAGTGAGTGTGTGTGTGGAGGAGGGAGGGAGGGTGTGAGTGTGGGTGTGCGGGGGAGTGGAGGAGGGTGTGAGTGTGGGGTGATGGAGGGAGGGAGGAAGTGAGTGAGTGTGGGGGTGGTGGAGGGTGTGGGTGTGCGGGGGAGGGGAGGTAGAGTGTGTTGGGAGGGGGATGGAGGGAGTAGTGAGTGAGTGTGTGTGTGGGGGGGTGATGGAGGATTGTGGGTGTGTGTGGAGGAGGGAGGGAGGGTGTGAGTGTGGGGGTGAGAGTGTGGGGGTGAGAGTGTGGGGGTGAAAGAGGCGGTGTGTGTGTGGGGAGGAGGGTCGGGGAGGGAGTGTGGGAGTGTGGGTCTGAGAGAGTGTGTGAGTGAATGTTTATGAGTGTGTGGGAGTGAGTGTGTGAGACAGTGAGTGTGTGTGAGTGAGTGATTGAGAGTGTTTATGAGTGGGTGAATGGGTGTGTGAATGAAAGTTAATGAGCATGTGATTGAGGATGTGAGTGAGGGTGTGACTGGGTGAGTGAGGATGCGAGAAAGTGGATGTGTGTGTATGAGTGTGTATGTGAGTGTGAGAGTAAATGTGAGAGTGACTGTGTGAGTGAATGAAAATGTGAGTGTTTCTGTGAGTGTGAGGGTATGAGTGTGTGAGGGTATGAGTCTGAGTGAGTGTGAGAGAGTGTGTGAGAGAGTGAGTGAGTGAGTGAGTGAGTGAGTGAGTGAGTGAGTGAGTGAGTGAGTGAGTGAGTGAGTGAGTGAGTGAGTGAGGGTGTGAGTGAGTATTTGTTTGTCTGGGTTTTACATCTCAGCAACATTTACGGTGATATCTAAGGTCATATCAGGATGGGAAAAACTCTTTCTTGTTTGGGTTTTATGTTCTAGACACTAAGGTCATATACAAACAGGATTCAGACTAACAAATTGCTGTCAAGTGTCATATATATTGGCATTCTGTAAACGTCAATTGGTGAATATAAAAAAAAGCGGAAATCCGTGACATTGCGAAAATCTTTCATCCCTGAATATTAATCTAAATCGAGGTTTTATCTTTCTTTGTAGCCTATCCACAGTAGTTGGTTTGCTTGTTGGGCGGGGGCGGGGGCGGGGGTGGGGTGGGAGTTATGTCCTGGCAACAGCATCCACAGTAGTAACACAGTTCAATCAAATAAGATGAAATATGGAGACAGAAATACCTACACTTCATAACAGGTAGGGAATGAGCTCCAATTAAATTTCTTTTAAATATTTAAAAATATTTTTATAGAAAATCAGGACAGCGGCTATACCTTACCTTGGGGATTAACCTGAGCTGTCGGGACTCGAACCCATGCAGGAGGTGCCATTGTCTATTGAGAAACTGGGCCAGGGTAAACGCGAATGACTCACTGTAAACGCAAACAATAGCATGTTATTAATTCAATCTTTCCTTTCTTTTTCTTCGGTTGTTGGAGTTTTACGTCCTGGCAACAACATATTAGGTCATGTCAGGACGGGTACCGACTTGTGACAGTATGCACTCATGGCAACTTTAGAGTGTAAAATACATGAATAATTAAGACTCAAGAGCCCTGGTCTGTGACACTTGAGGGGAGTTGAGGTTGAGATGCGATGGAATGCTATTTACAACATTTTTAACAATTCATTCCCTTTAAATTGCTTAGTCTGGATCTATTGGGTCTAAGGGGACTAATTCCGGATTTTCAGGATATACAGCTGGAGTTAATGACATAGCAGTACGGTGTATGACAATATAGTCAAGAGAGAGGTTGTGGGATCGATCCTCGACCGAGAAATTAATTAATAATTACATTTTCCCGAAACTTGGCATTGACTAGTATCGGGCAATGGCTGGTCGGCCCTGGTGTCAGGATAATGTGACCAGTGTCAAAGCGCAGGCAGCACTATAAAGCTAGAATGCATGAATGCCGTTACATACATTGGTTGATTGGTGATGGTTTGACGCCATGTCGAGAGCAATGGCCATATTCACAGAGAAGAATTAGTAGCATCTTTATTCAAGTCACTTCTGTTCCACGAAACAATGTGTTAATCACATTTATACGCTTACATTGAAATTTACACGAAAATGAGCATGCTCAGTATATGGGTCATTCTCTGAAACTGGGCACCACAAATGTGTTTTCCACATTATCATGGTGATAATTAATTCATTCCTTTTTTGGTAGCAAGTCAAATTATTGTTGTCGCTGTGTGTTAAGTATGTTAACAGCACTATGTGTATTTAATCTATCCCACAAAATGTATCAAAAGTATGCTTGTATGATTTTGTGCTCAAGTGGAAATGTGAAAATTTACACATCGACACCATGTATTTACTCAACCTTTTTTTCTCAAGTTTTTCTGGTAAGACACAATCTTGTTTGCTTAACTGTAATTAATCAAATCTTGTTTGAATTTGTCATGTATGTTAAAATGACATTCTGGATGTGTGGTTGATTCCCATTGTAAAATTGTCCGATTTGATACATGTGAATCGAGGTGAAATTACTATAATAAATTGCAAACTGTCTATATAATGATAAATGTTAACATATAAAAACCCAAAGGCATATGAGGAGGTGTGAAATTGGTAAACTATTGTTCATTGAGTATAGAATTTGTATAATTAAATAGTCTTTGGAGGGAGTGTCACTGCCGAGCTTGGCTAAGAACAGTCTTTGGAAGAGTCACCTCACATGCCCCCTCCCCCCCCCACATGGTATTGTTATGATCATTGACCACTGCATGGTATTCTAATTGGAGGATTAAGTCATGTGACCACTGCATTGTACTGTGATTGATGGATGGAATCATGTGACCACGGCCATCTTGGATCTTGAGAAAACCTATATAAGCCAATAAATTGAAGAGTCTCATTCTCTTACTTTCACTCTAACCCTGTTTCCTTCATTACCTGTAGTGCTTTCATTTGACCTATTTACACCACCCACACCACCAGCCGGCACGTTTACAAAATGGCGACCACGACTTGAGAAACTACCGAGATTTGGTTAGTACTGACTATAGATAGTTTATTATAGAGTTTCGGTGTGTTTCGGTAGCATTTTCTTTTTATTTGTTGTATAATACTACAAATTTATATTTCTTTATTTAATTGATAGCTGACTACTGTTATTTTGAACGCACGTGGTGTGACTTGAACGCACGTGGTGTGACTTCAATACACGTGTTGTTTCATTTTTGACGTTAGGGGTAGTACTACAATTATTTTTTAGAAACTATATTACATACGTAGTGTTTTTATTTCATTTAATTTGATATGCTATTTTAAATTCTAAATTTCTTGAGGTTGAGAAATATAAGGACTGAGACATAGACTGCGACTGGTGGGTAGCTGGAGTGGATAGGTTGTTTTCTTCTATTTGATTCTCTATTCTTTTTACTTTTTGCAAGGATTAAATTTAATTAAATTACTTTGTCGACGAATTTCCGACGAAAGTGTCTTTTCTTAAGGGTTACATTAGTCTTTGACGTTGATATTGCTGTAATATTATAGTTTTATCGCCTGTCTGAAGCCTCGTGTCGCCGCTAGAATTGTTTTCATTTTTGGACTACTTTCGGTAATTTTCTTTAACCTTGGAGTAAATGGGAGCGTATTAATACATACGGAGAGACTTTTCACTCTTCTACTACATTACAGGTAAATTCTATCGGTTGGATATAATTCTTTGACTTTATTTCTACCGCGCTTTACGCAACACACTAAAATTCCCATTGACCTGCTACAAGGAGGATTTCAATAGCGTGAAAAATATTTGACTTGTGGTAAGTTAATATATTATTGATTATATTGTATTTAAATACACTTGTACTATATAATACACACTGATATTCACATATTGCTCAATTTGTATAAGAACAAAATCAAATTGAAATATCTTTCTTTCTTTTTTTCAACTCTGACATATGCTCCCCATGTAAACCTTCACACAAACATGGATTCTGCTATTATTTGGAATGCTTTCTGCTATTATTTGCAAGGTTTTCACTTTTGGTTTCCATGTCATATTTTAGTGCCCAGTTTCAGAGAGTGACCCAAATAGTAGGAATCCATTTAGATAAAAGATTCAGCCCATACTACGGTAACCTGAACAGGGTTTATCTAAGAATGACCCAAATAGTAGGAACCCATTCTGATTATGCCACAATCAGTTGCTTGTTACGACAATTAAACTGGTGTTGCAGTTTCCGCGGTACGGCAGTTTGTGAGGGACACATATATTCAAATGCATTGTCAATGGCCTTGAGCAAATCTTCATACAGAAAAAGTCTAATATCTCTCAAATTACACCACCTAGAAACAAACCACTTGGCACACATTCAGAAACCATATTCAACAAACAGATTATATTAAATTTATAAGGTTAGGGTTCTTGATTTTTTATTAATTTTGAATAAAACTAATGTTTTGCACTGCGCGTACCGTCAAACTTAAGGCATTGTCAATGGTCGTGAGCAATCTTCATACAGAAAATGTGAAATATCTCTAAAACCACAGCACCTAGAAACAAATCGCTTGGTACACATATAGAAAACATCTTTACCAAAAACATTATATTAAATTTATAAGGTTAGTGAGAATGCTGTTCGATTTTGACGCATGCGCAAAAGCGATGTGTCCCTCGCAAACTGGTGTACCGCGGAAACTGCAACACCTGCCACAATCAACCAGAAGTATTCGTAGCGACAGTGATCTAAGAAGTGGGCGTGACTTTGTGTCTCGAGAGTGAGCAGCCAATCAGGCTGTCCTTTTATAGGTCACGAGTGAGGGACCAGTCTGAGTGGAACACGTGGGCAAAATGGCGGCCATAGTTCAGTGGGAGTGTGGATGCAGGTGTGCTTACAATGTGAACCGTGGGTGCAATGACTTCAATCTTAAATGCAAACTAAATCTCAATAATTCTCGATAATATCAAATTTTTTGTTTTAGTTTTTTGTTAGAACAGACGTTTTAAAAAAAAACTAAGAAAAAAGAGAAGACATCCCAAAGATTAGAATTGATATTTACCACACGATCATATGTTCTAACTTCTATTGTCTTATTATTATTATTATTATTATTATTATTAGAACAGACATCTTTAAATAAATAAAAGAATACATCCCAAAAGTGTGGAATTGATATTTACCATACGATCATATATTCTAACTTCTATTGTCTTATTATTATTAGAACAGACACATTAAAATAAATAATAAAAGAATACATCCCACAAAATTAGAATTGATATTCACTAGATGGGTTCTATTGTATTATTATTATTATTATTATTACAAGACACGTTTTAAAGAAAGAAAAAAAGAAAACATCCGAAAAGTTTAGAATTGATATTCACCACAGGTGTTTTATTGTCTTGTTATTATTATTATTATAATTATTATTATCATTATTATTATTATTAGAACAGACATGTTTTAAAAAAGAAAGAAAAAAGAAAACATCCCAAAAGATTAGAATTAATATTCATCATGTCTTATCATTTTTATTGCTCTCTGATCAATAAATACAAATATTCACCCCTACTCACACTAGGTGTCAGACACAGTGCTTCGGGAGTAACTATACTATCAACTTTTTAATCATAATTTCCCCTTGACATTCAATAGACTATGCAGCTGTTACGAGTGACAGTGAAGCCCCCCAGTAGGTACACAAGTGGATCTTTATTATTAATAGGTCGGCTGCTTTGACAGAGGATGTTATTATGCTGGGAAATGGATTAAAAAATTGATTAATGTTATCGTTAGTTGGGATAGCCAATACTATTACAAATTCAACTGATTTGTTGCTAATTGTAACAATTGAGACCGATATCTTGACACTTGCTATAGCATGTATTGTTATTTATAACCATAGTTGTCACAGTTATAATACAGATGTATTATAAACATAATTGTTACTTATAATACATTATTACTATTATTATTATTACTATTATATAAAAGTGTAACTAACCACCCAAAAACTGTCAACTGATAAGTTGTAATTCTAAATTCTAAATGAGGTAACTTATATCCTTTTACAAACGATAAATTGTGTGAAAATACTAAGGGCACAGGCAAAATTGGATAATAAAATGATAAATATACGGCTTATTATAAGTCGTGATATTTTCACAACTTCACTACAAATGATTCAAAGAAATTGGCAATGCAAGAGAAAAACCATTCAGTGTTTTATAGGCAACAGGGTTGATTCACCATTTTAATTCCGAGAACAAACTTGAAAGCACAAAGCAATGAAAATGCGAAAGATTTTAGCGGAGTGTCAGTTCTTACTGCGGGTATATATTGTCTTTGCGCGTCATCAAAGAGCCCATAAGTTAACATGGGGTGTCATACTGGTAACACTTTCTTCACATGATCAAAACAATTAAATGTCAGTTAAGAATAGAATAACTATCAAGATGGCAAAGATAATGCAAGGTTTGAGAACTTGAACACCGACTGTCCAAGAACTGGAGCATAATGTAAATAAATTGTTCAATGTTTGATTTGTTTTTTTTAATGATTTATTCCTCTAAGTATATCATTAGTCAGTGCTGAAGCAATGGTATTCAACGTTTAGAGAAGGTTATTGAACTGTAGAATATGAGAAGTGGTTGAGGAGGGGGTATGCCAAACTATGAGATCTACTGTGCTGACAGTTTAAGTAATTTATATTGTATTGTAGTCGTCTGCACTGACCTCTCAGACAAGGAGAAACATAGACAGGTAGGTGTGGATAGGGTGATGACATCTGGGAGCCTAGGTGGTGTAATGGTTAGCCCACTAGCCCCAGAATGGCAAGAAGTGGGGGTTTGAATCCTGCTCTAGGCGCAATATTACCCTTTTGCATTACCCCCGTCTCATAACACTGGTTTCCATGACTTGAGTCCCACACAAGCTATGCACTGTATGGTTGTTGAACCTGTGTATGTATGTATGTATACAAGCAATGCACTTACCTATATGTAAGTGCATTGCTTGTATGTATATAACTGTAAGTATTAAACAACTTATGAACGTCAACCATTTAAAAGACACAATCCCAGGGAGACGAGTGTAGTCGTCTGCGCTGACCTCGACAACAAGGAGCCATATAGACAGGTGGGCATGGATAGGGTGATGACATCTGGGAGCCTAGGTGGTGTAATGGTTAGCACACTAGTCCGGAATGCAAAAGGTGTGGGTTCCAATTCGCGCTCTAGGCACAATATTTTCCCTTTTCATCACCGCCTACGACATATATCTGTTCGTTGATTGAACCGAGCGCCAGTGGACTGACATTCGGCACGGAGTGTTTGTTTGGGTTTACCTTCTGCCAACATCTAAGGTCATCAACCCCCCACAACACTGTTCCTGCAAGACTAACTGCTGAAATAGATCACCTCATTGACCAAAAGAAATGTAAGGGGGGGGGGGGGATTAAATGTTTGGGTCTTTTTTGTGTTAGCTGTGAGCATATTTATTGAATGTTCATATTTGTGTGTCCCTACTACAGAACCGGCTCTATTTGATTTATACTCACGAATTGCTGAAGATGAACCTGAAGGGTTTGAGGTATTGGGAGAAGTCTTCGATTGCCTGCACCTGTTTCCGTGTCTGGATAGCGCCTGGTCTGAAGGCAGAGACATTGATTGATTGATTGATTGATTGGTGGTTGCTTTAACGCCGTGTCGGCAACATAGGCCATATTCACGGCGAGAAATATTAGTTTTTTTGTTCAAACCATCGCTTCCACGTGTAAAAGCAGACAATCAATTATGCGCCAATAGACACTCATTAAATTAGAAAGCTCACAATCATATATTTGTGGTCAAGGGAAACAAATTCCCATAGAAAAGGAAAAGTTTAATTAATAATTGATAGAATCTATTTAGTAAACTATATGAGGTGGTACAGTCCAACTGCCCTCAAAAAGGCTAAAATGTTTTCCTGTTTTACCTTAGTAAAAAGGTCATGCATACTGTCTGCAGTGTAGAACTGTTGGCGCAGGGCCAAAAAATCAACGCAACTTAGTAAAATGTGTTTGAGTGTCAGCGGGGACATTCAGGGGGGAGGTTCCCCCTTGAGCAGAAAAGCATGTGTAAGCCACGAGTGGCCAATACGGCAGCGGCTAAGGACCACTTGGTCCTGCCGACCTCCCGCATGAGTCTGTGGTGGCTTTCCCACAGATGGTTCAATTTCGTTAAGTTTATTAATGTTTTCATCCCACTCATGTTGCCATTTGGATTTTATGTGGGTGGCTATTAGTGGTTTCAGATCAGATTGAGGGATCAGACACGGTTAAAGATCACAGTTCAGGGCCTTCTTCGCAGCCCGATCAGCTCGTTCGTTTCCTTGTATGCCGGCATGGCCAGGCACCCAGCACAGGTGGATGTCATAGGCAGAGACAAGACAACATTGGTTCGAACGGTGGCCGAGTCAAACTAATGACATATAAATGTATACTTGTCGCCCTAGCCTAGCGCTCGGAATTACTAGGATAGGGCAAGGAGCAGTGGAAGGAGAAGGACCAATTGTCTGTGATTGAAATTTCCCCTGCTTAATCAACTAATGTACACAAAAAAAGATGTTATTCCTCTGAAAATCATGTTAGTGCCGACGCACTGGTCTTCTAATGACAAATGCTGCTACACTGAACACAATTTATAATAAGCAAGGATGTGATTGGTCATCAGGGCATTTTTCCCCCCTGAAAATCAGACTAGTGGTTTGGGATATTGCAGGGCATGGTGCCAGCGGCACGGTATCCCAGTTGGGCAGCACTAGGAAGTCACCATGTCATAGGTCAGTAGGCTGTTTGTTGGAGTCTTACATCCTGGCAACATCTAAGGTCATATCAGGATGGGTACCGACTTGGGACAGTGCGCACTTATGGCGACTTTATAGTGCTGTCCCACTGGGAGACCACGCCACAATTTCCCACATTATCCTGACACCCAGCCAACCAGTCCTTGTCCTATCCTAGTTATACTGAGCAGGTAGGGAAAAGTATAAATTTTGTATGTCATTGGTTCAACTCGATCTAGAATCGAACTCCAGCCCTTCCGCACGAGAAGCGCTCTACTGATTCGGCAAACGCATCCAGTCTAGGTCAGTAGCTAGGCATCCTCATATAACCTTAGATGTTAATAGGACATAAAACCCTGTAACAAACAAACAAGTAAACAAACAAAAAACTAAAGCTTGTTTTATTTAACGACGCCTCTAGAACACATTGATTTTTATCATCGGCTATTGGATGTCAAACATATAGTCATTCTGACATATTTCTTTGGAGGAAACCCACTGCCGCCACATAGGCTAATCTTTCCAATAAGCAGCATGGGGTCTTTTATATGCACTTTCCCACAGACAGCACAGCACATACTGCAGCCTTTGATGAACCAGTTCTGGATCACTCGTTGAAGTAAACAAATAGTACAAGGGTGGACCTACCTTTTGGATCTAACGTAATGAACGGCTTCGTGCGGGTCCATGCGATTGGCAAACACGAGGTAGGCCGCAATCAAGACGCCCGTTCTTCCTGAAAGAAAGCCAGGTGGGCGATAAGCGGAGATCAGGTGAGGAGTGGTGTATGAGGGCGTTATGTGAGAACCAGCAACCACAGTGACTACTCAGATATAGGCTAAGGCTACCATACACTGCACGACAACCTCATGAGCAACCACAGCAACTACTCAGATATAGGCTAAGGCTACCGTACACTGCACGATAACCTCATGAGCAACCAAAGTGACTACTCAGATATAGGCTAAGGCTACCGTACACTGCACAATAACCTCATGAGCAACCAAAGGAACTACTCAGTTATAGGCTAAAGCTGCCGTACACTGCCAGATAACCTCATGAGTAACCAAAGTACTACTCAGACATAGGCTAAAGGCCACCGTACACTGCACGACAACCTCATGAGCAACCAAAGTGACTACTCAGTTATAGGCTAAGGCTACCGTACACTGCATGATAACCTCATGAGCAACCAAAGCGACTACTCAGATATAGGCTAAGGCTACCGTACACTGCACGATAACCTCATGAGCAACCAAAGTGACTACTCAGACATATGCTAAAGGCCACCGTACACTACACGACTACTCAGATATAGGCTAAGGCTACCGTACACTGCACGATAACCTCATGAGCAACCAAAGCGACTACTCAGATATAGGCTAAAGCTGCCGTACACTGCAAGATAACCTCATGAGTAACCAAAGTGACTACTCAGACATATGCTAAAGGCCACCGTACACTGCACGACAACCACATGAGCAACCAAAGTGACTACTCAGTTATAGGCTAAGGCTACCTACACTGCTGATAGCCTGATGAGCAACAAAGCGACTACTCGATATAGCTAAGGCTACGTACACTGCACAATAACCTCATGAGCAACCAAAGTGACTATTCAGATATAGGCTAAAGCTGCCGTACACTGCAAGATAACCTCATGAGTAACCAAAGCGACTACTCAGATATAGGCTAAGGCTACCGTACACTGCACAATAACCTCATGAGCAACCAAAGTGACTATTCAGATATAGGCTAAAGCTGCTGTACACTGCAAGATAACCTCATGAGTAACCAAAGTGACTACTCAGACATATGCTAAGGCCACCGTACACTGCACGATAACCACATGAGCAACAAAAGCGACTATTCAGACATAGGCGAAGCAAAGAGTAAAGGCCGCCGTACACTGCATGATAACCTCATGAGCAACCAAAGCGACTACTCAGACATAGACTAAGCCAAGGCTAAACTTAAAGGGTGCCATACATTGGAGAAATTAGGACAAGAACTCAACATCAATGGATTATGTAACTTGAATGCACAAATAATTTGACCTGATTAGCGGCTACTCACCGAGCCCCGCGTGACAATGCACAGCCACCTTGCCCTCTGACAACGCAAACTGCATCACCTTCACCATGTCGAGGATGTTCGTCATCGAACCCACGTCGTAATCGGGCCTAGTGGGGCGAGAGCACACAGTTCACACACAATTAGTGGGCAACACGGGTATTCTAAGTCCCGCTGGTCCCTCAGTAAGGACTGAAGCTGGGACCGACCCAGCATGCGGTGTCGCGGTTCTAGCTGACGTGCGGAAGTTGCGGGAGGAGGTGATGAATGCAGATACATGAAGTGGTATTCCATCTAAGGTAGAATATTTGCGAGGACAATATATATATATTCACTGCAATCAACATTAGAAATAAATGTATGGCAAAGACCCAACCAAGTTTGGCCATCACAGGGTGATGTGGTTATAGGTGCAAAGTGAATTTAAAACGTAGGAGATATAGTGAAGGATAGGGGTGAATAGGGGCATAAACCCCACCTTCTGTACTGTAAGCTGAAGCTGTGACCCGACGTCCTGGGTCTCAGCTTCAGTCCTACCTGAGGGACCAGCGAAACTCAAATATCAGTATTCGTGGATGTGACCAAATTCCAACTGTGCATAATTTTAGATATACAGAATTTTATATTTACACTATACACAGCACTTAAGCATTTTATTTGAAGCAGCTCTGAAGCTCAGCCTACTCCGCCGATGAGAACAAATGGTGCAAGTAGGGGGGAGGGTGGGTGTGGCAAAGTCAGGATGTGCAGTTAAGCAGCAGCTCTGATTAAAGTAAGGCTTAGAAACCAACGAATCGGAGCAGACAAGCATTCACCACGAAGATCACCTTAACTACACTCAAAAAGCTAGAACGGAACCTAGGTTACAGAATGCAGCCGGGACGCTTGTTGGCATTGTAGTCTAGGCAACACTAGCTAGAAAGTAACCTGGGTACCCAAGGTGCAGTTGAGGCATTTATTGATATAGTTATGAAATCCAGGTGATTGTCAGGATAACCCAACCATAGCCAGTTCAAGTATATATACTACAGACACTCTTATTGGCTATTACACTCATGCACACCGGTCATCCCTCGCCCACGTGATCATTCCCTTACACATCCCCCCGTTGGCTGCCTTCCTGATTCACCACCCTCCCACCCAGGCTTGGTGACTGTCCAGCTATCACGAGATTACCACGGCTGGCTGTGACATGTCGCTGGGTGAGATAAGGGAGGATCATAGTTAAAGGCGCACTGTTTCCCTCCTGGCCACAATCAGATTTAAAGGTGTACTGTTTCCCTCCCGGCTATGCTGATAAACTCTCTGAAACTGGGCACTAAAGTGTGACATAGAGACCAAAAGTGAAAACCTTCCAAATAATAGCAGAAACCATTCCAAATAAAGGCAGAAGCCATGTTCATATGAAGGTTTATATGTTGTGCATACATCAAAGTTGGAGAAAAAAAAAATCCATTTCACTTATTTTGATCTGATACAAATTGAGCAATACGTTAAAGTTGCATAGTCCGATGCTTTTGAGCTTCGGCCATTTTTCTGAGATAAATATATTAAATTGATTGTTATAATCTATATTACTTTAGTTTGCAGTCACTTTTATTTTAAATGGCTTACCTTGGGAGATATTTGAGGTGCAAGTATGCACGATTAATTTTGGCAAGCATGCCAAAACTCTGACACCATCGGCTTATTAAAGAAACAGGTTATATTACATTGACTCAGCATGCCCTTCTAAGTTATATGTGGCAACAAATGCTAAATAAGTCCACCAGTATCTAAGTTAGATATGCAGAATCAAATATAGATGAGTGTTTTAGTTTTGAAAATTTGATGTGTTAGCTGTGAGCAACTTTAAAATCACTTGTGTAACATGGAAATCAAACACATCCAGAATGTCATTTTAGCATACACAACAAATTCAAACAAGATTTCATTGATTACAGTTAAGCAAACAAGAAAAAGGTTTTAATCAAGTTTGGGTAAATGCATGGCGTCAAAGTGTAAACTTTTACATTTTCACTTTAGCACAATCATCAGAGCCTAGTTTTGATACATTTTGTGGGATCGAATAAATACATGTAGTATTGCTAACATACTTAATACACAAAGGCAACAATAACTATTTGACTTGCTACCAAAAAAAAGGACTTAATTATCACCATCGTAATGTGGAAACCAAATAAGTGGTACCCAGTTTCAGAGAATGACACATATACATCAACATATTTTATTAGTGATGGTACAATAATGGATTTTGGTAATTTAATCTTTAATATTATAGTTTCGGTTAATAAAGACCCCATGAAGAAACCATATTTAGATTTAATGATACATCAAGGGGGATGCAGCTCTTTTTTAGTGGCTTAATAGTGTTGGGTCTATTGTCATAACAAATATAAACCGTTGATCTATAAGTAAGAGATACATACCACGCGAAATTATAGAAGAAAACTGGAAAGGATAAAAACAGGAATGGCTGTATTATTTCACGGGAACATATATAATGCACTTACTTGTACTACAGATTTGTTAAAATTGGGACAGAATTAAACAAGCTGCCACAATTAATATCTAAGTTAGCATTCAATAGAAACTTGCAAAACGGATACTGGCTATCTACACACCAGCATAGAGGTTTCACACTGGCAAGAACATGTCCAGACAGGTGCAAAACTATTTGTCCCTGCAGTGGCTGGTCAGGAGATGTTGGGAGTTCCATACATCAACCGCCCTTGATGCTGCCACAGTGACATGATTTTCTGTTCAGGGTTTGCTCCCTTAGCCTTCGGTTCTGTCAAGAACCTGTACCAGAAGGCAGTGGTTTACAACCCTGCAGGGCAGGGGCGTCAAACTCCCTGAGGTATTGCAATATCTGAATACCTGTGAGGTATTGCAATACCTGCATACCCCGAGAGAGTGCCGCTGGTAACTTGCAAAAGCCAGCAGCATTTCATGAAATGTACCATCAAGAGAAACCTGAAGCTGAGAGACATTAAGACTGACTGATGGACATCACTCTCACAGCAGAGAGCTAAATGGAGAGCGGCAGTCAAGTAATGAAAGCAGTTTTTGTCACATCGCGATTGACAGCATGATGATGATGACACCAGCATTCACATATAAAAAAGTGTAGTCAGTCAAAATTGTTTAAATGTTGACACCAACTTATGCTGTAACCAATGTTTTGCCATTGTAGTAGTCTGCACTGACCTCTCAAACAGGTATGTGCGGATAGGGTAATTGAATCAGGGATTCCAGGTAGTGTAATGGTTAGCATGCTAGCCCCGGAAAGGTTAAGAAGAGTGGGTTCGAACCATCACTTTTTGCATCTTAACCATAAGACCACCTAGGCTGTATGCCTACCTGTCTGTGTGGCTCTTTACTCATGTAGAAAATGTCATAAAAGAAGAATGGGGAGAAGGAGGTGGGAAAGAAGGGTGACATCAGTAGGAGGAAGAGGAGGGAAAGGAATGAGGAAGAGGAAGAGAGAGAACAGTGGGATGATAATGAGGGGGTGAGGAGGAGGAGAGGAACAGGAGGAGGATAGGTGAATCAGGAGTTAGTGGGGATGAGGAGGAGAAGGAGAAGGAGAGAAGGAAAAGGAGGAGCAGTAGGAGGAAGGGGGAAAGGGGAGAGGAGGACTAGGAGAAGGAAGAGGAAGAAAGGGCAGAGGGGAGAAGAAAGGGAAGAAAGGGGGAAGAAGAAAAAAGGAGGAAGACGAAAGAAAGGAGAAAGAAAAAAAAAGGAAGAAGAAGAAAGGGGGAAGATTTACCGTCATAGGATTAGCACCGTTAGGGAATGCCGGAAGTCAGGTTTCAACTGTCCTTACTGTGACTATATTATCCCCCATGTCAAACTCTTTCTTGTTTGGGTTTATGTTCGAGCAACATCTAAGAATGGAATTCAGACTGACCAATTGCTGTCAATATATATATTGGAAAATTGCGGAAATCTGCGAAATCACGGAGATCTTTCATCCCTGCATTTAGAACCGAGCTCAACTTCACTTGATGATTTGAACTGCTGGTATTCAGAACATTTTTTTTATTTCGATCAAAATGTAATAATATAGTGCATGGTATATTGTCTCTGTTGCGTTAATTGAGTCTTCATAGTGTTGGCTACTAGTACCATGACGCTTAACCCCAGTCGTTTGAGTTCTCACAAATGGGTGTGTGGGTGTGGGTGTGTGTGTGTGGGGGGGGGGGGGGGCTGAGAACGGCAGGACAGCTCCAAACACCACGCGGGTTCGGATGTGTGGACGAAGTGAGCAGCTCTGTGCGAAACCACGTGGTGGGGACTGGCGAAAACGCTAGGTGGCGTGGGTGTGCAAGGTTCCAAAATATCCGTGAGAGGGCGCCAGGGGAAAGCGACTTCAGCAACGTATAGGCTGAGTGTTTTTACCCCCTCTGAATTATCTATGTTGGTTGTTTGTTGGAGTTTTATGTCCTGGCAACATCTAAGGTCATGTACTGACTTATGACAGTGCGCACTCATGGTGACCTTATATAGTGCTGCCTCACTCAGAGACCAGGCCACCAGCACCATGACCTGATATCCCACTCAGTCACCTTATGCTGACATTGAGCCAACCAGTCCTTGCCCTACCCTCATAATGCCGAGCACCTGGCTAGGAAGCGACAAGTATAATTTTTTAAAGCCATTGGTTTGGGCTCGACCAGGGTTTCGAACACATGGATTCGAATCCCACAATCTACCAAAACAGGAGTATGACGTTCAATTCATTCGGCCATCCTGTTTTGTCTAATTATCCATGTTGAATTTCAATATGGGCTATTCAGAAAGGAGCTACTTACTGTCGCGGTCCATGTACTCCTGTGGGTTGTATGAGAAGCCGCTGGGCAGAAGCGGTGGTCCACAACTGCCATGCTCCCCTGGCGATTGCAGGTTTATGATGGAGTTGATGGCACAACTGCAGACAAAACAGACACCTTGTTAGCTCGGAGGGAAAAATGTGGTCTCCGGCAAAAATCGCGGAAAGCAAGCTGAGGTTATTACACCGACGGCGAATTTCCATGAAAACGCAGACTCCCACCTCCCCCATGGGATTAGCACTGTCAGGGAATCGTGGGAAAATAATGGAAGTCAGGTTTCAACTGTCCTTATTGTGGCTATATTATCGCCAATACTTAACACTTTCTCGTTTAGGTTTTATGTTCTCGCAACATATAAGAATGGAATTCAAACCAACCAGTTGTTGTCATATACATTCTGATTCCTTGGCATTTTGTTTGATCAATAATCGGTGAATATAAAAAATCGCTGAAATCCACGAAATCGTGGAGATCTTTCATCTTTGAGCTAGCTAGGCTAGGACATGGCCTTTATCGCCTTCTTTAAAGGAGCACAATACAATGAAAGCGTCAAGCTTTCGAAACCAAAAACTCATCTAGATTTAATCCTACATATCCAACTTAGATAACGGTGAGCTTATTACATGTATTGCTGCATAGAAGGTAATACAGTAGACTTGAACACTATATCAATTTAATAGAGCACGTCATTGGTTGGTTCGGTTTGCTTGTTGGCGTTTTACGTCCTGGCAACATCTAAGGTCATATCGACGTGTGACAGTGCGAAATCATGGCGACTTTATAGTGCTGCCCCACTGGGAGAACAGGCCACTGGCACCATGACCTGATATCCCACTCAGTCACATTATCCTGACACTGAGTTAAATAGTCCCCACCCTATCCTAATAATGCCGAGCGCCTGGCTAGGAAGCGACAAGTATCAATTTTATAATTTTGTAATTTAATATAAGTTACCTGAAATAAAGTAGATCGTAACAATTGACCTAATATATAACTCTAAAAAGAGGAAGAAACTCAAATGCATTAGACAATGCAAGTTTAAAGTTTATGATTGATTGATTGATTGATTGGTGAGTGTTTAATGCCATGTAGGTAAGGGCCATATATTCATGGCTAAATATTTGTGTTATTTATTCTGTCATCTTTGTTCATAACCTTTATGTGTTTACAGAGGAATTTACATTGAAAAACCGGACTCCTAGATGAGTCAAAACAATAATTTTAATATTTAATATTTATACTAGTCGGTCCATAACCTGGTACCTGACACTAATGAGATAGGGCAAGGAGCAGTAGAATGAGGATGGTCAAATGTCCATGATTGAAATTGTCTATGCTTAATCAATGAATGTAACCTAAGAAATATATATATATAAAATATATATAAAATTTAAGCTTACAAAATATTACTTGACTGACAAGTCATGATTCATCTCAGTTTAGAGTGTTACTAAACATAACATTTGATAATAAACGCACACATATATACATGTATGTATGTAGTCCAGTACACAGACCAAAGTATGAGACATGCAGGGTCAGTACACGTATGAAGATACGGAATTCAAGGCTATTTCAACGCTTTTCAACACTGTTTTGATAGTAATTGAAGACTATTTTCATTTGGATTTCAGGTTTAAAAAAAACAAACAATGGCGAATGACGATTTCGGAATAATTTAGATCAGTGGGGACTGTTTGATGGAATTCACGGCTTTTCAAGACTAATTACCCAAAATAGGTTAAATTCAAGGCTTTTCAAGGCTTTGAAATGGGGCAAATGAAGTTTAAGACTTGTCAAGACTTTTCAGGCCCTGTACGGACCCTGGATATGAGTCTCTACTTTGATAGTCATACGATGTGATTCGCATGTGAGGTGGGGGTACAACTTGTTTACTGCAGGCTTTCAAAGCCATGGGTAACAGAGATACAAGAGAACAGGAACAAGGAGGAACAACAAGGAACAGCAGAGTAAGGGTGGGTGGGTGGAGAAAGGCAGTCTTGATGTCTCCGCTGCAAGAAGAAAAGTGAAGGAATAGGCAACAGCAGGTTCCGGTGGGAAGCGACAGGTGGCGCCTCAGGCGAGTGAAGCTCAAGGCGAAAGTGTGGAGGGAGAAGAGTAGAAAAGCTGAGGCGGCTCCTTCCTCCGCCAACTGCGAATCAAATGCAATGTTACGCATTACGCATCAAACATTAAATAAATCTATGTCATATAACAATGCTTACTTACAACTTGAACTGTGTAATGTAGTCATACTTCTTGTTCCCCTCATGTGTGGGTCTGGCCATGGCTAATATGTTATCTGTTACCCTGTTGGAAATAAAATCAAAGGTCATCATTTAGTGGACTGTATTAAATAAATCTAGCACGAAATAGCTCAAACTGATTTGAACTTGTTTCATTTCTATAAAGTGTCCCTTGTGCCTGACACACATTATTTTAGCTTTCCTTTAACAATAGTTTCACTGTGTTGAGAACTGATTCAGGAAGAGCAACAAAACACAAGAGAATGTTTGAATGTGGGGTATAATTATAAAGAGTATAATTATACAGGGATGAAAGTGGTCTCCAGCAAAAATGGCAGAAATCAAGCTGAGATTATTACACCAACGGCGAATTTCCGCGATAACACGGATTTCCCTCATAGGATTAGTACTATCACAGTATCAGGGAATCGCGGGGAAAATACAGGAAGTCAAGTTTCAACTATCCTTGTTGTGCCTATATTATTGCCCATATCTAACTCGTTCTTGTTTGGGTTTATGTTCTAGCAACATCTACGGTGATATCAGAACGGGATTCGAACTACCAAATTGTCATATACACCTGGATTGCTTGGCATTTTCTTTAACATTAATCTGTAAATATCAAAAATCGCGGAAAACCGCGAAATCTCAGGAATATTTCATCCCTGAAATTTATAATAATGGTCATAAATATCAAGCACTGGGAGTGTAAGTAGTACAGGACAGCGAGTTGGGGGTTTCACTCGGGCAATGGGAAGCTACGGGAACTGGTGGAGGGACGCCGACAGGGTGTAAAAATATATGGATTTTCGGTTCGGAATTATATATTGGCAGAGAGCATTACTATCCTCGGGCGACGGAGTGGGGACGAAGGTTATGTAATAGAAAAGCAATGGGTGTCCCACTCGCTGTGTGACATATTTAAGCTATGGAGATATATGTTAGTAGGTACTCCAAAGTCGGCGTATACGGTGTCCGCAGCGCAAAATTTGACTCATTTTAACCGTTTTAAAAAGCCTTGAATCTCCACTAATTCTGCTTGGTTTGAAATAAAAATTATATCAAATTAAAGCTTGTTCTTTTGCCTCTTAGGGTGTCTGATTTTTAATCATCATTATGAAAGAAATCACAGTCAATGGACACTTGTTGGCGGGTACCATCAGCAGCTCTGAGCATGCTTGCCGATTTTGTTTTCATCCAGTCTGAGCTACTCCCTTCCCTAAACTTGATGGCTTGGTGAGTACATTGACCTGAGCTAAAAATAACCACCAATAAAAGATAGAGAAGAATCTAGGCTTCATTAGCATATCAAGCATGAGTGTTTCTGAGTGGGAAATTTGATTGAACTGAAGGAGTGAAAACTTTCAGACATTAATCCTCATTGAAAATTGATCAGGATCGTTTTGAAAATTATATCATCAGAAAGCTTAAGTCTTCCTCTACCTAACCAGAACAATATTTGGTTGAGATTTATATCATACGCATCAAGCATGGTCTGAGAAGTGACTGCTGCAAGAATTTGGCTATTGTCAGCTCGCGATGCTTAAGTGAATGTTGTCTTTCTTTCTCTCTCTCATCAGTTAGAAAATGGTGTCATCATGTAGAGCTTTTAATTCTGGTTATTTTGGTATAAAGAGTGCAGTGATCGGACAATTAGAATGGGAGTTATGCTATTTTTCTTAATTTTATTGTCAGCTTGCGATGCCTAAAATTGAATATTGTCTTTCTTTCTCTGATCAGTTAGAAAATTATGTCATCATGTAGAGCTTTTGATTCTGGTTATTTTGGTATAAAGATTGCTGTGATAGGACAATTAGAATGGGAGTTATGCTATTTTTCTATATTTTACTGAATTTATTATTGGTGGTTGCTGGAAATTAAGGAATTTAGCAAGTTTGACATGAAATTTCAGAAAGAATACTAACAGTGATGGTCTGTAAAAAATTGAGCTTCTTATTTGTATTATAGAGAATGAGATTCTTTAATATTGGACAGATCATATGCAAAATAGCTTCCAGGTGGGACCCTAAAATCCAAGATTTGGCTAATTTGGAAATGTGCACAAATCGGGGCAAAAAAATCAATCTTTAAACACTCATAACTTTGCAGCTATTCAATCAATCTAAATGATTTTTATATCATTGAGATCCAATTTAAAAGATCTGTACAGATATATAAGATGTAATACTGACCTGTTGAAAATAGAAATCACTTTGGAGTACCTAATGTTAGTACACCACGCCCGAGATTGTGAGGGGATGTTCCTATATAAGAGACAGTTAATGTTCGGTGAAATGTCCCTCTATGCGCCCATAAAGAGTGCAAGTGGAGGTAAAGGACATTTTTAGTATATATATATATTATTTTATTTTAACTGTTTGCAACTACCTGTTACCGTGGGGCCGATGGGCCAGCACACCAGCTATACTGCATTTATTATGGACACCACCTGCAGCTGGGTTGGGTGACCGCTGCCCGTGGGGGGGGGGGGGGGGGGTCACCTCCCAGGCTGTGCAGGGTGCCTGATTGGCTGGCTGTGGGAAGCCCAGTCCCCTGCACCACCGTGCCGCCTGACCACACTAGCCTCACTTTGATATTGATTATTTCTGGACACTGCTCCAGACACACTGGGCAGATCACTCTACTCCTGGCTCTTGAGTGAGCCACACCTACTCTAGAGCAGGAACCCAGGCACTGTCTGATGCTACCACCTTTCCTATATATACAAACTGAGCTGTGTGCAACAACCAGGGGACTCCGGTTCAATGGGCTGTAGGCACTGATTTATAGACAGACTACAGAGGTAATGAGGCTCTGTGTGGACAGAAGGTAAGGGGTCAGGGTGATAGGTCACTAGCAGGTGAACAGGAGTTGATGCCAATAAAGCACAACTTCTTCACTGTCAATCTTCCGTGCCTTGTCTTCCCTTTCTTCCTTATGAGTTTGTTTAAGAGAGGCATCAGGTCTGAACAGAATGGGGAGAGTTTATGGTATTATCTGGTGCTCAGACGGCCGGGCATCCAGTAATATTATAAGGGGGAGCTGAGGGAGGTTGGGGAGAGGGAGCAGCTAGGAAGGGGTGAAGGTGAGAGGGGAAGGAGGGGAAGGGTGGGAGGGGAAGGAAGGAGGGGAGAAGGAGGGTAGGGGGGAAGAAGGGGAGCAGAAGGAAGGGAGGGGAGGGGAAGGATGGGAGGGAGGGGACGGAGGGGAGGTCCCTGACGCTGCTGGTGCTCGTCTGTACTGGATACTGGGTGGGTGGGAGGGGGACAAGAAATGCAGGTAGAATGAACTGCCGCTGGAGCTGTCTGGTGGTTGGTTTGTTGTTGGAGTTTTACGTTCTGGCAATATCGAAGGTCATATCAGGACGGGTACCGACTTGTGACAGTGTGCAGTCATGGTGACTTTATAGTGCTGCCACACTGGGAGACCAAGTCACCCGCACCATGACCTGATATCCCACTCAATCACATTATCCTGACACTGAGCCAACCAGTCCTTTTCCTATCCTAATAATGCAGAGCGCTTGGCTAGGAAGTGACAAGTATCAATTTTGTAAGTCACTGGTTTGACTCGACTGGGGATTGAACTCCCGATCTCCTACACGGGAGGGCTGCGCTCTACCGATTCGGCCACCGCGTGTGGTCTGACTGGTGAAGAGAGGGAGAGAAAGGTTTATTATATAAAGAGCAGGAGGAAGAATCTGGGGGGCGGGGGGGGGGGAGGTAAGTTTGTAAGCAGAGGCAGTGGGTGCGGGGGAGGGGGCTGAGGGGGAGGGGTGGAGGGGGTCTGTTCCTCCCGAATCAAATGTGATTACAAATTATGTACCTATGACATACACAACAGAACCAAAGTAAAATTGCTAGAAAATAGGAGAATAATTCATCTGAAAACATTAGCATACAGCTATAGTCAAGACAATAAACTCCTAACAAAACCACAAAGGGCTACTAGCGCCACTAGTAAAGCAGACCAGAAGCCAAATAAAAGCTCATGAGAGAAGCACGCTGGAAATGGCTGCCAAGGTATGGAATGCCCAAACAGTAAAGGAACGACAAATTCCTGACCTAAAAACATACAAAAGATATCTGTGCAAAAGAAGGCTAGGAAACCCCCACTAAGCTGCACTGCAAAGGGGCATGTGATATGTCACGGCCCACCAGCGGGACCCCCAATGGAAGGTAACCATGCCAAAAGTAGCCAGATAGCACACCACACAGCTACATACAAGCCTATGATATGTAAATAGGAGTAGGCTAGTATAGTAGTAAGAGTAGAAAAAATAAACCACATATATGCCAAGAAAATCCAAAAGAATTAACATAGACTACTAACCAGACCAACCAACTATCTATCTGCTGCTGAAATGCAGGCAATCAAATACCTTATCAGCAGCTACTGTGTGATAAGATAACACCAACACTACAGCTGGCCAGCATTGAAAACAAGCCTGAATATCCAGGCTTATATGCTATGGACAGAATAAATACAGCCTCAATAAAAAAGATTTTTTTTTTTTTAAATGTACCAATTTGAATATTCAGGTTGTACCAATATGCGTATAAAAACATCACATTTTCAAAGACAAAACATCTAGATGTCAACCTACATACTTGACTTATACACTGGTGCATTTATTAAGTATATATTACTACATAGAAGGGTAATACCAGTCAATTTAATAGAACCTGTTACTGCTGAAGCATATGGGATCAGAGCTTCAACAGCTTGATTCTAGGCTTGACTCGACCGGGAATCATCGAATTCCCAACCTTCCGCGAGGGAAAGCCTGCGCTCTACCGATTCTACCTACTCACCAGTGGGAGAAGACGCCTTCGATTGTCATCTGCTCCTTCTGCCAGTTCGAAGCTGAGCAGTACTTGCACTTCCGGCCTCCGCAGAAGAGCGAGCAGGCCGTCGACGTGGGGATCCGGTGTCGGATCGACTCGGAAACAGGCCCATACTTGGCATTAGGCCGGGTACCTGCGTTTGCACGTAACAAACAACCAAAGGCAGCCATGAAGCATACGTCATTCAAAGGTGACCGCGACTGTAAAAATAAATTAAAAAATAATCAGAATTTTTAATTTATTCAATTTTGTTTTTGTTTTCAATAATCTATGTTTGTCTTAAGGGATACACCTTTATTAAAAAATCCTGATTAGGAAAAAGTCTATAGTTTTATTACGTGCGTAGCTAAATCAAGCAATGCATTATTACAACATGCTATGATGTTTGCTTGTTTGTTGTTGTTTTACGTCCTTGCAACATCTAGGGTCATATCAGGATTGGTACCGACTTGTGACAGTGTGCACTCATGGTGACGTCATAGTGCTGCCCCACTGGGAAATCAGGCTGCCGGCACCTTGACCCGATATCCCACTCAGTCACATTATCCTGACACTGAGCTAACCAGTTCTTGCCCTATCCTATTAATGTCAAGCGCAATGCTAGGAAGCGAAAAGTATCAATCTTAAAGTCATTGGTTTGTCGTGACCGGGAACCGAATTCCTGACCTTCCGCACGCGAGGCCCACGCTCTACCGATTAGGCCACCATGCCCGGTCAATATGCTATAAATGAGTTATTGAAATAATTATACATATCACCCTTGTATAATCACTGGACAAATATGACATATTCTTAGTTTCAAAGTTTCTAATTTTTTGTATACGGATGTAATATTCAGGAATAATTGAAATTGAAATTAATGCCGTGTCAGCAGAAAAGGTAATTTTCACGGTGAAAAGGTAGAATAATTAGTAAACGCCATTGAGGTAAGATATTATCATTGCACATGTGGCTGGACTGCCAGTGCTAAAGGGCTGCCATCTTGTTTTATTCGCTGAAAAAACGATTTTACCCAAATACACAAATTACTCGAAGAGTAATAAAACATAATGATGTGGTCATCGCCGTTAAACCATTGTTTCCAGAGAAATTAACTTAATCTAGTAAAACCGTTTTAAATCGACCGACCATGGGATCAACTTTAAATGGTCCATTTCAGGAGGTGGTTGGCTTAGGGAGTTGTTTTTTTAAGTCGTTAAAATGGTATTGTATGGGCGATCGCTTGGGACCCAAATAAAGCGATCGATATAAGGGAGTGGTCGATCTGTGGAGGTGGTCGGTTTAGAGAGGTTTGACTGTAAGTGCAGCGAATAGGTATTTGAAAAGTAAATACAAAGCTATTGATAGATTACTGTAGACCTTATATCGTGTCTTTTTTTCTTCTAAAATTTGTTTAATTAGGACTGTAAATGTTATTGTTAGCAAGCATACAACAACACACATAAAGACATCACCCAAAACAGACTCCAACCAAATACTACGCTCTGTAATGAATAGAAATACCACACATATTCTAGATGGCCCTGAATGCAAGTGGATATTATGCAGGTATTGAACACCCTGCGGTATTTGGGTTAGATACTGACTGGGCTGCAGTCAAAGATCGATATACAGTAAAACCTCTCTAAATCGACCGACCGTGGGACCGACTTTAGGTAGTCCATTTAGGGAGGTGGTCGGTTTAGAGAGTTTTAATATCCTAACAATGGTATTGTTGGGACCCAAATAAAGCGATCGATATAGGGGAGTGGTCGATCTGTGGAGGGGTCGGTATAATGGTTTTACTGTATATATATATACATTCTAAAAGCATGAGACCATCAAACATGATTTTCAGACGACCAAGTGTTTATTAAATACCTGTACTAGCATCCAAAGGTTTCAACATTTTCACTGTCATAGAAAAAGAGATGAGAACAAGTCACACCTAAAAAGGCGGGTCATTGCCCAAAAGTTGGGAACCCGCTGATCGGTGGAAATTCTCATCCCTGTATATAGTAGGGATGAGAACAGGTCAGACTTAAAAGGTGGGTCATTGCCCAAAAGTTGGGAAACTACTGATCGGTGGGAAATTGTCATCCCTGTGTATAGTAGGGATGAGAACAGGTCAGATGTAGAAAGGCGGGTCATTGCCCAAAAGTTGGGAAACCGCTGATCGGTGGGAAACTGTCATCCCTGTATATAGGAGAGATGAGAACAGGTCAGACCTAAAAAGGCCGGAAACTGTGATTGAAAAGAAATTGTTCATGATGGTACGCCAACATGGATAATTTGACCGCGGACGAGGAGCCCTACCCTGCTGCCACCTGGGGTCATCCCCCTGCATTTCCCCTGCCGGCTTCACTCAGAACCAAGCCCGTGAGATCGTGACGTCATGATCTCGCCCTTCCGAGACTATGACGTCATAGCACATATATATAGGAGCAGCTCACTTCCCTGAACTCACTACCGACCGGGCAGTCAGACGAGCAACTCAGACGACCTTACTCAGCAGCTCCAGCTCCAGTACCAGCCAACCGGCTCGCTCTCCAAACAGCCACCCGGCTCGCTCTCCATACAGCCAACCGGCTTGCTCACCATATAGCCAACCGGCTTGCTCTCCACCTACAGCCAACCGGCTAGTCTCTCCACTGCCCGCCGCGCAGCCGGACGAACAACCCCAACCCTGCATCTACCGGGTCCCCCCTGTCGCCACCCTGCCGCCGCAACAACCAAGTAAGCACCAACCACCCGTCTCACAGCCACTCGGCACGCTATCACCGCACCATTCGCCGGCGACACACCGCGAACACATCACAACCCTGCCCGCAGACAAACGAACGTCCCCCAACTCTACATCACACGGCAGCACCCTACCAACACTGACTGCCCAACATGCCGCCAGGCAAACGGACCCACCCACGACACACCCGGCCAGCCACCACCACTGCACCGCCGCCGACAAACACACCGCGAACACAACACAACCCTGCGCGCAGCAAAACGAACGGCCAACAACTCCATCACACTGCACCACCCTGCCACCGCGCCCGCCAAAACAATCCACCGACGGACACGCCGACAACCGACGCGGCCACTACGCAGCCACTACGCCACTGCACCGCCCGGCGACACACCGCGAACACACCACAACCCTGCCCGCAGCCAAACGAACGGCCGAAAACTCTACGCTTGCTCTCCAAACAGCCACCCGGCTTGCTCTCCACCCACAGACGAACATCTCCACCCCCTGCAGTCAGACAACCAAGATCACGCCACCAACTCAGCACTACCAGCCGCCCGGGCGGTGAGGGCAAGGAAGGCGTTCAACAACGTCCCACTACGCTGGTCCACCCGGCCCGCCCTGCGGCACTACAATGCCACACGGCTCAGCCTGCAGCACCACACCGCCACCCGGCCCGACCTTCACGCAGCCAACCGGCACGCACTACCCGGACAACCGGCCGGCCGGCTCCCCGCCACTCCACCAGTTCGCCCCCGCACCGCCACAGGCGACAAACCCAAGCCCACTACCCAACACTGCACCGCCCTTAGACGACACACCTGACCCGACACGCGGACGAACACACGCAGATCCCAACAAACGTCAACTGACTATAATAGCTTGCGGCAATATCCCGACGCAAGATACCAGGTTCGCACGAACATTAAGTCCAACCATCAAACCAAGCAGTCATGCCACGCACCGCGAAAAGGCCGAGACACGCCACAGAAACCACTATAGAGACGGCCAACCGGGACGACCAGCCAACCCCGGCTGCTAACGCTACCAAAGCCCCAACAACCCGCACCCGAGGCAGGCCACGCACCGCAGCCCTTCAGGCCCCCCACCCCACGACGCAAATGCCCGAGGCAACGGCCGCCAAGGCGAACAACCATCAACCCAACCCCGAAGACCCGGTCGGACAGCTGGCCCGCCTACAGCAGTCGCTGGCCGACACCCTGGCCAGGCAAGAAGAAATGAACAAAGTCATGCTAGAGAGGGTCGCGGCTATCGAGTCCTCCAAACACAAACGCAAGCGCTCACATAGCAGGGACTCTTCCACAACATCCTCACGCTCTACATCTAGCCACCACACCAACGGACATCGCGCCAACCACCGCGCCCGCAACGTCTCCTCATCACCCGAACGCGGGCGCACCTGGCGACCGTCCTCCACACCACGCAACAGGTATAACAGGACGACCACCAACAAAACCCGAGGCAAGGAACGAGAAGGACGCACCAGAAGACGCTCGCGCTCTTCCGACGATGACAGGAGCAGCCAGCGTGAAATGAACAACATCATCACCCAGGCAAACGGATTCAGCAAGCCCCAAAGAGGTAGGAAACCACTTCTTCCACATACTTTTGTGATCAGAGGGGAACTGAAAGGAAAGGTGGCTCAAGGCGAGAGCACCTGGTTTGAGTACATATCAGCCATTCACAGGATGGCCAAAGACTCAGCCGTGCCGGCAAGCTGGATCGACCCCCTGGCCGACCACGTAGAGCAACTAGTAGAAATGGCCGCAGAATGGGAATGGGTAACCTGCCTTGCCTGGTCCGAAAGGATCTTTAATATGATAGACGACGGCAGGTTACCCAGAGCCTGGAGAGACCCAACGGCTATCAAGGACGTCCAACGCGACGCATGCCTCACAGGGGTAAGGAGCACGAAACGAGCCACTAACGGGAAAAGGTACCAACGCTCTCCCCAACACAGGATGGATGACGACTACCACCAAAAGTCAGACACCCCCGCCAACTCGGGATACCAGCAGTACAGGCGGCCGGAGTTTAACTACGAGACGGACGGCCGCCCCTGCCACCGCTGGAACACCGGCCAGGACTGCGGCTTCACCACATCTCACGGGACAGGCGTGGAACGATTCGCCCACCTCTGCGCATGGTGCGCCAACAAATACAGACGAGCCAATCCACACAAAGAGACCGATTGTAACAACAAGAAACGGCAACTCGAAAAGCGTGCGCAAGGAGCCACAAACGAAACTAACACCGACAAGCAGGATTTTTGCTGAACGGCCCAGCACGGGCCGTAAAAAAGGACCAACAAACCCACCTTGGCACAGGAAGCAACCCGAGGAATACAACGAAACAAACCCGAACAACGGAAACTCCCAATGACGCGCCTAAACGAGACAACGCCACTGACGCCGAAACACAAGGCGGAGGCACGAGACACCACGCTGACGACAAAGACCCGGAGCCACAAGCACAAAAACCCACAGACGCGGACCACAACCAACACAGAAAGACCACCCTAGAAGCACCTCACGACGAACACCTCAACAGCTCTCCAACGGAACAAAAAGCACCGGCGTCACGAGCCAGCCCCCCTCACCAGACCCACACACGCCAAAAACCCCCGCCACGGCCAGCGCCCCACTACAAAAAAGCCCTGGCGAACATGGCCGACACACCGCTCAACGACATAGAAGCCGCGCTCACAGAAACCCCCACCACCCGGCACGACGACAGCCCACAACCCGAGTCAGACAACCGAGCACCCAACAGCGAACAACCTCATACCACAGAGCCGGCGACTACGGCCCCCCAACCACAAGAACCTCCATCAGACACCCCGCCCGCTGCAGCACAAGATACCACGACAGTAAACACACGAATCACCACCCCACTAAGCACTGACGGCCGCCCTGCCACGAGGCCACGCCGGTCGGAAAGAAACAGGGTAGCGCGGATACGCCCGGCCCCACCCGCCCAACCGCGACACACCTACAGACACCGCAACGACCCGGACGAAGACGAGCAACCAGACGCGCTGCTCATAACCGACCACCAAGCACAGGCTGCAGAGGACGTCGAGCAGGTCCTAGCTGACCCAAGCTCCGAACCCGCCATGCCGTACGACCCCCCGCACACTCCAATAACATACCGCTCCACGATATTCAAAATCTGGCCCACCACAGTACCACAGGCCTGGGAGGGTCACCCCTACATGGATATCTACAATAAGGTGCGTGCCACGGGCCTCCCCAACCACGTAGCAGCCAGAATACCGATCCCATCCGACCTAAAAATCCCAGCATGGAGGAAATACCTTAAGTATTACCACGACAGCCAGCTGGTCGACTTCCTCGAATTCGGATGGCCGGTGGACTATACGGCGGACGAACCACCAATACCGGCCTCCGCAAACCACAACGAAGACCCCGAACATCTCCACTGGATTCGCGAGCACGTCCGGAAGGAGCTCGGGCACGGCGCCATCCTCGGCCCGTTCGCAGCGACTCCTTTCACACCGTGGGCACAGACCAGCCCCATGATGACCCGCCCTAAAAAGAACACCGACGAGCGGCGGGTCATCGTGGACCTCAGCTACCCAAGGGGCGCTAGCGTAAACGCGGGGATCAGGAAGGGCTACTTCCAAGGAAGGCCCACCACCTATACCCTCCCCGGAATAATGGACCTCGCGGACGAGGTCACAAGGCTCGGCCGGGGCTGCTATATCTGGTCCGCAGACCTGGCCCGAGCCTACAGACAGCTGCGGACGTGCCCCCTCTCCGTCCCCCTCCTGGGCATCACGGTCGACGGAGGCCTCTACTTCGATGTGGCCCCGGCATTTGGGTGCAGGACCTCTGCACTGGCCTGTGCCCGCACAACCAATGCCGTAACCTACTTACTCAGGAAAAGAGGGCACTTCGCCCTCTGCTACCTAGACGATTTCGTCGGGGTAGCGGCCACAAAGAAGGCCGCTGACGCAGCATATGTCGACATGCTGAAAATCATGGCGGCACTGGGCCTGGCCCTCGCGCCCACCAAGTGCACTCCACCCACACATCGGATCCACTGGCTCGGGTATGAGATCTGCACCGATCAGATGACAGTATGCATCCCGGATGATAAACTTGCGGACGTGATCAAGGAGTGCAACGAGGTGGCGGCCTCCCAAAAGATAACGAGAGCGACACTACAGCGAGTAGTCGGGCGGCTGCAGCACATCGCCAGGTGCGTCACCCCAGCAAGAAGGTTCATGAACCGGATACTGACAACTCTCCGAGAGACCCCTCGCACCGGCAGGCACACAGTCACCACGGACCTCAAACGTGACCTGGCGTGGTTCGCCGACTACGCCAGGACAACCAACGGCGTGGTGCTCCTCAAAGACCCTCCCAAAACACCCTGGGTCATCGAGTGTGACTCCTCCCTCCAGGCCGGAGGGGCCCACTCCCAAGAGGCGTACTACTCGGAGGCATACCCAGAGGACTTCAAAGCGAGCGGCCACCACATAAACAGGCTGGAGGCCATCAACCTGGTCGTAGCCCTCCACGCCCTTGCCCCTCTCAAGCCACAAGACTTTGTCATAGTGATCAACACAGACAACCAGACCTCGCAATCGGTACTCGCGTCTGGAGCCGGAAGGGACCCGGTGCTCTGCGCCTGCGCGAGGGAGCTCTGGAGGTTTGCCGCGCTCCACTCAACCGAGATCCGGATTCTCCATAAACCAGGGAAAGACTTAGTCCTCGCCGACGCCCTGAGCAGGGCCCCCTTCGACCCCGCCGCCCAAGAGAAGGCAGACACAATATGCTCCCGAATGCACCTAAAACGCGTCAGAGTCAGGCACGCTAACACTGTCATTCCAAATACCGTCTAGACTGGGGATAGTAATACCTGCTTTCTATCCCCAGCCTCCTGCAACGATGACCAGGACCGGATTGCCGCACTATTCAACGCAGGACTGGCGGCGGGGACCTGGCGTAACAAGACCCGGCAGGTCGTGAGATACCTCCAACATTCACGCGAACGCCACTACGACCCTCGCAGGCCCTCACAGTACGACCTAATGGGCCTCCTCGCGGCCCTTGATCGTGGCCTGAGGTCCCCGTCGGCGGTCCTCAACTATTTCAGCGGGGCCCGGACGTGGGTCAGCCTCGTTGGTGGAGCAACAGCAGCATTCGACACGTACGCAGTATCGGTCGTCAAGCGCGGGGTAGTCAGGTCCTCCAACCACCGGCCGACCCAGGCCCCGCCAATTACACCAGAGCTCCTCCACCACATCCTCAGGCGGTTCCGGGCGGCCGGCCCCGGGGCCAGGGTCATGACTGCAGCCCTACTAATAGCCTACGCCACACTCCTCAGACAAGGGAACCTCCTCGTCACAGGCCGGAAGGGCGATCCGGGCCACACCATCAAGGCCCGGGACGTTCGCGATGCAGGAACCCACCTCGTCCTCCACATCCGCTCGACAAAGACCACCAGGTCCCCAGCGGACGCCTTCTACATCAACGTCCAGCCGGGGCCACAACCATCTCTATGCCCGGTGAGAGCCTGGCGAGCCTACAAGACGACCTACCCACCGCCTCCGGACGCCCCAGCTTTCCTACTCCTCAACGGAGCCCCACTGGCCGCAACCACCTTGTTGGCTGCCCTCAGAAGCGCCATGCGCGCCGCACGCCTCCCCGACCCCAACGCCTACACACTACACAGCCTCCGGAGGGGAGGGGCCCAGGCACGCGCCAAGGCCGGGGCCTCACTGGAAGAGGTACGGAACCTCGGAAACTGGCGTTCATCCGCCGTCTACACCTACGTCCCCAAGTCCGCCTTCTCCACACCAACACAGGCCCTCACATTATCTGGTTGAGGGCCTGAGTCGAACATTCACACTGTCATACCGAACTTACTTACTGTACTTGCTTATACTTTGTTGTCATTAAAAATCCATAACATGGGCTCCTTGTTCGCGTGTTTAATTGTTCATGATGGTACGCCAACATGGATAATTTGACCGCGGACGAGGAGCCCTACCCTGCTGCCACCTGGGGTCATCCCCCTGCATTTCCCCTGCCGGCTTCACTCAGAACCAAGCCCGTGAGATCGTGACGTCATGATCTCGCCCTTCCGAGACTATGACGTCATAGCACATATATATAGGAGCAGCTCACTTCCCTGAACTCACTACCGACCGGGCAGTCAGACGAGCAACTCAGACGACCTTACTCAGCCGCCCACCCAACCCTACAAACGAACATTCACACGCAGAGGGTTGAGGGCCTGAGTCGAACATTCACACTGTCATACCGAACTTACTTACTGTACTTGCTTATACTTTGTTGTCATTAAAAATCCATAACATGGGCTCCTTGTTCGTGTGTTTAATTGTCATCCCTGTACGGACGGCAGGGTGGGGGGGGGGGGGGGGGGGGGGGAGGTCGGAGGCAGGGGAGGGAACTGATGGATTAGTAATGTATGGCTTATGGTTTAATCAAATGTTGACATAACAGAAACATGTTTTCTAATGAAATGCTGATGTTATTACCTTGTGTGTGGGGGGGGGGGGGGAGGTCTGAAAAAGTATTATTATTTGTATGAATATGAAAACCTTGGATGACCTTATAAGTGATTCTGCTCCAGCAGAGGCTAGGATGCTTCTGAGTTATTATCAGAGAAATGGGAATGCCTATATAAAATATCAGTAAATATTGATAAATTGGCAGGGAACCTCAATGTAAATAAATGTGTTAGGAAAACCAGTTAGATATTTATATTTAATAGATAATATGTACAGAAGGACAACATCTATCATCGCGATATCAATACGGACACTGCAATTGTTTTAACAAAAATACCAGTCTATAAACACTGAAATAATCACGTATCTGATACAAATGTTATTGTTTTGGTGTAAATGTGCTTATTCTGCTGGATAGGTTCTTTTGTCAGCGCCGAAGCACTGGTCTTCCAGCCATTTTTATTTGTTCAATTCAGGATTATTTACACAAAAATGGTATTTGGAGTATCGATGTATTAAATTGAGCTAGCAATGGCTGTTAAGCACACAATTTGCAGCATATAGCGCAATGGATTTCTGATAACTTATCTATAGCTGCATTTACACGGCCAAAAGTAAAACGATTCAAGACAAAGCGTTCTACCTGAAACGTTCTCGTGGCGCGTTTACACGGCAGCCTTCAGCGCACCAATGCGACTGAAAACTCCCCAAAACAACAACAACTGTGTCGTATTTTCGTGGCTTCTGCGCATGCGCGGATTTTCGCACGTTGCGGCATCACTGCTATTTGTTTTGTTTACACTCGGCGATTCAACGCTGATCGAGCTGCTACGTTAATATCGGTTGGAATTTAAGGTTAATTTAATTAAATTTCATTATTTGAGTATGAAATTCTGTTAAATATGATCGCATTCACTAGATTTCGGCCTAATCAGGCCCTAACACTGCTGGGCACCAGCGATTAGTTACTGCTGAGACTGTAGCCGGCGAGCACCACTATTGTACACTATAGCTGCCTAGGAACCAGCTGAAACGTTTCCTGTAGACCACCTGATTAGGTGGTATATCGCGGGACGTTCCAGCCGCAACGGTTCAGCCCTAAAACGCCGCAGTGCCGCATTTACACGGACACATTTAAAACGAACTAGGCAACTGGTTCCAGCTGGGGCGTTTCAACTCGCCCGTGTAAACGCAGCTTATAAGTACCACAGCAATATGGTAATAATACTAATGTCATGTGACTATATAACTATTAGATGGATAGTTGTGAGTATTTTCGAGGCATTTAGAATATGGGCAAGACATTAAACCAGAGAACAAAGAATCCAATTAGTGAGAATAAACACTTAAAACCCCATAATCAGGGATGAAAGTGGTCTCCGGAAGAAAAGGGGAAATGTGGATATTCTCCCATAGGTTTAGCATTGTCAGGGAATCGCTGAAAATGTCTGGAAGTTGGGTTTCATACATTGGTATACACTGATAGTGTCGCAGTGTTTGAAGCCCGTATTAGTAGTATACGCTGATAGTGCTGCACCGTTTGAAGCCCGTATTAGTAGTATACGCTGATAGTGCTGCGGTATTTGAATCACATATTAGTATACACTTACTGTGCTGCAGTGTTTGAAGCATGTATTAGTAGTATACGCTGATAGTGCTGCGGTATTTGAATCACATATTAGTATACACTTACTGTGCTGCAGTGTTTGAAGCATGTATTAGTAGTATACGCTGATAGTGCTGCGGCGTCTGCACCACATATTAGTATACGCTGATCGTGATGCAGCGTAAAACAACTTATTGGTATACACTTATAGTGCTGCAGCCTTTGAATGTATTAGTAGGCCCTATACACTTACAGCTACCGGGAAAATCCCAGAAAATCCACGCGAAATCGCGGAGATCTTTCATCCCTGCAGAATGGCACAGCAAATCTACATGTTAATTTTCCTCAACCGTAAAGCCGCATAGTCCAATGAAAGTACCAAATTTTCCAACCCAAAACATTTACTCAGATATTATTCTATTTTCATCCAGTTTAGACACTGGTACACTTATCAAACATTTATTTTTTGCATAAAAAGGAATACTGATTCCGTTGTATAGAACCTGTTACTATTGGAGCTTATGGTGTCTGGCATTTTGATACACACACTTAAATTAATTCAGCAGGTTTTCACTTCAAATATACCTAGAAAATTTGCCATTTACACTTACAGGGTCCGTACACACGTGAAGATATGGAATTCAAGGCTATTTCAATGCTTTTCAAATGTGTTTTTGATCGGAATTCAAGACTATTTTCATTTGGATTTCAGGGGGGGAAAAAACAATGACGAATGACAATTTCGGACTACTTTGAATCAGTAGAGACAGTTTAAAGGAATTCAAGGCTTTTCAAGACTAAGTACCCAAAGTAGGTTAAATTAAAGACTATTCAAGACTTTCCAGGTCCCGTATGGACCGTAATTAAAGTAAAAGTCATTTCAAACTACTTCTAAATATCAAAACTACTTCTAAATAAGGTATAATGAGCAACTATCTAACTGAGCATTTATCTTCTCTTTTTTTGTTAAATGGCGGAAATTCAAAACTATCGGACTATGCAACTTTAACCACAGTGTCTCTGTAAGCTCAATTCATGACTGCTCTTGTTATTTAAATAGCGTGTATCACATGTTACAGAGAACAGGAAACTGTCATAGAAGACGCCATTGTTCATGTTGTGGTGCAACATGGGTAGTTCAGGCTGCGGGACCCTCCCTAAGCTTGCTCTTGACCCGTTACTAAGGTAGGATACAGCTATAATAGGCCTTGGAAACATGGTTAGCCGTCCTAATTAATTAGAAATGGAGACAGTTCTTCAGATTGTGGTCAATCGTAGGCAAACTGTCACTGGCTTCCAAGATATATGTAATGCTTGACCAGTATGCATCCAGTAGGGACTTGAGCAGTTCACCGACTCCGCTGCTATGACACTCTCCGGCAGGTATTCCACAGGTCAGCCACCCTAAAGACCGAATAAGTTGTGGCGCAGGTCCAGTCTGGGAGTACCGCTTCCTCAGCATTCAGGGAGTGCCTCGGTACTGGTGTTGGAGTCTTACCCAAAGTAGGTTAATTAAAGACTTTTCAAGACTTTCCAGCGGGTCCCGTATGGTCGTAATTAAAGTAAAAGTATTTCAAACTTCTTCTAATATCAAAAACTACTTCTAAATAAGGTATAATGAGCAACTATCTAACTGAGCATTTATCTTCTCTTTTTTTGGTAAATGGCCGGAAATTCAAACCTATCGGACTATGCAACTTTAACCCGTGTCTCTGTAAGCTCAATTCATGACTGCTCTTGTTATTTAATAGCGTTTGTATCACATGTTACAGAGGAACAGGAAAACTGTCTAGAAGACGCCATTGTTCTGTTGTGGTGCAACATGGTAGTATCAGGCTGCGGGGACCCTCCCTAAGCTTGCTCTTGACCGGTTATAAGGACGTCTACGCCAGAGCCACCTCTCGATACTTCAGCCTCATAATCCCTGTGCTTCCTCTGCGATCACCCACCCTCCATACGCCACCTAGAGGGGTTCGTCTGAACCAAGGCCTGACGATTGAGCTGCAGCTAAACAGCAGCTCACTTCGTCCGCAGCGCCCCCCGAACCAGTCCCGTGGGCCGTAATCGATTAACACGACCCGGGCGACTCGGATCAACCAGAGTCGTTCAGAATTTCAAATAGAACCACCGTGAGTGGAGTCAACAAATTACATGTGCCTTGTGCAAAACGACCCGACCCAGTAACCCACTCTTTGGCTGGGGTTTGCTAGGGAGCGATGAAGTCACATCTGTGCTTTTGTACCTGTAGGATAACGTACCGTAAAACTCCTACGTGTTGTTTTTAATGCTCTTTTTTTTATTAACCCAGATTGTCAGCTTCTACAATTCATAAAATTACATTAAATCCTATATTGCTGTACATATATCGGATATTGAAAATAAATATTAAGTTTTAGTTTTTAAGGCACCTTTTGTCCACCCGAGCGTATTCGTTTATTCAACCGAGTCTGTAGGATGTGCGCCATTCGCCAAAAAGTGGCTTCGGGTGACAAGAGTGATTAATCGATTACGCCCTGGTGTGTTGGAAGCTACCTCCTGATTTGCTCGTTTCCCACTCACCCCAGCTGATAGAAATATGCCTTAGGGTTTGAGCGCCTGGGTCCTAAATGCCTTTATTGACTTTGGGACCACAGACTCGAGGCTCATATCTACATACTTATGTGATTCTACTTTTTTTTAAATATAAATCCATAGTATTACGATCTTGTGATCCGCGTTCCTGACTTAGCATTGTCTGAAGCATTCGTTTGCATTGTGAAAGTTTTGTGGGGTTTTTCATTTTGATATTTATTTTTAATTTCTAATTAAGGAGGGAGGGTCTTAGCATTTGATCACCTGGATGAAAGTGGTATCCAACAAAAAAACTCAGAATTACACGAATTAAAGATGCATAGTCAGATGAAGCATCAAATTTTCTAAAACAAAAACAATTATTCTAGATTTGAGTATATATCTAACTTAGATACTGATGCACTTATTAAGCAGGGAATGAAAGTTCTCCGCTGATTCCGCGGATTTTCCGGTTTTTTTTCAGTCCCGGGAGAAAACATCAGAGTTTGTATACTCAATATGTGGTGCTGACTCTCCGCAGCGCTATCTAGTTGTTATACTACTAATAATGCTCACAGGCGCCGCAGCACTATCAAGATTGTACTAATACATGCTTAAAACGGCGCAGCACTATCTGCGTATATATATATCTAAGAAACCCGACTTCCGGAGAATTTTCCACGATTCCCTGGCAATGCTAAAAGGCTTATGGGGTGATTCAGCATTTCAGCTTTTTTTCCGGGAGACCACTTATCCCTAATTAGCATTTGTCACACATAGAATGGAATCCTGGGCAATTTAATAGAATTTGTTACTGCTGAAGCCTATAGTGTACCACTTTTGGGGCTTGCCAAAATTGATCTTACATGTCTGCCCTGCCAAATATCTATAATTAATATATTTATCTATAATTTTCAGAAGAAACGCAAAATCATCGGAAATATGCAACTTTAAGCTGTTCATGTATAGGTGTGGACGTGCCTTATACCTGGTGAGAGGAGTATAAGGCTTAAACACACACACACACACACACCACATTCGTTTATTATAACACCGACAAAGATCGAGGATGTCACGTGTGCCATACAAGGTCGTATGTCATTCACGGACACCGGTATTTTTTTTGTTTTTGTTGAGGCTGTATTTATACTGTCCATAGCATATAAGCCCGGGTACCCAGGCTTGTTTTCAATGCTGGCCAGCTGTAGTGTTGATGTTATCTTACCACACAGTAGCTGTGATAAGGTATTTGATTGCCCTGCATTTTCAGTAGCAGTGGTTGGTCGGGTTAGTAGGCCTATGTTAATTTTTTTTAATTTTCTTGGCATATACGTGTTCTGTAATGGATGAGAACAGGTCAGACCTAAAAAGGTGGGTCATTTCCAAACGTCGCAAAACTGCCAATTGGCAGAAAATTCTCATAACCGACAAGTGTCAAAATCAACCCCCAAAAGTCGGGAAATGCCGATCGGCAGGAATTCTCATCCCTTATTTGACTGTGAGTGGGAGTAGTTTTCATATTAAGATCAGTTCTAAATGAAACTTGTGTAATAAAACTAACACCCCACAATCTCTGGGCTGGCATAACTCGTAATAATAGTTACTGTTAGAAACCATATAAAAAGAAAGAAAGGAACAAAAAAGTAAGGAATGAAGAAAGAGAAAATAAAAAACAAGAAAAGAAAAAGAAAAGAAGAAAAGAAGAACAGAAAAATTGTGTAAATACATAGATACCTGTAACGCTTACAGCCGAAAGAAAAGGACCAGTGCTACTGCACTGACAAAAGATATACGTGGAATTAAAATTATTTATTTAAAAAAAGGGGGGGGGGGGGGGTGAAGTCATCACTAACACTGCTACTTGTCCACAAAGTCAGTAACAGGAAGCATCGACTGTCAAAGTAAGTTTTGTTTTATTTAACAACACCTCTAGAGCACTTGATTTTCATTTTCCATCGGCTATTGGATGTCAAGCATATGGTCATTCTCCATATTTTCTTTGGAGTGAAAACACGCTTGCCGCCACATAGGTACGTCTTTCCGTTAAGCAGGCAAGGAATCTTTGATATGCACTTCCCACAGAAAGGAGAAGAGCAACATTACCACAGACTTTTGATGAACAGTTGTGTGTGACCACTGGTTTTTTTTGCGCACATTGGAAAAAATAGCCCCAAACTGCAAATGGGTCCACTGAGCAGGATCGATCTCATGACCCACACCTTCACGGGAGGAACTCTACCACCTGAGCTACGTCCCGCGTCCCATCGTGAATCAATACCGAATGTGTGTGTGGTTTAAACTGGTATTTGAAACAAAAGCGGTGTTTTAGTGGAGAAATAAATCATTAAACAAGCAAGGTATTAGGGGACACACTATCGCGATATATCAAAACATTATCTAAAGGCCTGGTTACATACACGTTAGGTGGAGTAGTTGAATGTGTGGAGAGGCTAAACGTAGTTAAACGTACCGGCATTTCATTCTTCTCCCATGCTAACTTGGTAATAATGTGGGGGGCAGGGGTTGAATTTATTCGTTTCAGATGTTCAAAAGATGTTCAAAGAGCACTATGGATGAATTTGATCTGTGAGGCTAAGTACTCTAGCATGATCTAGCGTACATGGCGAAGCCATGGTCACATAGCTGTTAGTGGTTGTAGTTGAACGTAGTGCGAGGCTAACGTAGTGAAGTACCGGCATCCGTACCGTAACATATTTATTCCATACCAAAAACTGCCGTACCTTAATGTATTTCACCGATAGTTTTAACATGCTTACACCAGTTTGACCCACGTTATTCTCCACTAAGTTCACCTACGTTCAACTACATCCTCTAAGGGGTATGTTGACCGGGGGCATAGCTTACTAACGCTTCGTGCCTTTGTCTTGTTTGATGACAATTAGTCGCAATAGGTGCGTTCTGTACCTGATTCAATTCGAACTCCAGACCTTCGCACGAGGAAGCCTGCGCTCTATTGTTTTGGCCACCGAGGTCTCCATTTGCTTTAGTCTTTCCAGGTATATATGAGCCTGTCTCAAAAGTTGATAACTCTTATTCATTTTTTTTTGTCCATTTGTACCGATTCGACACAAACCGCACAGAAACGTTACACTTGAAACACCAGGGACACATTTTCTTCAAATCAATATGTAGTTATTGGGATTATGAAACACCATGTAAATCAGTTTTATTCCTGAGCAATTGCAATAAGCAGATAGTATGTGATCTTACAATGGACACAGTTTTGTCCCATATTGCTTAGCTCCTTTTGAGACAGTCTCATATACGGTCAAACCTCCCTAAATCGGACAAACTTAAATGGTCCATTTAGGGAGGTGGGAGGGAGATATTGGGAGATGTTTTTTTTATCATCATTCAATGGTATTGTATGGGTGATCGTTTGGATCCAATAAAGCATTGATTATATGGGAGTGGTCAATCGGAGGAGGGGAGGTGGTGCCTCGGGGGAGTGGTGGTGTTTTGTTTCCTGTTTTACATTAGTTTTATATATGTATATGTATGTTTAACATTTAGTTATTATGTGTATAATATACATATACATGCTATACATACATGTCATATCATATGCTGTCGAGTCACGATGCGACAAAGACTGCTTTCATTTACTTGACTGCCGCTCTCCATTTAAGCTCTCTGCTTTTTTTTTTTTGTGAGAGTGATCTCCATGAGTCTGTCTTCAGTTCAGAAAACTGCCTGCAAAAGTGTTGAAGTGCTGCTGGCTTTTGGCAAGTTACCAGCGACACTCTCTCGAGGAGCAAATAGAGGTCTCACACTGGCAAGAACATGTCAGACAGGCGCCAAAACTATTTGTCCCTGCAGTGCTTCGTCCGGAGATGTTGGGAGTTCCCATACATCAAGCACCTGATGCTGCACAGTGACATGGTTTTTCTATTAGGGTTTGCTCCCTTAGCCTTCGGGTTTCTTACGTCAAGAAACCTGTACAAAACAAGGCTGGTGGTTACAACTCTGCAAGGCCACGGGGCGTCAAATCCCTGAGGTGTTTAGCAGTACTGCAATACCTGCATACCAGACATGTGATATGTATATATATTATACACATATATAACTAAATGTAAACAGGAAACAATATACATTACAGTAGGTAGATGACGGGACTTCAATTGCGGTAGGGCCCTTGTGGTATCAAAGGGTGTAGCGGGGTGGTTGTCAAGGAAACTAGCTAATAAATCAATATGTATGAGAGAAGGTGAGACACAGTAGCACCCCGCTCCACCTCTTAAATGCAAACTTGTCTGTATCCCATCAATGACCTGCCCCTTGTATGGTTGTCGATCAGTGGCTGGTGTGTTAGGTGTGACAGGATGCAGCAAGGGATTGCTTGGTTTTTACGTGCCTGGAAACAATCTAAAGGTTATATCAGGATGGGTACCGACTTATGTCAGTCCATCATGGCAATTTATAGTGCTGCTTCACTGGGAAATCTGGCAGCCATGACCCGATTATCCTACCCAAGTCACATTATCCTGATACTGAGCTTAACAGTCATTGCCCTATCCTATTGATGCTGAGCGCAAGGCTAGGAAAGTGACAAGTATCATTTATAAGTAATTGGTTTGACTTGACCGAGAACTGAACTCGAGGCCCGCGCTATACGATTCGGCCACCGCGGACAGGTACACAGGGGAAGCAAATGGGCCCAAAGGAGGCAGGTAGTTCAGTCACTTGTTTCAACGAAGAATACAAACATAGACAATGTCATTATTTGTTAGCAACCCAGTCTGTGCCATGATCCAGCAGACATTTGGATCAAACTGCATTGGTATATCCATGTCTCTGTTTCATAAAACCTTCGGCACGCGGCGACGTGAGTGTATGTATGGGGGCGGGGTGGGGTTGGGGGGGGGGGGGGGGGGGGAGGTTAGTGCAATTGCACAATCAGTGGCGCTCCCGAGCCCAACCCCCCCCCAACAACAACATCTGAGGTTGGACTATGGCTGGAAAACTGTAGATGACTAGAAAACAGGGCTCCTCCAGTCAACTGACTGAGGGTTGGAGTTAGGGACTGAGGAGCAGATGAAAGCTTCGCCTCTATTATATCGTTATAACGTTATACAGCATGGTATTATCTATTATAGACATATATATATAAATATATAGATTAGTTAGAGAATCTTACTTGGTATGGATGAGGATAACTATTGTTTCCCGAGGTATAAGCCTCGGCTAGACGTGGGTGTAGGGAGAGTTAAAGCACATCCGGGTCCAGCAATCTTTACCTACTAATTCAGGATAAAAATGATCTCTAAATAAATTCTTTAAAAAAAAACTAATGTTTCCTTTGTAAAAGCAACAGACTAGACGTGGTTGCGGTGTGGAGGGTGGGCCCTCACCCACGTCTAGCCGAGGCTTATACCTCGGGAAAAACAATAGTTATCCATCAGCTTTACCAATGTAAGATTCGGGGGGGGGGGTCTAACTATCTATTTTACCTCGGTTTATAGCCTCAGCTATGCCGCAGGATAGGGGAGACTTTACGTAATATCATTTTAATCCCTGATATTTCATGTATTGTTAAGGTTATTCTGATTATTTGTTTGGTTGATATGGAACATTGTTAAAATCACTATTTGTGACTATGCTTATGTTCTCACCTTTGACCTTTAATGCTTGTAGCAGTCGTTGTGCGACAAGCCACTTGGCTTTCTCCAGACACTTGTTATAATGTCTAGCAAACGATCGATCGGTCTTCCACCCTGCATGCGCTAGGATGCGCTTGGACCGAAAATTCCTAGGAGTGCGTGTGCTTTTGACACCATGGCTCCTCTCGTTGAGTGTTGACGACATATTTGTCCGTATTCAATCCTGCCAGCTTTTCACATTAATTGTCCAACGGGCAAGTGTGTCCTTGAATGCCCTCTGTGTGGCTTAATAAAAAGCTTATCAATAATTGTCTTGAGTTTCTAATCCTTGTGTCTTGGTATATATGTTCTAATCGCGGAAACTACACAACAGATTGGATTGTCCTGAATTGCATTACATCATGATGACAAAGGGTCGCCTATGCGATTTAGATTTTAACAATGTTGTTAAATCGAAGGTCGCTTTGCCTTCTATCTATTTCCAGTCCAATCGATGTGAAAGTGCCACTATAGTTGGCCTCGATGACCTGTGACTAAACAGTAATAAAAGTGTAAACTGAAACCCTACTTGTTTTTTTATATGTCTAGAAATCATTATGTGGCCAATCCTTAAAACATTTTGAAGACCGTGGACACATCCCAAAAATCGGTCGTATTTTGGATTTTAGGTGGGGTTTCGTTCATAAATCCCCTTAGTACCCAGTGTATTACGTGATGTTTACCCATTGTTTCTCCCCCTAACCTGGGGAGAGTGATCGATAGAGCACACCTGGCCGCATTAATTGCGCCGTACCGAGGCCATCTTGTTCTAACATCCTGGAAAAAATCTGCACACTTGGGCACATGGTTGGATCCATCGGTTTAACCTTTGAATAAGGACAGTAAAACGCCGCATTTTTTCTCAAATATTGTGGTATACATTTTAACTGTTCCTTTTCTCCATGCATGCGACACCAACCGTTAGTGTGTAATTTTGTCTAAAAAATTGTGATAGGTATTTATTCAGAAAGGAATGCAAGCATTGGTGTTGTTGCTACGTTGCCGTGATGTTACCAGAGTGCATTGGTGAGCTTAGTATTTCCTTGAGGGATTTTGGGAATCTTAGGCAGTCGATGGCTGTCGAGACTATTCCCGCTATCCACGGTTGTGTGTCCCATTCGAGGGACAATCAGATGGAGTGGCAGGGACCGATCCATCTTTATTCTTTCGTGCCACTCTGGGTAATGGATTAAAAGGGGGGGGAAAATGTTAATAAAATTCATTTTCCCAAATCAGTGAGAAGCTTCTATGTGCCAAGCATAATTGGTTCTGGGTTGCCCATGACACATATTTGTTAATCGTGATAATTATTTCTTGATGCAAATAAGTCTACCGTAGGTGACCCTCATTGTTGGACAAGTTTGTTGAAAATTTGAGGTTTATTTCCCATTCTAAGTGATAGTGAAAGACTCTGCTCTTTTTGTCAGCCAGGACGTTTCTTGCGAAACCTGGGATATGAGATTATGGTTAACCATATTTGATGTTGTGCGCCCACAGTTCCAAATACTCTGTGCCAAAGGTTATTGCATTCTTTTGACTTTTGTACATCCCATATTCCTGACATTTGCCATAGCTGTAGTGTTATCTGTCAGAGGTTGAAACCGTCTTTTTAGGTATTTTAATTAGGTACTCAAAAGGCCCAAGTAAATCGCCATCTTAATTCAAGAACATTATTAGAGTCTCATTTTTGCGTGAATAACAGCTACCCCTGGTGGCTACATCATTTCGATGAGCTCCCAACCTTGTAATGAAATAGCATCGCGTAGTAACTACCGTGTTGGGTTGACCCATTCGAATGGGATTGGGGGAGTATCCAATTATTCTCAGGATCCACAAAAAATGTCTTTACAGCCGTCTCGGGAATTGTTCATTGGTTTTCGAAGTTACCTTGTTTGCGCCATGTAACGCTATATTTCTTGTCCTATTTCTGAGTTTTGTTATGCGCGGCTCCCAGAAAGAAAAGCGGTGCATACGAGACCATATCCCGATTCAAGGACGGCGACCTGTTCTAATCTTGGCCTGGATATGTCAAGCAGCTGGGAAGGAGCTGTGTCGTGAAAAGTTCTGGAGTTTTGTTCCGTTTGAGATCGCGTCATGGCTTTGGTGGTAATCAGAAACTAAGCATTTTAATTCCATATCGGACTGAAAACAGATTTTTGTATGAATGAAAATCCTAAATCTGTTAATAAAGCAACACAATCAGTAACTGCCGTTTGCATTTATTCAGGATTCTGCCATAATTAATGAAATCATCTATTGTATGGGAACATTGTGTGTCCTATCTATACCATGACTGCCAAAAACAGGTATTAAACAATTTGGTAAACAGTGCGGTACGCAAGATAGACCATTAGGCATGCATGTAAATTGGAAGAGGGTGGTACCGTTCCAAATAAATTTCAGAAATTTTCTGTGTTCTTTGCAAATGGAGGACTGTGTATTACGCATCTCTTAAGTCTACACTGGCTGAGCCAGGCTTCCGGCGTAATTAAATCTCTCGCCGTTTCTAATGAGAATTTTTTTTTATGTTTGTATGTTAACCGAACTCATTTAATTTGGTTAAGATCCAAAATCATGCGAAATTTCGCCATTTGGTTTCTGCCTAGAAAAACACATTAGAAATAAACTGTCCTTTCTGTGGTGTTTGTACTCGTTCAATAATTTTCATAGTCTCTAAAAAGAGAAACTGAAAATCAATTTGTAGTTTTTCTTCTGCGTTAAATTTATATGGGTACGGAACTCTTTTCTGTTTGGGTATGTCTGTTGAAGGGTATTTGAACCCTTTTACAATTTCACAAAATTTCGCTATCATTTGTAATATTACACCAGTTGTGTAATACAGTCAGGATATTTCTGCTTAAATGTGCTTACATATGTTTGTGTCACTTCAGACACGTGTTTGAGGGTAGAAGGTCTGTGTTGTCGGACTCTACATGGCTCCTGGCCGTGGGAACTGGGGTCTGGGTGTAAACTACCCTTTTGTTCCGCGGGTTCTCGTTCCACCCAGTGGGCTGCTCGTTCTCTCTGCCGCGTTCCCCTGGGACTGAACCCGAAGTGATGGACCTCCGCGTCCTGGAGCCTGCCTACATCGGCGGAAAGCGAAAAATCAGGAGGGGGCGTCGGAGAATTTGCCGGGGTTGTCGAGTCTTACCCCTGTCAGTGTTCTTAGCGCTTTCGTGTCTACCTCCACTGCTTGTAGAGGTGCGGTTGCTGTCCCCCAAACATTTTGGTTTTGTCAAGCGGCTCTTAACCTAGCACTGGCTTTGGGTGTGGAGGGTAAAGTGTGTATTCTTACCGTCATTGTCCGTAACTTCTTAGACCTGGCAAACTTTCTTTGCAGCATTTGTGGTCACCGACTTAAAGTCGTTCTCAGACGTCGAAACGTCATAAAGTTTAGACGCTGCGGTTAAGCAGCGCAATGCCTTTTATCCATGGGTTCGCGAGCAAGTGACGGAATTTATTCTCGGCTTGCATTCTGTTTGCTACCGGGTGGTTATGGACATCATGAGCTCCCGGCACTTCTCTATGGATGGTACCAACGCGTTCTCTAAGCCCCGTTCTCTGTCCGGAGAGTTGGAATAACCTGCCTCCATTTTCCTTTGATGATTGGTCTCGGGAACGCCCTTTGATTCATGAGATTTGTTTCGGGTCGCAATACTTGATCACCTCAGCGGGGTTTAAATGAGTGAAATTTCCTTTTAACGTTTCCCTCATCATGGTTGTGGTACGCAACCTCTTTGCTTTCGCCAACGGCATTTCTTTTTAATTTTTGCCCCATAATCCTGGTGCATAGACACCGCTCTTTCAGTCTGATTCCGTGGAAGTGGAATCTGTGGAAGAATCGGAAGAAGAAGAATATTTCCTCTTCTTCTTCTTCTTCTTGGACTTGGTCTTCCGCTTTTTGCGAAAACCAGTCTCTGCCCGCTCCTTGGTGAATTCATCACCCGAAGAAATCACCTGTTTCTTCTTCTTCCTCCGTTTAGGAGAAGGAGGAGGAGGAGCCTTAAGCTCCACCGCCGATTCTGTGTCCAAGAAATCCTCAAACGAATCCTCTTGGACACTCGGCCTACGCCGCTTCCGAGACACAGGCGATTTGGCAGTCAAGATGTGGCTTTCCAATCGTGCAAAGCGAGCCTCCCAATCTGGAGGCGCAGGCACATCAGGCACTGCGTCCTCATCCGGGTCGGAGAGGATATGCGCCTGGGGCTGTGTCGACGGCCCTGCCGACAACACAGGTGAGGAGTCGTACTCCTCGTCCACTCCACTCGGAACACGCCCCTCGGCTGCTGCTGCACCGCGCTTACTCCGCTTCGTGGCCATCGGGAACTGAAACAAACAATTTTTGGTCAGTCCCGGTATATATATATGTCACAATATGGTTGTTTCAAACTCATTTGGACATCTATTGGTGTTAAAGAACGTGTTTATACCGTTATAACACAGGCGTAATAAGCTAAATTTGTGCGTGGGTTGTGGGTCAAGCCCAAACCTTTCGCGGGGTCGGGACCAGTGTATCGGCCCGCCCATCCCTCTGTTCCGCACACTTCTCCCACCTGTGACTACTACGTCAACAAGTTGGAGAAAATGCTACGAAACTCGGAGAAACGCCTGAAAAAGTTTTGTCTAGGGGAGTCTATAAAAGAAACCCAGGAGCATCTCCAACATTACTCTCTATTAGATTACGAGAGAATTTCCACATGAGATAGGGCGAAACCCACATCTCTACCCATAGTCACACGGTGACCCGGGTGTTGACAGAAATCCTTGGTTGTTTATAACCAAATAACTCGTCCAAATTGGACCAACGAAAGTCTAAACTTTCCATAATTGGATGCTCTAATGCATCATAATTAAGCTAACCACAGTTTTTATTATACTTACTGCGTATTTGCTTGTATGTAGACTAATTTTGCCGGAGCAACCCAACGACACGTTATCCAGTCGTGAGTTGTATATGCTAATTGCTGGTACCGGACGTGCTTACCTCTCCCTAGCCTGAGGCTAGCCTGAGGCTGTTTACCGAGGTAAAATATATATATAGTCTGCATGTATGTCTGTATGTTTGTGACGTCGGGGTGTTGAAAAAAACCAGGACCATCGTGCTTAATGCGGACTCGAACCCACAGTACTGCCATTCCCTGGCAAGCGTCCGAAACACTAGGCTATTTAGGTACCCAGAGGCAATCAACCTACTCACATAGCACTCCTGCAAGTTGCAACTGTCTTAAAGCTGCATAGTCTGATGAAGTATCATATTTTCAAAACCAAAACAATTATCTAGATTTAATTCTACATATCTAACTTAGATACTGATGCACTTATTTAGCATGTGTCACCACATTGAAGGGAATACTCAGTCAATTTAATAGAACATGTTACTGTAGAAGCCTATGGTGTCTTTGGCATGCTTGCCAAAACGTATTTTACATGTTTGCACTTCAAATTTCTCAAAACTTTGTAATATAAAATAAAAGTTACTTCAATCTAAAGTCATCATCATCATGCTGTCAGTCGCAATGCGACAAAGGCTGCTTTCATTAGTTAACCGCCACTCTCCAATTTGCTGCGAGAGTTGTAAAAATAGACGGATTTTCGGTTAAGAATTATATATTGGCAGAGAGCATTATTATTCTTGGGCGATGGAGTGGGGACGATGTTATATAAACTAAAAGTAATAATACCCCACTCCCATTATGACATGATATAAGCTGTGTGCAATATATGTTCATATATTATGCCTGAGATTAATGAAGAGATGTTCCTATATAAGAGGCAGTACATGATTGTTGAAATGTTTCTCTATGCATCCATAAAGAGTGCAATTGGAGAAAAGACCATTTTAACAGAGATCTATTGTAACTGTATGCAGCTATCTGTCCCTACATGACCACTGGGTGTGCACACCAGCCTAATTTGCATATACACACAGGGCACCACCTGCAGCTGGGTTGAGTGACAGCCACCCCTACTGGGGGGGGGGTGCCACCCACCCTGACTGTGGAGGTGCCTGATTGGCTGGCTGTGGACTGCCCAGTCACCTGCATCCCATTGGCCCTCTGACCACACTAGCCTCAAACCTGAGATCATTATTCTAGATTCTGCTTCAGACACACTGAAGAGAGATCACTCTACTCCTGGCTCTTGAGTGAGACACACCTACTCTTGAGCAGGAACCCCAGACACTCTGTCTGATGCTATCAAAATTCATCTATTCCAATTGAGTGTGTACACAGCCATAGGACTCCTGTCCCATGGGCTGTAGGCACTGCTTCTATACAGGCTAAAGTGGTAATGAGATTTTGTGTGGCTAGAAGGCAAGGGGTGTGGATGATAGGTCACTGGTAGGTGGACAGGAGTTGGTGTTATTAAAGCACAACTTCTCCACTGTTTATCTGTGTGACTTGTCTTCATTCTTCCTTAGCATTGGTTAATGAGTTGATAGATAAGTGATATGAAGGGGAGAGTTTCTGTAGTATTATCTGGTGTCCCAAATGTGGCCGGGCATTCAGAAATATTATAGAGTGATGTTATTTCATGCGGTTGGACATTTCATAAAAGCTGCTTGCAAAGTGTTGAAGTGCTGCTGGCTTTTGCAAGTAACTAGCGGCACTCTCTCGGGGAGCAAATAGAGGTCTCACACCGACAAGAACACGTCAAGACAGGCGCAAACTATTTGTCCCTGCAGTGGCTGGTCGGGAGATGTTGGGAGTTCCATTCATCACCACCCTTTATGCTGCCATAGTAACATGGTTTTCTGTTAGGGTTTACTCCCTTAGCCTTCTATCAAGAACCTGTACCACAAGGCAGTGGTTTACAACTTTGCAAGGTATATTATAACGATTAACCTAATAATAATATATTTATCTCAGAAAATGACAGAAACCCAAAACCATCGGACTATGCAACTTTAACTTGGCATGGAGAACATTTAGTTCCCTCCCTGCCCGCTAGGCGACAGCCCCTACCACATAGAGTGGATTGTCTAAGGTCAAGCCTGGGCCACATTCAGGGTACGCCTCCGAGACGTCTCGGAGACGCCTTTTGGCTTATTTCTGTTCAAGGTACGCCTCTGAGTCGTCACCCTTTTCAGACTGGAGATAAAGAGTGCCTCAAAAATGGCCGCCGAATTCAGTGGTTTCAGCCAATCAGGACGCTTCTTTTCCATTGCAAATGTCTGCCCCCTATGGTGGCCGCCATTTTCGAGGCAACCGACTGCTTTTGCTGTTCCGACTAGCGTGACGTCAGGAATTTCTCCCAGATGACTCGGAGGCGTACCCTGAACGCGGCCCTTGTTTGGCTTCCACCATTGTTGTACGTTCTACCCATTTTTTTTCAGGAAAAGCTTCAAGCCACACTTCACTGTTCACGATAACACGCCACACCAAGCCAGAGCTGGGTTAGAATGCCGAACCTTAACTGGGAGCTGAGGGTGCTGAATTTCCTTCTACTGTTTGTGATATCTTTTTTATTTAAATAAACTTGTTTGTCAAATGATTCACCATTTAGTCTTTCACTGAGAATAATTGGAAATTGAACTATTAAGCAGATTGGATAATGTGACTGAGTTGGATATAAGGTCATGCTGCCGGCGGGCTATCAAGCCATCAGTTGGATATCAGGCCATTAGCCTTGGATAACTCTCAAAAGTAGGCGTGTTAGACTGGGTGTGCATCTTCTTACTTGTTGACTAATATATTCCCTTTGTACATTTCTGTAGTACAACATAATCAAGTAACTAGATATAAACCTGCTGAAATCTACACACTTAACCACATGATTAGACCTTAAGGCCTTACTAGCAACTACTAATGACAAGTTACGATAGAAATGCTTCTTTTTTTTAAAACCATTATAGCCCAGCACTCTCCCTCCACATATTCAGTTACATGAACTGAAAAGGTGTGCTTGGAGAGCATTTGTCTGAGTGCAGCTCCAGTCTCAGTGGCCTATTCCAGATCGCTTTAACTTTCTAGTCTAAATTTGAGATGGAACTGTTAGAATGAAGTTGTGGGAAGAAGGGCGTATGATTGACTGAATCAGTGAGTGAGTAGATATAGTCTCCCAGTTTAAGGTTATTTATTTGTGCGCACACACATGTAACAAACACGAGGTTGCTGCACTCGTCCAGGGCTCGCTTGGTTCCCTTCCACAGTCACGTTAACTTTAGGCTCGGCACAATGCATTACGTCATCGGGACCAGTGTAGGTGTTCCTCCTCGCATGTGCTACTCTGCGGCAGAGCTATCAAGGCATTAAGCCCATAAGCCATCAATGTATGGCTATATTGTGCAATAACTATATACCGGCATCTCAGTTTGAGAGTTTTATTTGAATCATGTATGTTTAAGGAATGTAAATATCGATCCCGAAATAGATGCCAGGATTGGTATATGTTATACGCTTAATACCTTGATGGCTCATGGGTTCAACGCCATGACAGTTCCGCTGCAAAGTAGCGCACGCTGCACGGAGGAACACCTACATGGGTCACTCCCTACATGACTACCATATATGGTCCGATGACGTAATACTTTGTGCCAAACCCAAAGTCAGGGCGACAGTGGCAGGAACCAAGCTAGTCCTGGGCGTGTACATGGTCACGTGGTCGCGTAGTCACGTGCTCACAGGATGATTTGGCGGTGCGCGCGCTGCTATTGGCCCGTCCAGTGGGACTCGCGAGGCTGAGTGTGACCTGCACCGGTTGTACCGGCGTGCACACGGCGCCCGCCAGTGGCGCCACACGGTGGGACGCCCGCAAAGTAGTAGCGCGTTCGGCACAGCAGGACATGGCCTGGGCAAGAGACGGGGTCAGGAAAAGTTTGTTTTATTTAACGACACCTCTAGAGCACATTGATTTTCATATCATCGGCTATTGGACGTCAAACATATGGTCATTCTGACATATTTCTTTGGAGGAAACCTGCTGCCCCCACATAGGCTACTCTTTCCGATAAGCAGCAAGGGGTCTTTTATATGCAGTTTCCCACAGAGAGGACAGCACGTCCCACAGCCTTTGATGAACCAGTTGTGGACCACTGGTTGGAATGGAAAATAGCCGAAACTGCAAATGTGTCAACTGAGCAGAATGGATAGGATGACCCACACCTTCACAGGTGGACACTCTACCGCCTGAGCTACGTCTCACTCCTCGAGAGATGGGGTCAGAGACGCTGCTTCATAGCATAGTGCACCTGGGTATAATGTGGAGAGTGCATGTAGTCAAGCTGGGTGTAAAAGTGAGGGAGCGAAAAAAAGGTGGACAAAAAACAGAAAAGAAAGAAAGGAAAAAAGAAAGAACAGAAGAAAAGAAGAAGAAAAAGAAAAGGAAGAAATAAAATAAAAAGGTTTCCTGTTTTATTTCTTTCATCCTAGCAACATCTATGATCATATCAGGACGCGGAAAGAAAGAAAAAGAAAGAAAGAAAGTGCTTATCTCCTGCTTGTTATGTCAGGGAATATGCTATTCTGGGAATACCAGAGCTTCAACAGAAAGCACTTGGTACTCTTACATGTGCAAGCATATTTTGGAGGACCATGGCTAGTAATATTATTTTTCTACAAAGCTGTACGAAACAAAGTCCCATATTATTTTTGGTGTCCCCTTCTATTCTGTTACGACCACAACTCAAAATTGCGAAGAATATAATCACCCTATGCAGATTTCTTTACAGTGCAATTCTATACTTAGGGGATCACAACATACAAATTAATTGTTTCAAGCAATACATTTTCTTAAATAATTGTTTTGATTAATAAATCTACATTTCTTGATTAATAAGTCCACACTTGGGGCTGGCTACTCAATTAGTTCTTGTTTTTCCGAAAAAACGGTAACCTCGACTATGCTTTCTTTCATGCTAACCGTATATATATGGACAAGAGTTGGCTATTCAACGAAAAAATTAGGAAAATACACAATATTCATTTTTAATGCTCATGTCACATTCATGTCATATTTAATAGAATTACATACGCAATAAGTGAAATTTGATTAAATTAACCCTAAAATCGAAGCGAGATTAACGCTGCCGCCGCAACGGCGGCGATATTAATATTTTCGAATCGACGAATGTAAAGTAAACAAATCGCCGCCGCATCGACGTCGCTTTCCATACTGGCGGCGGCTGCTTGCATTCGTCGGTTCGAAAATATTAATATCGCCGCCGTTGCGGCGGCAGCATTAATATTGCTTCGAATTTAGGGTTAATTTCATGAAATTTCACTTATTGTGTATGTAATTCTGTTAAATATGATAGCATTTAATAGATTTGAGCCTAATATATGCCTACAAATGCGGAGGGATTTCCCAAATCTATAAATAACTTCACGTTTAGCTATAATGTAAGTGTTACGCGCTCCTGCATAGCACTTGACACAGTTCCTGACGTCGGTGATAGCTACACGGTGATACGCGCTAACACCAAAAGCCACTACCACCGACTCCTGCATACGGGCCCAGGGCGTTAACCCACGAGAATATGATATATATATTCTTAAAGACTGCGATGAATATGGAGGACTTGGGGAGAGCACCAAACAAATACTACAGCCACCAATAATACACACATATGTGTGTGTCATATAATCTATTAAGTGAATACGTACACATATGCACTTGTGACGGCTGAGCAAAACTTGAATGGTTGTGGATAGAATAATACAGAAACTACCAATAGCACAGCACCCACCCCCTCCTCACCCCGGCCTAAATGCGCACCTGTTAACCTAAAGGTACTGCTTTTTTGTGTTGTTTTTTAATCGATCCACTCTGGCTCAGGCAAGATATCTACCGACACTGATGGCAGGTATGATGGACCTGTGTGCCACACCCTTTGACGTGTACACATATGATTCTTAAGATTTGGTTGCTGGAGTTTTACGTCCTGGCAACATCTGAGGTCATATCAGGACGGGTCCAAACTTGTGACAGTGCGCACCCATGGCGACTTTTTAGTGTGGCCAAACTGGGAGACCAGGCCGCTGGCACCATGACCCGATATCCCACTCAGTCACATTATCCTGACACTGAGCTAACCAGTCCTTACCCTATCCTATTAACGCCGGGCGCCAAAAAAAGGAAGTGGCAAGAATAAATTTTGTAAGTGATTGGTTTCACTCGACTGAGAATCGAGCTCCTTATCTCCCACATGGGAAGCCTGCGCTCTACCGATTCGGCCACCACGTCCGGTGGAGTGGCAAGAACTAATGTGATGCTCACTGTGCAGCATACCTCTACAGAGGATTTTCACCTGCCCTCTGATGACAGTGGCAAGGACTAATGTGATGCTCACTGTGCAGCATACCTATACAGAGGATTTTCACGCACCCTCTGATGACAGTGGCAATAACTAATGCGCATAGCATTGGTCGTAATGCTCGCATTGCGGTTGATGCGAGGCGAGGGAGGACCCCCCCCCCCCCCCCTCTATCTTCCTCCAGCCCTTGGCCCTTACGCAATCTCCCGCGCGTCCCTCCCTTAAAGCCAGCCCCGAGGCCGCCTCAGGCCACTCGCCCTCCTGCCTCCAGACACTCTACTCCTCCAGCCCCTTTTTCTTTGGCCTACACACCCTGGCCCTACACCCACGCCGTTCAGCCACGCTACACCATGCCTAACGGATGGGGCCGAGGGAGACGCGCCGCACAACAGATATCGGAGGCCAGCTCGCCTCCCTCATCCACGCCCTCCTCGCCCCCGAGGGCCGCCGCCCCTCCTCGGGCGATCCCCCTCGGAGTGGGGCCGGACAATGCAGGCCACCCTCCTCGACACAGTGGAGGCCCTGGAGTGACTATCGGCGAGGCTCGACACAATTGACGCCCGGGACGCGCGCGGAGCCGCCCCTCCCTCCCGTCGCCCCGCCTCACCACGCCGCGCCACCTCAGCAGATGCCCCAGCACACCTATGCCACGCCGCCCGCTGCCATCCCTCCGGCGCCGCCTCAGCAGACCTACGCCGCCCCGGCGCCCCGCCCCCACACCGTGGGGGGGGGGAGGGGGGGGGGGCACACCAGCCCCCCCTGCTGGCTGTACCGGGGGCGATCGACCCCCAGGGGCTCCCCCTCGACTCAACCGCCGCCCCCTGCGGCAGGGGAGGCGCCGCCCCCTCTACACTACCGCGACCCGCACGCCCACACCGCCACCGACGCGGTCCGCGAGATACTCAACTCGGCCGACACTCAGCACGCAGGTCGACGCAAAGGTATTTCCCCCCTATACATATTCCCCTGTGACTTAATAGAACGGGCGGCGGAGAGGAAGGCGGTGAAGCGAGGAGAGTCGAGCAAGGACGAGTACACCCTCGCCCTCCGGATGCTGGAGGCCCACCCCGCCTTCCCCGCCCACTCCCTGCCCGGACTCAGCCACCACACCCTTACCGTCCACCGGGACAACCTTATCCACCCCTGGGCTACCGTCCGCCGCTACTCTGAGACGGTATTCACATGGATTGCGGACGGTAGGCTCCCCCATGGCTGGCATGACCCCATGGCAATTAACATGCTCCGTATGGAGGCCCTCACCATGCCCATCGCCTCCCTCCCCACCCCCGCCCACCAGGCCCCAGACATGCCCACAAACCGACACCCGGGTTCCCTTCAGCCAGGGAGACCCACGGCGCCCCCTGCCCTGCATGGAACCGCGATCCCGCCTCGTGCGATCGGGCGGGGGCTGGCGAGACCCATGGGGAGGGGGCGTCGAGATATCGACACGCTTGCGCGTACTGTGCAAACGTGAGGAAAGTCCTCACAATACACTCGGAGGCCGTGTGCCTCAGCAAAAGAGGCCGTGATCGCGGGGCCCCCGCCCCCGTTGCGGATTTTTGATCCGCCGTCCCCTCCAGCCCGGCCCGGAGGGACCCAGCCGGCCCCACCCAAGACCACTTGCCGACCCCCACACACCCACAACCGACCTTCCTCACATCTCACCACCTCTTATCTCGCCGCCGCCACCCCCGGCACCTCACATCTCCCCACCAGCCCATCCGACCTGGGTCCCGACCAGAGAACCCCAAACCGCCCGCCCCCCCCACTACGGCGGAGCACACACCCTACCCGGTTTCAAAGACCACCCCCCCCTAACCGCCCGCCACGACCACTCCACCGCCCGCCGAGACCGAACAGACCCTCCCTCAGACCGCCACACTGCACCCAACCGCTACACCGCTCTCATCTCTGCCAACCTCTGCCTCTTCCCCCCCGCCCAACCGTCACCAACCACCGCAAGCCCCCCGAGCACGCCCCACACATACAGAGCTTCATTAAAACCGAGCTCGCCCTCGGCGCCCTCGCGGGCCCCTTCACCGTCCCTCCCTTCACCCCTTGGACCCACGTCTCCCCGATGATGACCCGCCCTAAGTCAGACCCGGGGAAGAGGCGGGTCATCATCGACCTTTCCTTCCCCCCCGGGGCCAGTGTCAATGCCGGCATCCCCCGCCGGGAATACCTCGGCAAACCTCACACATACACCCTCCCTTCAGTCGCCGACCTTGGCCGCCGCCTCGTGGGAGAGGGCCCCAGCGCTTACCTATGGTCGGCCGACATATCGCGGGCCTACCGGCAACTCCGCGGAGACCCTCTCGCCTGCCCCCTGTATGGGGTCACTCTAGACGGTAACATCTATATCGACCTCGCCCTCCCATTCGGCTGCCGCTCCTCGGGCGCAGCCTGTGTCTGGGTGACGGCCGCCGTCACCTGGATCATGAGGCGCGACGGATTTCACATCCTCGTCTACGTCGACGACTTTGTCGGGTGCGAGGCCTCATACCTCAGGGCCTGCCAGGCCTTTGATGCTTTCCTCGCCCTCGCCGCCGCCCTCGGGCTCGAAGTGGCCCCCGGGAAATGTCATCCCCCCGCTGTCCACCTCTCCTGGCTGGGCTTTGCCCTCGACAGCGAGGCGATGACAATTCTCATCGCCCCCGACAAAGTCGAAGACCTCATCCTCTCCTGTGAGGCCCGCCTCACCAGCCTCGCCATCACTCGCCGCGACCTGCAGAGCCTCCTCGGGTGCCTGAACCACGTGGGCAGCTGCGTCCTCCCCGCCCGGAGGTTCATGAGTCGCCTCCTTGGGGCGCTGCGCGGCCGTTTCGGCTGCGCCACACCCACCCTCGACGGCGACGCCCTCCGGGACCTGAGGTGGTTCGCCCTCTACGGCCGCGCCTCGAACGGCCTCCACCTCCTCCGGGCCCCCGGCGGGGCGCACTTACGTCATTGAGTGCGACTCCTGCCTCTCGGGCGGGGGCGCCTTCTCTGCTACGCCCGAGGGTACACCTCGGAGTTCCGGGCGCGCTTCCCCGACATACATGAGCTGGAGGCGGTCAACCTCGTCATCGCCCTCCGCGCCCTCCTCGGACGATGTCGCGGGGGTGACCGTCATCGTCAACACTGACAATATGGCCTCCGCCGCCTCTCTCACCTCGGGCCGTGCCCGGGACCCCACCCTCGGGACCTGCGCCCGGGAGCTCTGGCTCCTCGCTGCGACGGGCTCCTTCACCCTCAACATAGTGCACAAGCCCGGGGCGGACCTCGTCCTCACCGATGCCATCAGCCGCGCCCACCTCGACGGGCCCTGGGCCGAGGTGGCCCGCGCCGGGATGGCCCGCCTCGGGCTTCAGCACCTGTACCCCTCACACGACGCCTTCCCATTTAATCCCGGGCTTTGATCCAGGTTTCTCCCGGGCCGAGGTCGACGGCGTCGCCCGCCACCGCCTCGCCTCCCTCGTCCCCGCGACCTGGAGGAACCGTCGAAGCCAGGCTCAGGACTATGTGGCATACTTCGTCGCCCGAGGGCTCGTCCCCCTCGGCCCCTCCAACTTCGAGGTCGCCGCCTATGCGCCCTCCCTCTATGCCCGCGGCCGCGCACTGCATCGATCAAAAATGCCCTCTCCCTCGTCATCTCCCACCTCGCCCAGGAGGGCCCAGCCTCGGTCATCCCTCGGGCCGCCCTCCTCCTCGGGTACTTCGGCATGCTGCGACAGTCGAACCTGTTGTCGCCGAGTCCCGAGGGCTGAGGCAGCCCCCACACCATCACCCGCGGCGACGGGTCACCGTCAGGACCTCCAAGACGATATCTGGGCCCGCGGGGGCCGTCGCCCTCTTTATCCCCGCCTGCCCGAGGCCCGGACTCTGCCCTCTCACCGCCTGGAATGCTGCCGTCCTGCAGCATCCCGCGCCCCCCGATACCCCTGCCTTCCTCATGCCCTTGGGCCCGCCCCCTCGACCCGCGGTCCCTCACCGCCCTCCTTCGAGGCGCCCTCACCGCCCGAGGCGTCCCGGGGGCCAAGGCCTTCACCCTCCACAGCCTCCGCCGAGGCGCCGCCCAGGCCTGCCATGCCGCCGGCGTTGACATCTCCGACATCATGGCCCAGGGGACATGGACCTCTCAAGCGGTGCATGCCTATGTGCCCCGTCTCGCCCCTTCGGGCCCTCTCCTCCGTCTTGGTGGAGGGCTCCTCGGATCCACCTCCCGGACCCAACTATTAGACATTACTATTATTGACATTCACCTTACCCTTCTTACTTAAATTCTTCCATGCTGATACCTCATATATGTAATTGTTCCATGCTGATACCTCATATATGTTACACATGCTTATATTGCTCTCCTGATATTCATGCTTGATGATTGCTTATTGATATCCATGTTTGTCTCGGCATTTCTCAATAAAATGCCTTTTATCCACACGCTTCCTCGTCCTTCCTTGTCGCGCATCATTAGCTCACTATGCAGTATACTCTGCTGAAAAGGTCTTATACAGGATTTCCACCACCAACTTGCCATCTGATGCCAATGGCAAGAATTTATGTTCCGAGTACCAGCTCAGTATGCGGCATGCTCTGTGGAAAGGATATTATAGATGATTTCCACCACCAACCTACCCTCTGATAGCAGTGGTGAGAGCCAGTGTTGTGGGTAGCTGCTCACTGTCAAAGACCCTACAATACTAAGACGGCTCACTCCCTATCTCTCCCATGGTAATGTAAATTTCGCAGTGCCACCTTGTGGTGGGTTTGATCAGCCCGGCTGCTCGCTGGTGTTTCACATGTAAACACATACAATTATATTGTACATGAGATAGGTAAGTATGAATACACATCAATATGAAATTGCTATGAACAAATCATCAGCATCGTCATCATCACACATCTTTCACATTCATATATATATACATTTATACATATAATATAACACCTGTTTAACCAAGAGAACAGCCAGCGCACCAAGTGGTGGATTTGATCATTTTGATTACACAGTACAGGCTGAGTGAGCCGTCTTAGTATTATAGGGTCTTTGTCACTGTGCAGCATCTGTCTGTGGAAAAGGCTGTATCGTGGATTTCCACAATCAACTTTCCCTCTGATAGCACTGGCAAGAACTAATGTTTTGGCTAGCAGCTCGCTGTGCACCATCTCTGTGGTAGAAATCCACTGCACATGCTCAGTGTAAAAGGTCTATTGGATAGGATGTAGTTGGTTGTTCAGTAGATCTACCGGCCGCAGTAAACTAATCGGTAGAGCGCAGGCTTTCCGTAGGGGAGATCGGGGTTCGATTCCCAGTCAAGTCAAACCAACGACTTATAAAATTGATAGTTGTTGCCTCTTAACCTGGTGCTCGGCATTATCAGGATAGGACAAGGACTGGTCAGCGCAGTGTGGGATATCGGGCCATGGTGCCAGCAGCCAGGTCTCCCAGTGGGGCAGCACTATAAAAGTCACCATGAGTGTGCACTGTCACAAGTCGGTACCCGTCCTGATATGACCTTATATGTTGCCTGGACATAAAACTCCCACAACCAACCAATCACCGAACTCGGCACCCGTGAAAACGGTGTACACTACTGTATAGACCTATTTCATATGACGCGCTGCTTGGCTGCAGGATGGCACACGGTCACACTGCAAACTCAATGGCTGTGAGTAATCTTCATACAGAAAAATTGAAATATCTCTAAAACCACACTACCTAGAAACAAACCACTTGGCAGACATACAGATAACATGCTTACCAACCAGATTATATTAAATTTATAAGGTTAGGGTTCTGCATTTCTATTAATTTTGAATAAGATTTACATTTTGCTCTGCGCGTATCGGTAAACTCAACGCATTGTCAATGGCCGTGAGTAATTTTCTTACAGAAAAAGTGAAATATCTCTAAAACCACACCACCTAGAAACAAACCGCTTCGCACACAAACAGATAACATGCTTACCAAACAGATTACATTAAATTTATACGGTTCGGGTTCTGGATTTCTATTAATTTTGAATAAAACTAACGTTTTGCACTGCACGTATCGGCAACTCAATGCATTGTCAATGGTCGTGAGCAATCTTCATACAGAAAAAGTGAAATATCTCTAAAACCACACCTCCTAGACACAAACCGTTTGCACACAAACAGATAACATGCTTAACAAACAGATTATATTAAATTTATAAGGTTCAGGTTCTGGATTTCTATTAATTTTAAATAAAACTAACTTTTTGCACTGCGCATATCGACAAACTCAATGGCAGTATGCCTTCGTTCTGCAGCCAAGCTGCGCGCATACACGACGTTTGTAAACATTGAAAGGGGTCTATTAGTCAGATGCTAATCGATAACACTACCGGGGACTCTGCCTTAACTCTGCCTCAACAGGGCTGTTTGAGCAAACACCCTCCACAAATCAATACAACTGACCAGTGCAAATCGATACAATTCTATCAAAATCAAATACAAAATTTATACAAAAACCATCCGCCCATCGACATTTTGGCGCGAGGACCTCCAGTGACATCAGTAACAACAAAACAGCATGGCTTTGTTGGGGTTTTTTCACCTATTTTTATTCCTCCGAATTGATCTTTCTTTAGTAGCACTGGCGCATCGGTCTTCCTGTCATAGACTACATCAGTAAGGGTGGTTGTTGGAGTTTTACGCCGTGGCAACATCTAAGGTCATATCAAGACGGGTACCGACTTGGGACAGTGCAAACTCATGGTGACTTTATAGTACGGCCCCACTGGGAGACCAAGCTGCCAGCACCATGACCCAATATCCCACTCAGTCACATTATCCTGACACTGAGCTAACCTGTGGACACTCTACTGCCTGAGCTATGTCCCGCACATCAATGGATGTATAGGCTGTGTAGGTCTTGTGTTTTGTGACTGACTGACTGCACAGACTAATGTCTCATTGAGAGGATCAGGTGGGGCGAGGGGGGTGGGGGGGAGTGGAGGTTTGTAGGGGGAAGGAAAGCTCAAATACCATGCGCCATGACTCGATATCCCACTTAGTCATATTATCCTGATACTGAACTAAACAGTCCTTGCCCTATCCTAGTAATGATGAGAGCCAGGCTAGGTAGTGACAAGTACCAATTTTATAAGTCATCGGTTTGACTAGGCTGGAATTCGAACTTCCGACCTTCTGTACGGGAATCCTGCGCTCTACCGATTCGGCCACTGCATCCTGTAATACATATAATCTCAACAAGCCGAGTACTGTGCACATCGAAAAATAGTGTTTAATTCAGGGATGAAAGTGGTCTCTGGCAAAAAACGCGGAAACGCCGATGCCAAATTTCCGCGAAAACGCGGATTTCCGCCGCGATAGCATTAGCACTCTCACCGAATCGTGGGAAAATGTCGGAAGTCTGGTTTCAACTATCCTTGTTGTGACTGTATTATCGTCCATACTTAACTCTTGTTTGGGCTTTATGTTCTAGGAACATCTAAGGTCATATAAGAATGGGATTCAAACTAACTAATTGCTGTCATATACATCCTGATTCCTTGGTTAATGTTCATCGGTAAATATAAAGAATCAGGGAAATCCGCCAAATCGCGGAGATCTTTCATCCCTGTTTTATGTATTAACCACCACCCAGGAGTAACACAAGTCTACTCCATCGTAGATGATATTGGAATTAATCAAATATACAACATGACATTTTAAATTGTTGTTGCTATATATATAATCGGCGGTAGACTGAGTGACGGCTACAGTGTCAAGCGGGTGGTGGCGCCACGATCGGAGCTGAGGTTGACTAGGCTAGAGCAGTAGATGACTAGTCCAGACTCGAGCACTCGGAGTGCTGGGGAGCAGGAGGCATATTCCGGGCTATTACACTCGTATAATTCTTAAACAGCATATATGTTAAAACTCTTGAATCTACCAAACCCGACGGCTTTTAAAGTTGTATTGGGAACCCAGAGTTAATGTGAGACACTACGGTAACCTACAATATAATCACAGCAGGACGACTGACGGGTTAAGACAGAAGGTACGAATGGAGACCCAATGTTGCCACGTTCAATTGAACTATTAAAGCATGTGAAACTTGGAACAATTAAGTGGTGTACACACTACCAAGGCACTGTACAATCAGACACCACGCACTGTTGTAAATACAATGTACCTGTCCTTAGTTCTGACACTGTGTCATGTTCTGTGAGAGCGGACAGAATATTAGCAATATTATTACTCTCATCTGACAGACTAATTTCATTGGCAGCGTTCGAAATAAGGCTCGTCCGAGCCAAGTGAGAGTAGGAACAGACAAGCAGAATATGGCTTCAGGTTTTCCGCAGGACAAGTAAAATACAAAATTGGAAAGTACATAATTGTCTTTGAATGTACACAAATTGTGTCCACTGGAGTACCCAAATAGGAAATTTGGTGTAGGTAGCTCTGTATAATATAATGCATAAGGCCTTATTTAAATATAAATAATGGAATCCTTCCATAATAAAGGTAAGTCTGCGGGAAAAGTTAAAATTCAGGCGGACAAGTGAAAATCACACCAGACTTATCCTGTGGACAAGTGGAAATCTTTGCTTATTTCTATTACTGATTGGTAAAGTCTTCATACCTACAAGGAACTTTATGATCGCTCAAATATTTGGGGCACATTGTGTAGAGGATGTAAAAGTGAGGATCTTTGAATCACCTGGTTATAATTCACAACATGAATCTGAGTCCAGAGATATTGATGTTTTTTTAAAGGCAAATTTACAACGTTAAAATATCATTTCTAAATAGTTTACTTTCAACATTTAACATAAATGTTGAAAGCAAACTAGTTAGAAGTGATACAACAGGTTATAATGTTAGGAATATGTTTGAAATATAAAAGGTGACAAACGCGTCATTATGTTGTGTGTTAATGTAATAAGATAACGAAGAGTGAACCAAATTTTAAAATTTAAATAAAATTCTTTATGAAGCATCATTATTGCAGTATTACTTTACTAGTCAAACTTAATTTGCTATATATTCCTGGTAATATAAGACTGATAATCATTACCTGTAAAGAAAGCTTAGCTGACACTTACTTTAAGTGAGCATTAAACAGTTTATTTCAAATTGGCAAACTTACCCTCACCGGCAGTCCTCTGGTTATGATCCCAGTCTATAATTTCTTTACTTCGATCTTTCCTATTTTTGAACATGTCATGTCCTTATATGCTGCAAGAACAAAGAAACGGCATTTTAATATGAAGCTCAAAAGGTATGTCACTGATTTGATTCGGCCGGGGATTGATCCTGCAACCTCACACAATGAAAGTGAGTGTTCAATCCACTCGACCATGTTGTACCTGTCGAGATATCGGAATTGGGAAAATCGTGGTTAACCCCTCATCCTCCCTTCACCACATTCACAAGCATATGTATCATCCCCACCCAGGCTACCCTTATTAAAGCTGCATAGTCAGGCAGGCAAAGACCACTTACATTGAAGAACAAGATAATACATCGGGTAATAACTCCAAGGAGTTCTGGAAAAATGTAGAGATGGCATTACCGGGAGATAAGGAGAAAAGCAAAATAGTGCTAACAGGTGGAGAAGGGAACACCATATCAAGTGAGAGAGCACCAGATAGACTAAATAAACACTTCACAGAGATAGGAGCAAAGTTAGCAAAACAATTCAGAGGAACCTAGGAATACACAGGTGATGCAGTTGAAAATAGTACAGAGACAGCAAGAGTAAGAGAGAATGAAGTGATTAGACTAGTTAAGAGAATAGATCTAGGAAAGTCATCACGTATTTTGTGGAGGCAACATGTGTAATTCGCGAATGAGGCAAGGTGTTCTCGCGCAGCACGTGACCCCCCCCTCCCTGCTCCTCACTTCTCACCTGACACTGGCTCTGGCAACTTCTAGCTCTCCCACCCACCCACCCTTTTCTCTAAGGGGTTAAGTGCTGATGCTGTTATTATCTTTATTGCTCTTGTTATCTAGTTGTACTCATTCTTGTTATCTACTTATTCAGAACTTGGCATCATCATGATGCCCTTCTCATCAACACTGCCTCTGATGCACAGAAGCCAGCCTTCCTCTTTCACACTCGCGCCAGTTGCACCATTTGCTGAGCCAGCCTCATGCGAGGTTATGATTACATATTCATGATATTTATAACTATTATTTATAATTATATCATATATATTCTTGTGAATAAATATATTGTCTATAACCGTTGTCTGTCTCCTTGTCCGAGTGATGCGAATTAGGAATACAGAACCTACAAGCCAGAATATTTAAAGATGCTATGCTAGCCATACCAAATGTTATATGTGACTTAATCAATAATTCATTTGAGAGGGGTATTTTTCCCACGACCTGGAAGCAGGCTACAGTGGTACCCAATACACAAGGGTGGAGACAAAGGGGACATGGGCAACTACCGCCCCATATCACTCCTACCTCTGCCAGGCAAGCTGATAAAGAAATTAATGTACAAGCACATCATGAAACATCTAGATAGTGAGAAAATACTAAATGACAAACAGGGAGGGTTCCGAAAGGGATTCCTCGGACTATGCAGCTTTAAGTCCAGCAAATCTAGACTAGATAAAACATTCACCCCAACCCAGATCTGGGGGTAATTCGGTAACCATTTTCACTATCATTGATTATTGTGCAGAGCAATGGATATGAGGTTGGAACAACTAGATTTTGGTCTAGTCTGTGGTGCTCTACTGCCTCTAGTCATTTCCTTTTCTTAGTCGACGTGGGCGTTTTCAAGTTTTGACAGAGAATCAGATGCCGGTGTCATGGTATAAAACCCCTGCCCGATCGCAGCCCCTGCCGTGAAGACAGTTGACTAAGCATTTATTTTTGTAAAATAAATTAAAAAACTTTCAGTGGATCGATTAAAAATATCTTAATGCGCGATTGAAGAGGAAGATCTGAAGTATTTAATGTAACCTAAGAGCAATTTATGCTGAAAGTATTAAAAACAGAGATAATAGTGAAAGTTGGGATATTCTGAGTGTCAGTGCAATCTTCATACAGAAAAAGTGAAATATCTATGAAACTTACACCACCTAGAAACAAACCCCCTGGAACATATATAGAAAACATATCCAACGAACAGATTATATTAAATTTATATGGTTAGGGTTGTGCATTTCTATTAATCTTTAATAGACACTGGCAGTGTGTATTCGTTCTGCAGCCGAGCTGAGCTTGTTTACAACCTCTGGGCATGCGCAGAAGCCACGACAGGGGCTGCGATCCGGCAGGGGTCTTATACCATGACACCTGTCCATTGCCATTGGAAGTACAGAGCAGTACTTATTCGTGCTACCAATTCCGTCCACAGGCAAAGCTATCACAACTATTCTGAAATTATTGTGGGTATATTTAGAAAGCCCAGAACCTTCCTATGTAGCGACCTTTTAAAACAATACACAACAATTGTCCAACTTCAGGTAGACATCATAATCATGACACCATTGTACCGAAAATCCCGCTCAAGCGAGAGACCGTTGTTTACGCCGTGTTTACATTTATGATTTAGAAGCAGAATCTAAGCTAAGCTTCGCGCGATGCTTGGGCCTTGGCCAGGTGCGCTGCAAGAAATACGCAACAATCACACAGCATAAAGCTTAGTTACCTCCAGTGTCCTCCCAGGCCTTCAGTCAATGCAAGTTGAACACTAGAGCGTATAGAACATAGGCCGACCAGCTGGAAAATCACAATTTATTAGTTGTGAACAGCTGTGCAGCAACAAGGTTTGTCCTTGTTTCCACCATCTTTGTTGCTATTTAACGCAAACATTATTAACCAATAACAGACGTCGTCTCAATGGTGTGTTATACGCACGAAACGTGTACCTAGGACATTACTGTCCGTTGGACATAAACGTGTATTATACTATTTCATATACTTACAGGTTAACTCAATTCTTACAGGCCATTTTCTGGCTGCCATTATAGGCCTCCAATGCCAGCTCAAAATAACTTTTTTTAGCACACATATGTGGGTCGACGGTATATATATGGTGAAATCGGGCGCTTTGTGCGCTCGATATTACATTAGAGGATGTGAAAATAAGTAAAATTTATGCAGCATAATCACATAAGTCGAATACATTCAGCGTTTGATTGGTTTTACATACAATTACTTGTCAGTTTGTTTTGTTCTAAATTAGTTTTCCAGTTTATATCAGGACACTGCAGGACACTGCAGGACACCGCAGGACACTGCAGGACACTGCAGGACACTGCAGGGCACTGCAGGACACTGGTCTTCGGGCCTTACCAGTTATATGGCCTAGTACATTTGAGCTATCTATGAATGAAATGATGAGATGGTATGAACAATATAAATAATATCAGATAACTACTATGCCTCACATATACCATGGGGATCTTATTTATGTGTGGCCCTTCCATGTTCTATCAAATTATTAACAAAGGTATTCACTTAGAAATTATGCCAAGTCAGAGAAATTCCACTAAGTCTAGATCCGTGTTTACACGGGGAATTGTGAAACGTTCTAGACAAGGCGATTTATATGATGCGTTTTTGAGGTGCGTTTACACGGACAGAGTTTAAAAAGTGTTTTGGCGCCGGGAACCAGCAGCCTGTGGTGCGCCTGTAGCCGGTGAGCACTGCTATGTGTTTAGTTTAGACTCGTCGATTCGACTCAGATGTAGCTGCTACGATAATATCGCTTGGAATTTAAGGTTAATTTAATTAAATTTAATTATTTGAGTATGAAATTCTGTTAAATATGATCGCATTCAGTAGATTTCGGCCTAATCGGGCCCTAACACTGCCGGGAACCAGCTGAAACGCTTCATCTATACTACCTCGCGAGGTGGTCTAGATGAAACGTTTCATATGAAGTGATTCAGCCCTAAAACGCCACAGAACTGCGTCTACACGCCAAATGTGAGTCGATCTAGGCAAGTGGGTTCATATGAAACGTTTTAAATCGCCCGTGTAAACGGGGCTTAAGACTCTCAATCGGTGTGATATTCGTTATTGAGGCATATAACTGTTAATATTGCATACTTCCTTTATCCTTATGACTTACTGACCACGTTTTGTTTCCTAGAGAAACAGAAACATACCACCAACATACACGCAACTATATTAATATTACATTTGACTGTTCTTATTTAATAACAGTTAAAATGGACTTGCTATCCAGACCGCACTCTGTTCACACCTCTCTCTAAGCTGTGTTCACACGGGCAAAATGTAAAGCGAGTTAAGACAAGGCGAATCATATGAAGCGATTTAGATGCGCGTTCACACGAGCAGTACTTGGGCCGGAAATCGATATCTGCGCATGAGCAAGTCCAGACTAACCAGCGCCATTTTGGGTTCGTCGACGCGGGCATGAGAGAGTGTGGGTTCGACCTAGATATGTATTGACTGAATCGTATTGGTTTGGAACGGTCAAAACTTCTGCTGGGCAGTGAAACCCTAAAAATAAATGATGAAAAAAATATCTGTGCACAGCTAGCGGTTTCATAGGCCAAATTATATTATACAGTGTGATGTCCTTAATCCACCTCAAGTAAGTCGGTTGCGTTCACACAGGCGAGATGGGCCGACCTAAGCTAGTTCGCTTCATATAAACCACCTCGCTAGGTGATTTATATAAAGCGAATCATATGAATCGATTCAGCCCTAATCCGCCTCACATCGCGTTCACACAGCAAAATGTGAGGCGAACTAGGCAAGGCGCTTTATATGAGGCGGATTAAATCGCCCGTGTGAACGATGCTTATCTCCTCTCCGCCGGCCTTGCTCCTCCTTGATATTTTTTTATATTTTTTTTAAATTTTTATTGAGGCTGTATTTATACTGTCCATAGCATGTAAGCCCGGGTATCCAGGCTTGTTTTCAATGCTGGCCAGCTGTAGTGTTGGTGTTGTCTTACCAAGTAGTAGCTGCTGATAAGTTATTTGATTGTCTGCATTTCAGTAGCAGATAGATCTGTTGGTACGTTTAGTAGCCTATCTTAGGTTTTTTGGGGCCCTCTTGGCTTTGAATTTTTGTTCTATTCTTATTACTATGTTAGTTGTTTTCTTAGGGTTCTATGTTAGTGTTTTGGGATTTTCTGGGAAGAGTTTTCCGCTTTTTTCTACTTAATTCTATACTAGTCTATTTTATTTACATGTCCATAGGCCTGTACATAATAGGTGATTGAGTTATGTTTGTTTGAATTTGATTTGATTTATATTGTTGTTGGATATGTTATCTGGCTTTTATATTTCCGGTTATCCCGCCCTGGGCTGTCCAGTTGGTGGGCCGTGACATATCACCTGCCCCCTTGTGGTGCAGTTCAGTTGGGGTTCCCAGTTTTTATTTTGCACAAATATTTTTTGTACGTTTTTAGGTCAGGGATTTGTCTTTCTTTCACCGTTTGCGCATTCCATGCCTTGGCAGCCATTTCCAGTGTGCTCCTTTCATGGGCTTTGATCTGGCTTCTGGTCTGCCTTAGTAGTGGTGCCTTGCTTGCTCTGGTGTCCCTTAGTGGTTGGGTTAGACGCTTAATGTCTTGGCTATATCCATATGCTAATGTTTTTAGGTGGATTATCCTTCTGTTTTCTAGTAGCTTTACTTTAGTTCTTTTGTGTAGGTCATAAGTGGGGTGTAGTTTGTCTACTTTCAGGCAGATTTTCAGGGCCCTATTTTGTAGTATCTGCAATTTTTTAAGTATCTCTTTTTTAGCACCCATGTAGATTACATCCCCATAGTCAAAGTAGGGGAGTACCATGCCTTTGAAGATTTTTATTGACATATCTTGTGTCATATAGTTTCTTAGTTTAGCAAATAGCCATAGTTTGTGATTTACTTTTTGTATGATTTTTGTTACACACAGATTGTAGTTTAGCTGGCTATCTAGTTCTAGGCCTAGGTATTTGTAGTGATTTACACTTTCCAGTGTTTGGTTTCCTAGTGTGCATTGTAGGTTTCTTCCTGTGATTGCTGTATGTGAGAAGAGTACAGTTTTAGATTTATTTGCATTGATGGTTATTTTATTGGACTCACACCAGCCATCCAGTTTTAGCAGGAGGTTGTTCAGTTTGGTTGCTACCTCCTCTACTGTGCTTCCTTCTGCATATACAACAGTGTCATCCGCATATAGCTGGAGACATTCTGTCTCCAGCCATTTTTCTAGGTCGTTTATGTATAGTATAAATAGTAATGGTCCCAGGACTGATCCTTGGGGTACACCACAGGTGACAGTTTGTTGGTCTGAGAGTGTACCATTTACGTTAGTTTTTTGCTGCCTGTTGTTTAGGTAGCATTTTATCCACTTTATTGATTTGGATTTAATGCCCATGTTGTTTAATTTTCTTATTAATATGCTGTGGTCTACAGTGTCAAAGGCTTCGCTGAAGTCGATGAAGGCCGCTCCAACTAATTTCTTTTGGTTCAATGATGCCAGCACATCACTTGTTAGGTTTGCTATTGTTTTTGATGTGGAGTGTAGTTTTCTGAAACCTCCTTGCCTCTTGTTTAGTATATTGTTTTGCTTTTTGCTGTCCTCACAGCTTTAAGGGAGTTTTTTCTGGCAGTATTATAGGCCCTTTTATCCTCTGGGTCTTTAGTATGTTTCACTTTGTCACCTAGCTTTCGTTTTGTTGCGATATGCGATAACAGTTCCCTCTCTACCCATGGGTCTTGGTTTCTCTGTATTTTTAGTTTCTTTATGGGACACATTTCATCTAATGATTGTTTTATTTCTGTGACAATGTTATTCCAGTAGATATCAGTGTCATCTCTGTCTGTTGTGAGGTTGTCTATATTTTCATATAGGTGGTTTTTTAGTGTTTCTTTTGAGTAGTTTTTTAGGGATCTGCCCATCTTATATTTATATTGGCTTGTGCTTTTGAGTTTTTTCCTCGTTACATATATTAGCTCATGGTCACTTATACCCCAGCTTCTAGTGCCCCATTTTGTGGCATGGTTTGAGTTGGTTAGTATTAGGTCAATTGTTGAGCTATTGTTTCCTAGTCTTGTGCTGTCTGTAATAAGTTCTTGTAGCCCTAGGATTTTGATAGTGGTTTGTAGCATTAGTTTATTTTTGTCTTTGCTACTGTAGTTTATGTTGAAGTCCCCTAGCACAAAGATTTCTGCATTTGTTAGTTTTCTCACTGCATTTATGCTTTTGTCTAGAGTTTCAAGGAATGTTTCAATATCCCCGGACGGTGGTCTCTAGAGGCTTGCTATGGCTATGTTAGCATGCTTCTCGTTTTTTATTAGGCACCATAGTAGCTCCAGGTGTTCATTTGAGTTTTTTGCTATTTTTAGGGCCTCAGTGTCTAGATTTTTTGAGGTTTTGCAGTAGATTGCAACACCTCCACCCTTTTTTGTTTGGTTTGCTATGTTAATTTGCTGTCTGTCATTACATACAATCCTATATCCTTCTATGTTGAGGGTGTTGTCTTGATGTCTGTCAGTGAACCATGTTTCTGACAGTGTTAAAACATCAAGATTTTCATTTTGTAGGTGCATTTTTATTGAAAAGAGTTCCAGGAGGGGGGGGGGCCCGCTGGCATTTCACTTTCTACTCTTACTCTGTTCATGTCTATGGCTTGCTGGTTGGTCACCATAGAGCAAATAGACACGGTCCTTTGACTCAACTCTCCTCATTTATCTTTCCTATAATCTACCCTTTTTTTTCTCCCAGGCATACTCCTCCCTCTGACCAGGGGAGTTGTGTGCTTGGGTGGGGCCCTGTACCTTAACGTTTTCTCTCGCTTTGTTCTCATTGCTGGAACCACCACTGCACCCATCTTTACCCACCCTTCCTCGAAACCCTTGCTGCTGTCAACTGGATACAAGTGCCAACTACCGCTCAACTCCCGCCGGACCGAAGAGATTCGGGGCCGGCTCAACACTTCGCCATTACAATGTTGTAAAGATGTCCCCAGCTTCTACAACACTCCCTACTGAAGTTTAGTCTTCAATTAAAGATCGGTCCGATTTATTGGAGCCTCTCTATTAATGTTGCAGTTCTGCAACCAGTAACCGTCGTAACGTTACCAACCACCCGCAAAGCAGTTAAAATATCGTGTAAATACCAGCATCTCGACAACAACACACGAGGCTATAGTATATGACAATGTCACGGTGTGGTAAGTTTAGTGCGTATATCTATTTCTCTATCAACCATTCTTGTGTTCCCGCGTCGATTAACTTGAGTACGCTACGCGAGGCACCAAGGCGCATACCACCGAACCAGTTACCATAACCGAATCGCTTAGTTGTATGCCTATCTAGTTCCGATTCCTATTATATGTGTAAATAAAATAAATATCGGTGTACCTAACACACCATGGACTTTGTATTAAATGCGTTAGCCGTGTGTGCACCGTACCTTTGCCCCCGTAAACAGACCTACCAAGATTTGGCAAGAGCCTGAAGAGCAACACCAGTTTTTTTCCCTTTCGTAATGAAAGCCTAAGCTAGTAAAAGGAGTAGGCCCTACTTAGGCTACGTATGTGTGTATTATTGCACCCCACCACAGACCTAGTATATTTTAATTTAAACTAGGGGGGTTATGAGTTTTAGATATTTTATTTATTTTGTCAGACAGAAATCGGTTATCAAATGCATATGGGGTATCAGGACAACAGAAAAGAAATACTTTGTGTAATATATATATATATATATATATATATATATATTTAAAAAAGAATCTCTGGTGGACTGGACACCTCATGAGGATGTCATCAGACAGGCTACCAAAGCAGATCCTCTATTCTCAACTGTCTTCTGGTTACAGAAAGAGAGGGTGCCCTCGTCTCCGGTTCAAGGATACCATCAAGAGAAACCTGAAGCTGAGAGACATTAAGACCGACTCATGGACGCAACTCTCACAGCAGAGAGCTAAATGGAGAGCGGCAGTCAAGTAATGAAAGCAGTCTTTGTCGCATCGCGACCGACAGCATGATGATGATGATATAATATATATATAATATATATATATATATTATATATATATATATATATGTGTGTGTGTGTGTGTGTGTTTGTGTGTGTAAATGTGTATAGGAATAGTTCATTGTTATGCGATTAATATTATTATTATTGTATTTCGTCAATCTCGTCCCAACCCATTCCGCTCATGTATTTGCGGCGTTCCAAGTGGGACGGTGACGGCGCCACTGCGACACGGGTGTCATATATAGACCAATCCTTGGCACATACCCATTGCTAAAATAGTATTTGCTTACATGTGTCCTCTAATGCTAACCTTAACTCAAAGCCTTTGATTATTGGCCAAATGTTTCTCATACATATTTAAAAAGCAAAGCCATTTTCTTTCTGGTGTGGGGGCGAGAGAATTGTTAATGGAATTTAGATTACAAAATTGCAATGGATAAAATTATTATATTCATACAATTTGTCTCTGTGATATAGTTGGCACAATTGTAGCGTACACAGATTACATAATCTATTGATGATAAGCCATATTATTATTATTAAATGTTGAAATCTTCCTACAAAGAAGCCTCACTGATGATTCAATTTTAATCACACTTTTTCAAAACAATTTAAAAGCTCAAAATACTATGGTGAACACGGTAACAGTATTTGGATTAATTAACAAACACCAGTTATAAATACTTCTAATTAATGTTGAATACAAAGGACACACCCTTGACCTCAGCATGCCAAAAGCCTCATAGTTATAGTGCCAATCCCAATCACTAATTCAGCTGGCAATGTTTAGTCTTCACCGGAAGTGTAGGAGTCATCTAAGGGTTGGCACTGCTTAGTTTGGAGCAGGTGATCAGTTCGAAACTACGACCTCCCGTGCGTGAAGCCAGTTAGCGCTATTAACCATTTGGCCACCACCAGTGACCGACTCAGTAAGAGCACAGACTTCCCGTATGGAAGGTCGGATGAGTCAAACCAATGACTTACCAAATTGATACTAATCTTGTCACTCCCTAGCCCAGCACTCGACATTACCGGGATAGTGCAAGGACTGATTAGCTCAATATCAGGATAACGTGGCTGAGTGAGATATTGGGACATGGTGTTCGCAGCCTGATTTCCCAGCGGGCAGCACTATAATATAAAGTTTCCATGATTGTGCACTGTCACAAGTCGGTGCCCGTCCTGATAAAACCTTAAATGTTGCCAGGACATAAAACTCCAAAAACCAACCAACATGATTTCCCAGTAGGGCAGCACTATAAAGTGTCCATGAGTGCGCACTGTCACAAGTCGGTACATATTCTAATAAGACTTTGGATATTGCTAGGATGTAAAACCCCAACAAACGAAAACAAACAGACAAACCTCCCTCCGAAATGTATATATTTGGTTTGACTCTGTCAGGGATCACACCCCCCCCCCCCCATCCCCCCACCCCAAACCACCTTTGTTACTTCTTCAATTTATCGTGAATGATCTGACGTAGTGCTTATCTGGTTAATTTGTATTACTTGAACAAACAGATGTAGGCCTAGTTGTGATCAAAACAAGATAAGAATAATAATTTCTTTTTAGAACATCTGTAACCTTTTTAACACACCTCGCCACCTCAAAACTAAACAAAATCAAAACCCAAAAAACAATGACAATAAACTTACATATCTACTAAATAAACATTCACAAAACACACATATATATAGCCTATACAAACCACCAGGGCCCGTATTCATGTAGTGGTGCCAGGAGTAGCCGGTGCTACACACTATCTCTGGGGTAGCTATCCGCGGCTAGCGGCGGGTTGGAGAAATAGGTCAAGTCGTATTCACCAATGTCCAAGCCGCCGTGGATAGCTAACCGTGAGTTTATTTATAGATTTGGGAATTCCCTCGATTTGACAATATGAATAACGCCGCCAATGCGGCGGGAGTGTTAATAACGGTTCGATTTTAGGGCAGCGTTAATATCGCTTCGAATTTAGGGTTAATTTGATGAAATTTCACTTATTGCATATTTAATTCTGTCAAATATGATTGCATTGAATAGATTTGGGTCTAATATATCGGCAGGGGGCACACTAACCAACGCGGCTAGCAGTTAAACTAGATTTGAAACCAGGGTAGCTTAGCCTAGGTTACGGTCGGCGGTTAGCGCTGGCACCAGCACATGAATACAAATTTTCCACCGATAGCCGGGTGGAGCTACCCTAGCCGCAGTTAAGGCCCTGGCACCAGCTCATGAATACGGGCCCAGAATATTGATACACTTTACTGGGGATTTAATCCCGAAATAGATTAGATAAAAGATTCACCTCTGCTTAAATCCGAGCAAAAAATGCTTCAAATAGGAATTAACTGTGGAGGTGGTGGTTCCAGTGCATAGTGTTTATCTATATTGATTTAAAGTTGAGAAATTGGTAGAGATGGAGAAAAAAAACCACCCATGTGGCGATCACAGAAAGATCTCGATTCGAGTTTTAGAGTCTATTAATCTACACGAATTCATCGATTCTTTATTAAAAAAATAGTGGTTGAATATAAAGATGTAGTTGAAGAATATATTTTGCTTCTTAGATTAAGAATTTAATTGGGAATTTCATTTACCCAGCCTTCCGACATTTTTTCTAATGGCTTGACCAGCAGCCCTTTCTGGGAGACGGTTGTTGTAGAAATAGTTTATTCATTGAATAAAGTCTTTTGTCAGCGCCGTGGCACTGGTCTTCCAGCCATGTGATAATAGAGTTATTTACAATAGAGTTATTTACAATAAGAAGAAGAATGTCTCTTGATACTTGTCGCTGCTGATGACAATATGTAGTCTGATATTGTCATCAGCAGCGACAAGTATCAATTTGATAAGTCATTGGTTTGACTTGACCCGGAACCGAACTCCCGATCTCCCACACGCGAGGTCCGCGCTCTACGGATTCGGCCACCGCGCCCTGTGCGCAGCACGATGGCGCATGCGCGTTGAGCAAGCAGTCTTGCCAGCAGGCATGACCTTTTCACACCTTCCACCCACCGCGGTGCATGCCGGGCCATTTGAGGTTTATGTAGGCGCGCTGTTGGACCTGTACAGTTTCTGAGTGACATATAGGGAGGTGAACAGATCTTGCCAAAAGCATTTGAATGGTGGCCCCTGGTCTCAGTTAGTAGACACGGCTTGTATTCAATGCCTGCAATGTGTGCAGCATGCGGTAGAGATCACAGCGAAGTAACTGGTGGTTGGATGGACACTAGATGCTTATATAGTTGCATAGGCTTACTTGCTCTCATAAAGGTGTTGATTTAGATGGAGACCGCAAAAACGATGTGAGTATACAGCGTCAACTTTAACCATGCGAACCAATCAAACTTAAGCAAGACACTGGCCTTAACTACAATGCTATATATATAGTTTATTGTTTGTTGGGGTTTTATATCCTGTTAACATCTAAGGTCATATCAGGATGAGTACCGACTTGTGACAGTGCACACTCATGGTGACTTTCATAGTGCTGTAGCACTGGGAGATCAGGCCGCCAGCACAATGACTCGATTTCCCATTCAGTCACATTATCCTCTGATACTGAGCTGACCAGTCCTTGTCCTAATCTAATACCACCAGGCAAGGTAGCGACAAGTATCAATTCTGTAAGTCATTGGATTAACTCTGTCGGGTTTTCGAATTCCCAGCCTTCCATACGAGAACGCCCGAACCATGGCCGCTAGTTACATCCTCACCAAGACCTTCACGAGGGCCCTGTCGGCCAACCTGGAGTTCGAAAGGCGGCTGTCGCTAAGGCAGAACTCACTAGAAGTGGAGAAGCGACACGCTCGCAGTGAACTCAACTCGCAGATCATCACACTGCGCGAGGCCCTCTTCAACATTCGGGCACGCACTCCGACTGTGGCCAACGGCGGCGAGCAGGACGCGAGCAGCTCACCGGCACACAAGAGGGCGGCCCGCGGCGCGAGGGGGCCAGCCTCGGGGAGCCGGTACGGCGGCAGGGAAGGGAACCCCAGGGCACCGGCCCCCGTCCCCGTCACTCACGGCGAGAGCCTGGTCCTCAGAGGCGGCGCAACAACCGCCACTGACACCACTGGGGAGACATTGACCTCCGTGTCCAGGGGCTTTGACCCGGCTAGATCAACGGCATTTAAGTTGGCTCGGAGCAGACCCGGAACGCCGCCAAGAACGCCGCCAAGAGGCGACGGGGTTCACTTGGTCTTTGGGAAGAGGAGCCGCCAGGGTGGAGAGGCAGATAGGAGAGGAGTCCAGGATGGTGGTAGAGGTGTGACTGTCGCTACCCCTAGGAACAGACAGAGGGTTAGTCTCCGCTTGGTAGCTAGGTCTGGGACTGGTGAGAACCATCATGCTGGTGATGATGTGGCTGCTGGTGATGCTGACGATGATGATGTTGACAAAGATTCTCTAACCAGGCAGTCAGCACAGGATGTTGCAGTGAGACGCAGAGTGAATCTCCCAAGCGCACTGCCCAGGAGCGGTGTAGGTGTAAGGAGGGCGGTTCTCTCCGCTCACACCACCAAGAACACCGCAGCTCTGCCAGCGACCTCCAAAAGCACTGTCCATGGGAGGAGGACTGTCACCAGTCACGTGGTCTCACCGCCGATGGCGTCTCAGAGAGCCTTGCTGAGGCCATCGACAGCCTATGATCCGCCTAGGGGGGGATCTAATCCGAAAGGCAGTTACCGTCCTGCGGAGTCAGCTGCTGGTTTGGGCAGCTTCACAGATCCAGAGTCACCGCAGAAAGCCAGCTGCAGAACCAACATTGCAGCCACGAAGATGACGATGAAAAGGACTGGCGCATCTACAGGCTCGGTTGTCCTGATTGTCGGTAATCACCCATCAACAAAGGCAGCATCCGACGACGTGAAGCAAAACGTCGCAAAGAGTGACCGGCCGCCCGTTGCCAGGTTGGAAACCAAGAGAACCAGGCCCTTCGCAAGAGTCAAGCACCCCTTCTTCAGATTGGACCCGTCCACTGAGAGACGCTTCGAACAGGTGGAAAGCATCCACCAATCGCTGCTCGACATGCAGCTGAACCGCGAGAAGCGGATGTCACGTGACGAAGAAGGAGCCAAGGAGAACGCAGCGTCACCGGAGCCAATGCCGGATGACAAGAAGAAGAATGTCTCGAATGACGTCAGCAAAAGCAACGTGGGTAAACCCAAACCCCAAACCCCGAAGCTCCACAGAGATGCTGCTGGTGCTGGCGATGCAAGCAGAAATGACAGAGACGCTGAATTGAAAGCTCCATCTGGGACTACATGTATGTCGGATGCGGAGTCTTGCATCGTGGATGTTAAATCTGGGGATCAAACCACAAAGCTGAAAAGGAGTGTGAGGGTGAAGGTGAAGGTGAAGGTGGGGGACCCGGGACCTACGTCTAGTCGGTACGTGGTTTACCAGGTGCAAAAGGAACCGATGAACATACCTGGAGTCTCCAGTAACCAGCTACGGGAGCTGGAGAAGTTCCATCTACTCATGATTCAGCATGACTCAATCAACCACACTGGCACACAGAAGAAGAATATCTGTTTTTAATATTCTGCATGTGCAGATAAGATACTTTGTCATATGTGAAAAGGAACAATTTCATTGTGATTAAGAACAGAATTTTACTTTATCATATGTGAAACAATGTTGCTATGATTAAGAACAGAATTTCATTTGATCATATATAAAACAATTTCATTATAAGTAAGAACACAATTTAACTTTTTCATACTTGAACCAATACATGATTTCCACGACTAGTACAACACCTGGTGATAGGCAATGACACTCGTGTTGTGGGTCGACAGTGTGTCACTGTGTTGTTTTACACTGATGATCGAGCTTTTCAATCAATCAATTAATAGAATACAGCTATAATTATCAAAAATGATTAAAAAATGGTAAGTATGTTTTCTCTATAAATCCACAATTGTGCCGAAAAGACTGGCAGTTGCTCAATATGAAGCCAGTGTTAACAGAGCCACCATTGTTAGGATTAGGGGAGGAGGAGAAGGTGGGGGAGGGAGGGGGGGGGCAGACATAATCCTGACATTGTTAGGATGGTGAAAAAACCTTTGACATAAATGGACCATCCTTCAGCTACCATTTTAATACTTCACTGTGAATATATATGGTCGGTGTGAAAGAACCACAGATCAATCACCAATAGTGTTAATACGATTACAGAATAAACAACCCACATTCTACAGACACAATAACATATGTTAGATTGAACAAATATTAATGCCATATTGATGGAGTTTTTTTCTGTTCAGGTATATTTGTCAGCCATAAGTATTGTTCCTATTTCCTATGCCTCACAGTGAATGTTCAATGTTGTGCTACAATTCAGGACACGAGACAGAACTACATAATATGGGAATTTATTGGACTAAGTTCAAAGAGCATCAGGTCAAGTTTCAATTGTTAGGTATAATGTTGATTCTCTACACGACCCGGCATTCAACCCTTGCGATTCGAATTGTCTTATAAGTAGGGTCGGGTGGGGCGGTGAGAAATGGTGGGTGGCGGTGGCAGTCAGGCATCTGGTTGGTGAGTGTCGTTGGTCCGGCGGCAGTGGGCGGAAGTGACGTCAGATATCGGTCACCAGGTACAGGCGGCGGCAGCCGGTGCATGCGCCGGTGTCACCACCAGAAGTTAGTGAAGTTCTGGCCACCTATGAATAAAAAGGGGGCGGGTCTGGTAGCGCTATAGGTCTAGGAATCAAAAGGGGGCAGCACTATCTGTCCCACCTCGGTCCCGAATTGCCCACGTTGCCAAAGCAACATGACCAATCGCTGTATATCTTACTGGTGTTACTGGTCCATAACTACTACCACAGAATAAGTCCACACACAGGGCCTGATGATGCCACGGTTTCATGACTGCTACTTAACCAATTACTTTATGCCTGAGGTGTCTATGAAAGGTTCAATTGATATGAGATTATTGCAAACGGAATACCAACCACTCTGAGACCACCCGTGGTCTTATGGCGAGGAACACAATCGTGACTAAGTCCGTATATATGTATATATATATATATATATATATGTACACATATACAGATTATATGGATTATAAATTATATTATGTAAATTTAATAAACTTAATTTATATATCCATTATTTGTATCAAAATTATATATATACATATCTATATACATATAATTTTGATTGATATGATTTATATATGCATTATTTGTTTCAAAATTATATATATAATTTTTATACAAATAATGCATATATAAATTAAATTAATTTAAATTACATAGTGTAATTTTAATCCATATAATTTGTATATGTTATATGCTTAAAAACGATATATGCATATCAATAGTGTGAATACACATAATTTAAATTTTATGCTTATATAAATTATATGTATACAAATAATATATATTATATCATTTTAGTACATATAATTTATATGCATATATAAATTATGTTTTTTTAATTATCTATATATATAATTTTAATACATATATATATTATTTAAATTATGTTTCAAAGTTACATATGCATATCTCAATTTAATATACATAATATAAAAAAAAAACTATTATTCAAATTATATTATATGATTTTAATAATATAATCTTTACATAAACAGATCCAGACGTCCTTTCAAAGTGGAAAATGGCGTGCGCACTTAGATTTGCCAAATCGCTTGCCAGCATTTATTTGTTGGGGTTTGGTGGGGTTTTACATGCTGGCAAATTCTAAGGTCATATCAGGATGAGTACCGACTTGTGACACTGTGCACACATGGTGGCACATGGTGGCTTTATAGTGCTGCCCCACTGGGAGATTAGACCAGCAGCACTCAGTCACATTATCCTGACACTGAGCTAACCAGGCCTTGCCCTATCCTAATAATGCCGAGCGCCGGGCTAGGAAGCGACGAGTATCTATTTTGTAAGTCATTGGTTTGACTCGACCGGGATTCGAACTCCCGACCTTCCGTATGGGAAGCCTTTGCTCTGCCGATTCTGCCACTGCGTCCGATTTCAGCATTTGTAGAACTTAGAAGTCATTGGTTTGACTCGACCGGGAACCGAACTCCCGACCTTCCGCATGGGAAGCTGCGCTCTACCCATACGTCCGACGCGCCGGTTTATGTAGCTCTTGTTTACGCAAGATTTTAATTTGCCGGGGTTTTCCCAATAGCTGCTTGTATATGTGCAGGGTCACACATACATAAGTGTATTATATATATATATATATATATATATATATATATATATATATATATAAATGTAATATATTAACAGCCAATGAACTCATATCTAAACCGGTGTGGCGTGCTCAGCCGTGTCCCGTGCTTAGCCGTGTACCTATACTCAAACTCAAGGCATTGTCAATGGTCGTAAGTCATTAACCTTATAAATTTAATATAATGTTTTTGGTAAATATGTTTTCTATATGTGTACCAAGCGATTTGTTTCTCGGTGGTATGGTTTTAGAGATATTTCACTTTTCCTGGATTTTCTGTATGAAAAATGCTCACCACCATTGACAATGCCTTGAGTTTGACGGTACGCGCAGTGCAAAACATTAGTTTTAATCAAAATTAATAGAAATCAAGAACCCTAACCTTATAAATCTAATATAATCTTTTTGGTGAAGATGTTTTCTGTATGTGTACCAAGCGATTTGTTAATAGTTTGTGTGGTTTTAGAGATATTTCACTTGTTCTGTATTTTCTGTATGAAAATTACTCACGACCATTGACAATGCCTTGAGTTTGAGTATAGGTACACTGCTGAGCATGGGACACGGCTGAGCACGCCACACCGGACGCGGTGGCGGAATCGGTAGAGTGCAGGCTTCCCTTGCGGAAGATCGGAAGTTCAATTCCCAATCGAGTCAAACCAATTACTTACCAAATTCATTCTTATCACTTCCCAGCATTGCGCTCAGGATGAGTAGGATAGGGCAAGGAGTGGTTAGCTCAGTGCCAGGATAATGTGACTAGGTGGGAAATTGGCTCATGACATCACTGGCCTGATTTCCCAGTGGGGCAGCACTAAAAAGTCGCCATGAGTGCGCACTGTCACAAGTCGGTACTCGTCCGGGTATGACCATAGATGTTGCCAGGACATAAAACTTCAGCAACCACCAACTGATATCTAATCAAATTAGTATATACATCTTCTAGCGTACGCCATACTGCTATATTAATTAACCATGTTTCAGCCTTTTTTATTCCATTTTATTCTCCTTTTAACAAAAACTTTAAAATCGGGATGCTCCCGCCCAAATCGGGACACTTGACAGGTATGATCTTGTAGTTCATGTTTATGTACTGACGGCAGTATGTGAGTTGGCAACGTGCCATGCGTAATCCCTCTTAATACAATATTGTGTTTTGGAAATCATCATGCGTTGGACTAATCTAGCGATGTGTTTGATGATCAAGAGTCCTTTACTTGTTTTGGCGATTATCGGCAGTTTGATGAAGATACACCTGCGGTATTTTAGAATGATGTTGCATGAATAAATGTTTAAATTGTAGATGAAAGTGTATTGAGGTAGGTTCTCCCTACTCGAACCTTGGAACTGAAGAAGCAGTTTGTTTTGTTGGAGTTTTCCGTCTTGGCAACATCTAAGGTCATTTCAGGACGGGTACTGACTTGTGAGAGTGCACACTCATGCTGATTTCATAATGCTGCCCAACTGAGAGACCAGACCGCTGACACCATGCCCCGATTTCCCCCTCTCATTCACTTGCCCTATCCTAGTAATGCCAAGTGCCAGGCTAGGAAGCGACAAGTATTAATTTTGTAAGTCATTGGTCTGGCTCGACCGGGATTCTAACTCCGATCCTTCCATATGAGAATCCTGCGTTCTACCTATTCGGCAACTTGGTCCAGTCGCTGAAGAAAGGTGCAAATATCAGATTTTTATTTCACCAAAAGGTCGGTCGCTGGTCATGAACTAACTCTGAGGCATATGTGTTATTAGGGCCGTAGACAGTGGAGGGGTGGGTAGGGAGAAAGTTTCCCCCCAACCACCACCCCCACCCCCAACCCCAACCCCCAGCCCCCACATAAACCCCCCCCCCCGCCCAAAAAAAACAACACAACCAGTATGTAACCTCCGTGAAATGGATGGGAATGGCGTTCTCTATGGCAGAGTGGTTAGAGTGTCTGACTTTTTTCTAGGTCAGACTCCTAATCTGAGGGTCGGTGGTTCGATTCCCCATGCTCCCAGCTCTGCCAATTTGGATTTCCACCGCTGTGTATAACTTACAGCGTCATCAAAGGCCGGTTGCTCTCATACCATGTCTATGTGGTGTGGGAGGTTAAAAATCCCTTGGGTCGGTAAAAGTGTAGGCTCGGGCTTTCTATCGACCAGCAGTGGAATGAGGAAGACCAATCGTCTATGACTGAAATTTCCCCTGCTTAAACAACTAATGGACCAAAAAACAAACAAAAAACCTCTAGATAAAAGTTGTTTCCTGATGTGGGGCATACACCACGGACCGTCCCTCGTGCCTCATGTCTTCGGCACTGGTTCGTTCCAAAAATGTATTCCCCCCCCCCTCCCACACCACACTAAACAAATCTTATAGCCCCAAGCAACAATTCTTAGCTATAACCTTGTTTATGTGACATTAAAGCTGCATAGTCCGATGAAGCATCAAATTTTCAAAACCAATTATCTAGATTTGATTCTACATATTTAGCTGAGATACTGTTGCACTTATTAAGTATTTGTCACCACGTAGAAGGGAATACTGTGGCAATTTAATACACTATGTTTCTGCAGAAGCCTGCTTATGCTGTCAGAGTTTAGGTTAGATAAAACATTCACCCTGTACTGACAGTATATGGGTGAAAACCGACCCATTAGAAAAGCTGGCAAAGAATTTTGACATGCTGGGGAAATTAATTGAGTGAATGATGTCTTAATTTAAGAAGCAAAATGTATTCTTTATATATGTTTTTATATTTACCCGCTACCTTTGAGTTGAAAAATATAATAAAACATCTAGTTTAATAAGATTTAAAAGTGAAATCGACGGCGTTATATGGCCACCATCTTGTCTTTTTGCATTCTCTCCTATTTCACGAACTCTGTGCCGATATAAGTAACCATTTTATACTGGAGGCAGGCATTCTACTTCCTGTTCCATACTAAAGCTATTTTCGCCCGTATTTACACTACGTTGTCATTCACCCATGTACTACAAGTCCGGGGTGAATCTTTTATCTAAGTCTTGGTGTGATTGCCAAAACTAAATTTTACATGTAAGCACTTCAAATAGCCATTTAAAGTGAAAGGTACTTCAAACAAAAGTAAGGTAGATAGATCAATCAATTTAATATATTTATCTGAAAATAACTGTACAGAAACTCACAATCATCGGACTATGCAACTTTAACTACTCGGCTCTAGGGCCGTGTTCGATTAACACGACCCGGGCGACTCGGGTCACCCGAGTCGTCAGAATTTCAAATCGAAAACCGCGAGTGGAGTCGATAAATACACGTGCCGTGTGCAAACCGACCAGACCCCAGTAACCCACCTCTTGGCTGGGGTTGGCTAGGAGCGATGACGTCACATTTGTGCTGACACCTGTAGGATAAAATGTGTTTTTTTATCCCTTTTTTGTTGTAATAATGAAATATAAATATAACTAAACTATACAATCATAAAATACTTTAAATCCTATTTCACTTTAGTTATATCGGCTATTCCAAACAAAAAAACACACGCTAGGTGGCAGCCACACACATGTTTGCTTGGCCCATCCCGTTTATAGCCCTGTCACACTACGACGTTTCCCCCGGCGCGCCACCAACGCGCAAGATATTTGCTAGGGCTCGAGACACGTCCAACTTTTCGGCGTTTTGGAAGAAAATTCGACGGGTTGCAGCGTTCTAGTAGCGTGTTGGTGGCGCGTCTGTAACGCCCCCTCCAACGCGTCGCCGCACGCCGAAAGTTTTGCGCAAGCACAAAACGATCGGCGCGACCCGACGCGCGGCGAGGCGCAGCGACGCGCGCCGACGTGTCCATTCACACTTTGCTATCACTCAACGTGTACCGGCGTGTACCGACGCGCCGGTAACGCGCGCGTATCGCTTCCCGACGCGTGCCGACGTTTCACCCAAAAAGGCAACACGTCGGCGCGCGTTGGTGAGAAACGTCGTAATGTGACAGCCCCATTAGTTTAATAATTACTTTTTACTAGCTGAGCTGTCCCATAATTTGACACTACATGACAGCTATGCAAATGTTTGCTTGATGCCGTCCCGTTTAGTTTGACTACTTACTTTTTACTAGCTGAGTTGGTCCCTAGTTTGACGCTAGGTGGCAGGCATACATATGTTTGCTTTGCACGATCTCGTTTAGTTTGACTACTTAATTTTTACTAGCTGAGTTGTTCCATAATTTGACGCTAGGTGGCAGGCATACACATGTTTGCTTTGCACTGTCCCGTTTAGTTTGACTACTTAAATTTTACTAGCTGAGTTGTTCCATAATTTGATGCTAGGTGGCAGGCATACACATGTTTGCTTCGCACTGTTCCGTTTAGTTTGACTACTTAATTTTTAAAGTTCCATAGTTTGACACTAGGTGGCAGCCAAACACGCGTTTGCTTGGCACCATTCTGCTTACTTTGACTACTTACTTTTTATTAAGTATTAGCAGAGTTGTTCCATAGTTTGACACTAGGTGGCAGCAGTAGTTGAACGAGACGCCAGGTGAGACGTGAAGATTCATTCTTTTTTCTTTTTCTTCTTGAAGATTTATACTGCCTATCATGGATAAGTCTGAATAGACTTGTTTTCACCATTAGACAGTTGGTCGATAGAAAGCCTGAGTCTACACTTTTACTGACCCAAAGGATTTTTAACCTCCCACACCACATAGACATGGTATGAGAGCAACTGGCCTTTGATGTCGCTGTAAGTTATACACAGCGGTGGAAATCCAAATTGGCAGAGGGGGACCTTCAGATTATGAGTCCGACCTAGAAAAAAGTTAGACACTCGAACCACTCCGCCACAGAGAACACCGCCACATTCTTGACCTGGTTGGCAGTTCCTGTGTCGCTATCGTTGAGTGAGTAGATGGACAAGTATATACAGTGAAACCCTGTTATAACGCGATCATTGGGGTCCATAGAATGTCGTTACAAAAACAGCGAGATCACGCTAAATCGAGGTTTGGTTTATTGAATTACATTTAAATGAATGAATTTTTGTTTTTGTTGGTACATTAGTCGCTTAAAGCTAAGATTCCTTACACGTGGTATGCAGTATGTGGTATGCGGTATGCGAATGCGAATGCGGCAAAAAATCGAAACGCCTTGAAGTCAATGGGCTACATTCCTTACACGCGGTATGCGAATGTGAATGCGAATGCGGCAACTCGATCAGTCCTTGTAGCGATCGGTGTGGCATGCGGCATGCGGCACGCGGTATGCGAATAGAAACCTCAGTGGCACGTGTCCATTAGTTTTAGACGAGGAGAGGTGACTGATCATTACGGAATGGTCACACACAGGGGTGCAGAGGGGAAACATATGGTAGTGGTGGTGGTGGGGTTATGGGTTGGTAAAAATGCTACCATAGCCACAGAAATATGAATACTTATCTATAATTTGGTAATTATAAAGGTAGGAACCCCCATGTGACGTACCAAGAGGTGCATAGATATAAATGCCATATTAGGTCATATAGAGTGCAGTATGGAGTAAACTTGTTTATTTTTATTTTTTAAATATAGCCAGTTGTGTGCCGCATGCCGCATGCCGCATACCACATAGAAGGAATCCTCCCATTCGCATACCGCATGCCGCATGCCGCATACCGCATAGAAGGAATCTTAGCTTAAGCAGGGGAAATTTCAGTCGCAGATGACAGGTCTTCCTCCTACCTTTGCTCCTTGCCCTATCCTAATAATGCCGAGCATCTGGCTAGGACTTAAAAATTGGTACTTGTCGCCTCCTAGCCAGCCACTGTCTGTAAGGAATGTGTATGCATCTATTGTATCACTTCAGTTTATTGTAAACACACCTTGCAGAGAGTTAAAATAAAAGAATTGAAAAAAAAAATTGAATTGATATTAGGATAGGGCAATGACTGGTTGGCTCAGTGTCAGGATAATGTGACTGAGTGGGATATCAGGTCATGATGCTGGCGGCCTTGTTTCCCAGTGGGGCAGCACTATAAAGTCGCCATGAGTGCGCACTGTCACAAGTCGGTACCCATCCTGATATGACCTTAGATGTTGCTAGGACGTAAAACAACAACAAACAGACAACAAACTGTCTCAGGAACAGGGCTGGGGGAGAAAGGAGGCATTTCCCACCATCTCTATAGGCAGTGATCGATGCCGACATGCACAAAGGTTCAAGGTTTCTTCTCTTGTTATTTTTATTATTATTATTATTATTATTATTATTATTTGGGGGAGGGTGCATAATGATGTTCTGAATGGATGTGATTACAAAACTAACAAAAAACAAACAAACCAAACGTGTGCCTTATAACACATCCGCCAACTTGGTTATTTATAGTTGTGTTCCCCCAGGGGACTGTCATACACAGACAGACACACATATATATATATATATATATATATATATATATATATATATACACTATGTTTCTGTAAGTTTACTAACAGAAACATAGGACCTAGTTTTGTTGGACTAGGTGCCTATAGGCACACCAGCCTAGTCCAACAAAAGAAACCAATGTAATACACATATATGTGACACACACACACACACATATATATATATATATATATATATGTGTCTGATAAACACACACACATATATATATATATATATGTGTGTGTGTGTGTGTTTGACATATGTATATATATATATATATATGTATATATATATATATATGTACATATATATATATATATATATATATATATATATACACTTCCACTGCAAACCCAGGGTTTACTTCCTTCCAACATCACGATGCAAGACATTCCAACCGAAACTTTGCACTCGGAAGTTGTTAGCAATCACTTACACAAATATTGTTCCCACTAAATTCCCCGAAAAGATTGCTTCTCTAACCAAGTGAGGCTTGGGCATTTATATATGACAGACATGGTCCGTAGTCTGTGCTCATGTAGAGCAGTCGTTATTACCTATTCTCCTCTTTATATATAATATTTATGGATTCACAATAAGTAATAACTGCTATTCACGATTCCCGGCCGTGCTGATATGACCTTAGATGTTGCTAGGACGTAAAACAGCAACAAACAGACCATTGCCGGTGTCGCAGTTTCCGCCGTCCACCAGTTTCCGCGGTACGCCTACACTCAAATGCATTGTCAATGGCCGTGAGCAATCTTCATACAGAAAAAGTGAAATATCTCTAAAACCACACCACCTAGAAACAAATCGCTTGGTACACATATAGAAAACATCTTTACCAAAAAGATTATATTAAATTTATAAGGTTAGGGTTCTTGATTTCTATTAATTTAGAATAAAACTAATGTTTTGCACTGCACATACCGTCAAACTCAAGACATTGTCAATGGTCGTGAGCAATCTTCATACAGAAAATACAGAAAAGGGGAAATTAGTGGTTTCAGCCAATCAGAGCTCTTCTTTTCAATTTCAAATGGCTGCACCCTATGGAGGCTGCCATTTTCTAGGCACCTGCCAGCTAAAGTCGTTCAAAGTGTAACGTCAGGAATTTCTCCGAAGTGCCTCCGAGGCGGTGTTGGGCTGGTGGGGTGGTTGTGGAGCTCTGGTGTGTATGGTGGTGGAGATGTGGTTGTGGGTGGAGGGGTATGGTTGTGGGGTGGAGTGGATATGGTTGTTGGGTGGTGGGATAATTTTGGGGGTGGTGGTGGGTGTCTGTAATATATGCATAAAAGACATCCAGGTACTTGTGGAGAACAAAGGATATGTAAATGAGATGACGTCATAGACAGAGGGTGCCGGCGGTTCAGGACCCTGGAGGTGAATAAAGCATTCAGTATCCAGAAGTCAAAGTGTTCAGACGATGTACTTTTACATGGTGTCAGATGAGGAAGAATGACGCTCGCTAACACACTGCCGGGTCTCAGGCCGCCAGGACACCTCATCCTCGGCAACAATGCAAGATCGAACTGGAAGACATGGATAAGAGCATATGATATATATGCCACGGCGTCAGGTGTCGTAACGAAGACATGACGAGTACAATGCTGTATCTTTCTTCATGACGCCGGCGAAGAAGCGCAAAAGGTCTTTGCCAATATGTCCATCGTGCTCGCTGAATGTGACAAGATCGGACCACTCACCGATGCATTTCAAGCATATTGTACTGGTAAAAGTAACTTAATAATAACACGCTACCGTTTTGATTCTCATAATCAAGCTACTGGGAACATGTCCACATATATTACTGCGTTAAGAGACCGAGTGAAAGACTGCGAGTATGGACAGGTGGAGGAGTTGCTGTTGTCCAATCTGTTAGTGGCTGGCGTAAAAAACACGAATTTGAGAAACAAAATGCTGCAAACAGCTGATTTGACATTGGAAAAGCGCATAAACATGTGCGAGCTCAGTGAGTTCAGTTCTGATCAGTTGGAGGCCAAAAAATCAGATGTTGAAGTCAAAGAAATCGATTTTCTAAATAGATATGCGACTGCACGTACCGGTGCACCAGTGGTTCATCCGTCTGGGCCGCCATCTTGGAAGCCGCCATCTTGGAAAGCTGGCAGCACCGGTGCAGGCGAGTTCAAGATCCGATGTCAGAACTGCGGCTACGAACACCACCAGGGAGTCTGCCCAGCGAAAGGCAAGGCTTGCATTGCCTGCAAGAAGATCGGGCACTTCGGAAAAGTCTGCCAGAGCAGACTGGGCAGAGTCAACGAATTGACCGTGGGAGACCCTGACCCTCACAATGCTGAGCAAGACCCGGATCCGACGGAAGTTAATGTGTTGACAATGGATCTGTTTGTTGGTGTCATCGACCGCAGCGCAGAAACGGATGAGGAACTCTGGTATGTGACTGTCCGAGTGAACGGTCATCCAGTCAAGTTCAAGCTCAACACGGGGTCAGAGGCGAAGATGCTGCCAAGGAACATCTTAGACAGAGTTGCACCCGGGCAGCTGATGAGCACCCACTGACTTTTTCGGGGCATCGGATCACCCCAGATGGTGAGGCAGTACTCGGAATCGACGGCAGAGACTTCACATTCCAAGTGGTGCGGAACTGCCAGCCCATATTGAGTAAGCAGGCTTGTGTTGTGTTGAACTTGTTGACGCGCGTCGACAAGGTGCAATCTAGTGTGCCGACGAACATTTCCACCCCGAGCGACAACAACAGTTCGCGAGCTGAACATCTGGTAAGCAAATACGAAGACGTTTTTCAAGGTTTAGGTCTAAAAAAATCAAATACTATCATTCATGTTGATAAATCTGTACAACCTGTTGTCGACCCGCCGAGGAGGATGCCATATGCAATTCAGGACAAGGTACACAACAAGCTTAAGCGTATGGTCGAAATGGGTGTAATTGTTGAGCAAGATGAGCCCACTGAATGGGTTAATTCCATAACAATCGTAAAAAAAACCTGAATAAGAGAACGATCTGTCTGTATCCAACTAAGTTGAACAAAGCTATCAAGAGAGGCCCATTTCCGACCAAAACCATTGACAAAATTATAGCTAAGACAGCTAATGCACAGTATTTCTCAGTGTTGGGCGCCATGACAGGGTATTGGCAGATAGAGTTAGACTATGAAAATTCACTGTTGTGCACATTTAATATTCTGTGGGGCCGGTACAGGTACACCCGTCTGTCTTTTGGCATCAAAACAGCCGGTGACATTTTTATTCAGGAGATGCACCGTGTCATGGGCGATCTACCCGGTATCGGTATAGTTACGCACGACATTTTGGTATTTGGGTCAACTGTGGAGGAGCTCAAGGACAGCCTCAGGGCAGTGCTGGGCCGAGCTAGGTCGGTAAATCTTAAGTTAAACGAGTCGAAATCTTTGTTCTGCAAAACTATAGTAAAGTATGTAGGTCATCAACTTATCCAACAAGGAGTGAAGCCAGATCCAGACAGAATACAGGCGATCGTAGACATGCTAGAGCCGCGTGACAAACAAGGCGTGTAGAGGTTCCTGGGCATGGTTGGGTATGTGCACAAGTTCATACCAAACATGTCCGAGATTGTCAAAGCACTGTGAACGCTCCTCCCGAAAGATGTCGTGTGGCACTGGCAGAGCGAACAACAAGTTGTGTATGACAAACTCAAAGAAAAGTTGAGAACTACTCCTTTGTTAGCGTACTATAATTTCGAGAAACCCATTGTTATTCAGGTAGACACTTGTCAGTCGGGGTGAGGGGCTGTATTAATGCAGGAAGACAAACCAATCGCACTTGCATCTCGTGCGCTCAACTCAGTGCAGTGTGGATATGCTACTATCGAGAAAGAAATGCTCACCATATGTTTCGGATGCCAGAGGTTTCATGACTATATCTTTGGCAAGGAAGTTCAAATTCAAATGGACCACAAACCATTGGTGGCGATAATGCAGAAACTGATACATAAACTGTTGGCGCGAATGCAAAGGATGCGAATGTGTTTGCAGAACTACAACGTCAAGTTGTGTCACGCTAAGGGTTCTCTGATGTTCTTTGCAGACACGTTGTCCCGAGCGCACAGTGCCAATGTAGGTGACACTGACCTATTTGACGACACGCTCAGCGTCGCTGCAGTGGACATGCAATCATCCAGTCTGTTAAGTAAAATTGTCCGAGAGTATGAAAGTGATGTATCCATGTCCATGTTGATAATGCATATTGAAAGCGGTTGGGACACTACATGCATACAAACACCTCCATGTCTGAGACAGTACATTCCATATAAAGATGAGCTAGCGGTAGAAAACAATTTGGTTATGAAGGGTAATCGAGTTGTGGTACCTCCAAAGTGCCACGGTGAAATAATTGAAGCGTTGCACGAAACTCACTTGGGGATCACTAAGTCCAAGCAGTTGGCACGTGACTGCATGTTCGGGCCTAACATAAATAAACAAATTGAAGAAAAAGTCAGTCGGTGTGACACATGCCAGAATAACCGTAAAAGTTTGTACAACAAACCTTTGGTAAACCACCCGATAGCATGTCAACCATATGAGAAAATAGGGGCAGATTTATTTTAGATAAATCATGAAAATTACCTGATAACTGTAGATTATTACACTAAGTATCCTGAGGTAATGTTGCTGAAGGATACGGCATCGGTCACAGTTATTGAAGCCATGAAGGATAACTTTGCTAGGCATGGTATTCCGAACCATGTCATTTCGGACAACGGTCCGCAGTTTAAGAGCCATGAGTATAAAGAATTTGCAAAACACTATGGGTTTACAGTCACGTATTCAAGTCTGCAGTATCCCCTAAGAAATGGCCAAGTCGAAAGATTTGTGCAGACAATCAAAAACATGTTACAAAAATGCTTAGACACAAAGACAGACTTTCAGCTAGCTCTGCTAAATTATAGAAACACTCCATTGCCCATCTTGAATGCATCTCTGGCTCAGCTGCTCATGAGCAGAAGGCTGAGAGGGAGGTTGCCGATGGCAGAAGAAAATTGAATACCCGAAATGCAAAACCCGAAGAAAGCACAGACAGCGAAACGGCAGCAAAGCCAGAAAAGTTTTCATAACAAGAAATGTGGCAAAGCGCAGAAACCAATGAGAACTGGCGACAGGGTCAAGTATAAGAATCATGCAGGAGAGTGGAAGAAAGGGGTGATTTTAGGGCATACAGGGGTGTCGGGGAGAGAATATCAAATTTTGAACGAGTCTGTAGATTATTACACTAAGTATCCTGAGGTAATGTTGTTGAAGGATACGGCATCGGTCACAGTTATTGAAGCCATGAAGGATAACTTTGCTAGGCATGGTATTCCGAACCATGTCATTTCGGACAACGGTCCGCAGTTTAAGAGCCACGAGTATAAAGAATTTGCAAAACACTATGGGTTTACAGTCACGTATTCAAGTCTGCAGTATCCCCTAAGTAATGGCCAAGTCGAAAGATTTGTGCAGACAATCAAAAACATGTTAAAAAAATGCTTAGACACAAAGACAGACTTTCAGCTAGCTCTGCTAAATAATAGAAACACTCCATTGCCCATCTTGAATGCATCTCTGGCTCAGCTGCTCATGAGCAGAAGGCTGAGAGGGAGGTTGCCGATGGCAGAAGAAAATTGAATACCCGAAATGCAAAACCCGAAGAAAGCACAGACAGCGAAACGGCAGCAAAGCCAGAAAATTTTTCATAACAAGAAATGTGGCAAAGCGCAGAAACCAATGAGAACTGGCGACAGGGTCAAGTATAAGAATCATGCAGGAGAGTGGAAGAAAGGGGTGATTTTAGGGCATACAGGGGTGTCGGGGAGAGAATATCAAATTTTGAACGAGTCAGGGAATATGTTGTACAGGAACAGGGTTCAGATTATAAGGGCGCCAGAAGGGAGGCAGTCTGAGCTAGTCAGGCAGGCACAAAGTGTGCCAGCGGCGCAGTCGAATGTAAACAATGCGGCTAATCTAACTAGGTCAGGTCAGGTGATTAGACCAACGGACAGGCTAGACCTGTGAGTTAGTCAGTCGGAAACTTTAGACACACATAAACACATGTGCATGTTAGGTTAAGTTTGATATTGTTTATTGAGTCGTATTGTACTATTATTGTGTCAAGCCAGGCATTATGTCATACAGGAGGCTAAGCAGCCGGACATGTCTCAGAAATACTTAGTGGGGGAATGTAATATACGCATAAAAGACATCTAGGCACATGTGGAGAACAAAGGATATGTAAATGAGATGACGTCATAGACAGAAGGTGCCGCCGGTTCAGGACCCTGGACGGTGAATAAAGCATTCAGTATCCAGAAGTCAAAGTGTTCAGACGTTGTACTTTTACAGTGTCTAGTTTATGTCTAGATGTAGAGGTATAGTTGTGGGCTGGTGGTAGTGAGGTGGTTGTGGAGCTCCGGTGTGTATTGTGGTGGGAATATGGTTGTGGGGTAGTGGAGGTCTGGTTGTGGGGTGGAGTGGATATGGTTGTTGGGTGGTGGGGTAATTTGGGGGTGGTGGTGGGTGTCTAGTGTATGAAGATCTAGAGGTATAGTTGTGGGGTAGTGGTAGTGAGGTGGTTGTGGAGCTCCTTGTGTGTATGGTGGTGGGAATGTGGTTGTGGGGTGGTGGGTCTTTGGTGTGTGGGGACAGTGAAGGTGTAGTTGTTGGGTGGTGGTCTGGTTGTTGGGTGGTGGGAATATGGTTGTGGGGTGGTGGAGGTTTGCTTGTGGGGTGGCGGAAGTCTTCTTGTGATTTGGTCGAGATATGGTTGATATGAGTTGTGCGGGGTTCGGGTTGTTAAACAAACAAAGGAATTATGGTTGTGGGGAGGTGAAGGTATGGTTGTGGGGTGGTAGAAGTGTGGTTGTGGGGTGGTGGCGATACGGTTGTGGGGGTGGGGGAGCTTGGTTGTGGTGTGGTGGGAGTTTGGTTGTGGGGTGGAGGGGGCTATGGTTGTGGTGTGGCTGACTTTTCTTTGGCTAAGGGTTCCACTTTTTCCCGCTAGTCATTGGATTTTTGTTTGTTTTTTGGTAAGCGTGTTTATTCTATTGAATAAGTTCTTCGGTCAGCATGAAAAACTGGCCTTCCAGCTAGTTTTTCAATTCAGGATTATTTAAGCAAAAATGGTATTTCGAGTATCTATGTATTAATGTGAGGTAACATTAACAATTGTGGTTTTAAGTACACATTTTGCAGAATAGAGCACAATGGATTCCTGATAGTCACCTACAGCTACACAGTGATATGGAAACACAATGGGTTGGTTGGGTTGGTCAGTTCCCTCCCCATGGCCAGCAGGAGGAGCAGGTGGGGTGGCTGGGTCACCACACCCCTCCACCTCACACACCCTAGATTGACAGGTGAGGTTGACCAATGAGACTGTCTGCCTAGTGAGGTTGAACACAGAATGTTCATGTTCAACCTGGTAAGACTGACCAATCAGATTTGTATGTAACTAGAACTGGCTGAAAAGATACAATAAAAGAAGGTTACTGGTAGTGTGATATAGGGAAACAAAGAGGAAGAGAGCCACACTGCCAGCGCTGACTTCCTCACTGTTATTTTGAGGGCTTTGAGTTCATTTTGTAATAGCCTGCAGGGTAGAGCAGTACTTCTATAGTGAGTAACATTAATAGTAATTCTAGAACTTTTAACCTCCCACATCAAACCGGGTAGGGTGTAAATTATAAATTTATTCTGATACTAGTGGGGTAATATCCGCTAGTTAACAATATGACTACATCAGTATTAGATTTGATAGATGTGAGTATTTTTAGCGATATAGCGAATGGTAGCCAGGAAGTGTGAACACTTATTTGTCTCTCTTTTTGTTTTTTTTGGTACATTAGTTGTCCCAAGCAGGGGAAATCCCAGTCACAGATGACTGGTCTTCTCCACTCCACTGCTGGTCAATAGAAAGCCCGAGCCTACACTTTTACTGACCCAAGGGATTTTTAACCTCCCACACGACATAGACATGGTATGAGAGCAACCGGCCTTTGATGACGCTGTAAGTTATACACAGCGGTGGAAATCCAAATTGGCAGAGCTGGGGGGGCATGGGGAATCGAACCGCCGACCCTCAGATTAGGAGTCTGACCTAGAAAAAAGTCAGACACTCTAACCACTCCCCCACGAAGTGTATTTGTGTGGCTTTTAAGTTGTCTTCTGTATTCATTTGGGTAAAATTGTAAGAAGTTTTAATGTTGGAGGTGATCACTTGGAGATAGACAAGGAGTATATAAGTGAAGAGTTCAGGCGCAAAACCACGTAAATGCCAATCCAGAAATCTAGTTTAAATAAAATATTTCTAACTGAAAATAATTTTAATTCTCACTAATTCCACTTTTCATATCCCTGAACCTCCCACCTCCCTAAATGGACCACATAAAGTCGGTCCCAAGGTCGGTAGATTTGGAGAGGTTTTACTGTGATTTGTATTTATATATTGTTCGGTTGTGTTTTAAAGTTTCATGATTCGATAGTTTTGAGCTTCTGCGATATTGTTAGATACATACTTGAGGTTGATTATTATAATACTCAGTAGCATATTGCTTTAGTTTGGGGGTCATTTTCATTTTAATTGGTTAACCTTAGAGATATTTTAAGTGAAAGGTAGATTTAGGTAGGTACATTTCTGAACCTTACTCCTTGTATCCTGGCAATAATCTTCAAAACTAGGATAAGTCGTGAGTGCATACCTTTGGTATTGTTGGGAGATTTAGGTGGTTGAGAGTACACAATTTAGAATTTTAAAATAAACTAACACTGACCTGACTTATTATTTGAGTGTGTAATATCGAATGAAAACTATAATATTATTGCTGTGCTTTTAACCATTTAAAGTCCTCAAATGTGGCTTTTTTTTAACTGAGAATCCGACAAATAAAGAATCATCACAATTAAATCAAAATAGGTTCATCAAATGACAAGTTTTAATGATCAATAAATTATTCTTTGTAGCAATTATTTTACAGCACGATTATATATATGAGAACCACTTTTACTAAATGCATGACATGACGTGGTTAAATGCCCATTTGTAATTGGCTTCAGGAATTTTTTTTTAATTCAAAGAACAAAGTTCATGAATCATGACGATAATTATAATGAAACAGACAATACAACATATTAAATACATTCATTATATAACAGTCACAGCCTTACACGATGAATAGTAATAATGTAAAATGACGATAATTATAATGAAACAGACAATACAACATATTAAATACATTCATTATATAACAGTCACAGCCTTACACGATGAATAGTAATAATGTAAATTTCCTAATACCTTTATTCACACAGTTGTTTGTTTGCATTGCATACAGGCCGTAGTTAACTTACAGATTAACTTACAGACCCTCTTCTGGCTGATCTTTTGATTGATTGATTGGTGGTTGCTTTACGCCATGTCGGCAGCATAGGCCATATTCACGGCGAGAAATTTTTGTTTTTGTTCAAACCATCGCTTTTACATGTAAAAGCATACAATCAATTTTGTGTCAATGGACACTCATGAATTTTGTAAACTCACAATCATATAGCTAAATAAAAGTCTAAATGATAGTATTATTCACTGATAAAATTTGTTTAAAAACCTATATGAGTTGGTACAAACGAGCTGCCCTCAAAAAGGCTAAACTGTTTTCTTGTTTTACTTTAGTAAAAAGGTCATGCATGTTGTTTGCAGTGTAAAATTGTTGGCGCAGGGCCATGAAATCCACACAGTTTAATCAAATGTGTTTTAATGTCAGTGGGGACTGACATCCAATACATTCAGGGGGAGGCCCTATTGAGCCTCTAATGCCAGCTCATTATGGTAAAAAAAACCACTATATTTGTGCATACATATGGAGGGTGACAGAGCGCTGAAGTCATATAATTGTGAGTATCCTCTCCAAAGTCTATCCAGGCTTCTCTCGAATGCTTCTACCAGATCAGTGCGGACCTTGGGTGTGATTCGAGTCCACTGGTCCCTCAGTATTGACTAAGGCTGAGTGAGATCCAGCATACCGGGTCACAGCTTTAGCTTACATGGCGGAAGGTGAGAGGAGATGGTGCCTAGATAAAAGATTCACCCCGAACTGTTCTGTACAGTAGGGCTGAAGAACAACCCATTAGAAAAAGTGGCAAAATACTGGATAAATTAAATGAGCTCATAAGTCCTCGCCTTAAGAAGCAAAATATATTCTTCACAGGTATCTTAATATTTACCCGGTACTTTTGTTTTGAAAAATATAATAAAACATGTAGCTTAATAGACTTTATAAATCAAATTGACCGCATTCTATGGTCGCCATCTTGTCTCTTTGCATTCTCTCCCATTTCACCTACTCTGTGCTGATAAAAGTAGCGTTTGGATGCTGGAACCAGGAATTCCACTTCCTGTTTTATTTTAAAGCAATTTTCGCCTGTATTTAGACTATGTTGTCATTCACCCCTACTGAAAGTATGGGGTGAATCTTTTATCTACACCAACCTCAACTTCCAGTGTGTAAGCTGAAGCTGTGACACGGCGTGCTGGGTCTCAGCTTCAGCCAATCATGAGAGACCAGAAACTCGGGACACTCATTTTCGAGATGAGCATTTTAGTTATATGACTTCAGGGCACCGTCAACCCACATATGTGTGCAAAAAAAAGCTACTTTTTGCCATAACAGCATTAGAGGCCCATTAGGGCCTAGATCAGCCAGAAGAGGATCTGTAAGTTAATCTGTAAGTCTTTACTGGATTACAATGGGCTAAAACTGAAGGCACAGATAGTTAAGAAGTGTCACCCAGATCAATCAGAGTGTTTAGTAGATAGCTGTTTTACTGAATTCAGTTCCTTATTCAACAATACAAATGTGACGCTATCTTCATTTACTGTACCTTGATCCTATGACACGGCTACCGAACAACCCCTTAGAAAAAGTGTCGGAAGGCTGGGTTATGGATATAACCCCCATGAATTTGAAATAAAATATGCTAAACATATGGTTCCAATGCTAGTTTATCATAACCTCCTATATTTGAGTGACAAATACATGAAATTATGTAGAATAATCAACTTTGAAGCTTCGAGATCCCTTCCTACTGAGAGTAAAATGTTGTGCCTGTCCTAGAATAAAATACTGATATATCACAGTTTCGCGTAAATATTGTGCATGTTATTCGTAACATGGGTAATTTATGGGGCAGAGGATCGCCTAAACAATACGACACAGGTGGCGCCACCTAGCCTAAAGAACCCGAACTGACTTAGCAGCCGCCGCACACGACAACTAGTGGATTAACCCGAGTAACTCTACCGCCCGCCTCCAGGGCCCGCCGACCTGACCCGACCAGACTTTGAATTTCCCGCCAAGCGGTCATGTGACCAACCTCCTCCTGGTTCAAACTATCACAACCGTCCCTGCCGCAGTCAACGGAACACTGATCTAATTTCCCCCACCCACTCACACCGCTGATAAAGTAGATAGCGGGTAGGGTGGAAGGTTCTGATCCAGTTGACCTGTGAATGAGGAGACTAACACCTGACCTGATCACATGTAGATTTGAACCTAATGACGGATTAGTAACTTACCTGAAATGACCACCTAGATTGAAAGTACTGACCTCTCTCTGTTTCTGAATAAAGAGTAACCACTATCACATCATGGCTCCGCCTTCGTAAATTAGGATGCAATTGATGTGGCACCTTATTACATAGATGCACCACAGATCACAGATTTGCGTGTTGACCTGGATATTTAATTATAATTATATTCACAAAAGAAAACTAACCAAATTCATTAATGTTTATATGTTTGTTGGGGTTTTACATCCTTGTAACATCCAAGGTCATATCAGGATGTGTATCGATTTGTGGCAGTATGCACCCATGGTGACTTTATAGTGATGTATGTCCCACTGGGACTGGGAGTCAAGGCCGCCAGCACCGTGACCAAATTTCCCACTCAGTCACATTATCCTGATACTGAGATAACCAGTCCTTGTGCTATCCTAGCAATGCCGAGGACTAGGCTATGTAGCAAGAAGTATCAATTTAGTAAATCATTGGTTTGACTCGACTGGGTTTTGAACTTCTGATCTTCCGCAAGGGAAGCCTGTACTCTCCTGATTTGGTCATTGTTCTGTAGTACTAACAATACTAACAGTACTAGATTATCTTATTGTCGTGGGGGGTGATGAAAATGGGAAATATTGCGCCTAGAGCGGCAATCGAACCCATATCTCTTGCATTCTGGGCAAGTGTGCTGACAACTACACCACCTAGGCTCCCTGGTGCCATCACCCTACACACGCCTACCTGTCTATGTGGCTCCTTGCCTGAGAGCAGACTACTACACTATCTTACTTTTCACTCCTATAAATACACCACACATAAATACACACACAACACATCCAACATGGCCGTTTGCCTCCCTACGCACATATAAGAACACACAGTCACATTGCTGCCAATTAATTCAAGGGAAGCTTAATGTCTAACAGTACAGTAGTTCAGGGGTGTTTGTTCCTTTAAAAAAAAGAAGAATAATGACCACATCACAACTGTATATCAATATTATCATATAAGAACATACTGTCATATTGCTGCCAATTATTTCGAGCGAAGCATAGGATCCAACAACAGTTTAATAGCGAATGGTAGACAGGAAGTGTGAACACTTATTTGTGTTTAGTTCTTTTTCCCGTAAAAAAACAATATATATATATATATATATATATATACAGTAAAACCTCTCTGACCGACGACATCCACAGATCGACCACTCCCCTATATCGATCGCTTTATTTGGGGCCGCCAATACCATTGTAACTATATTCTAACTCCCTAAACCGACCACCTCCCTAAATGGACCACTTAAAGTCGGCCCCAAGCTGGGCTTACTGTATATATATATATATATATATATATATATATATATATATATATATATAATGACCACATCACAACTGTATATCACATAATGACCTCATCACAACTGTATATCACATAAGAACATACAGTCACATTGTTGTCAATTATTTCGAGCGAAGTGTAGGGTCCAACAACAGTTCGGTTCTTTTTCTCTTAAATATGAAGCCGGCGAAGATTTGATGCTTTCATTGGACCATGCAGCTTTATGGTTCCAACAACAGTTCAGTTCTTTTTTCTCTTTAAATTTTTTTTTTTTATAATACAAAAATAAATAATTTTTTTAATTTTTTGTTTTTAATGTCCACATCAGAACAGTATATGGGACACCCGCTTGCAGATGAAGCCAGCGACGATGTGCCGTATCTTGTGCGTGTAGGCATCGCGGCCGTTGTAACACTCGCGCCACACCGCCACCTGCATGTCCACGTTGATGGGCGCGCACTCACCGTCGAACGAGGCGCCGTTCGAAGCGGTGCCGACACACTCGGGGCCTCGCAGCGACAGCCTGGCCTCGACGAGGGTGGGAGGGTCCTGCAGCGAGTTGATCTCGTAGTGCTTTTTCCAGGGGCACGGCGTGTCGCTGTTGTACACCCGGGGGCTGGATATGGTCTTAGGACGGCTGCTGACGCGGTTTCTATGACATGCGCTGTTCATGTTGACGTATAGAGGTCTGCCGCCTCTGAACGCGTTGGACCTAGCTAGGTCCAGCCTCTTTTTGGGAAGCATGGTGGTGATGCGGGTGGTTGGAGAGGTAGTGGTTGGTGAGGTGGTGGTGGTTGTTGTTGGAGTGGTGGTGGTTGGTGAGGTGGTGGTGGTGGTTTCCGGAGTGATGGTGGTGGTGGTGGTTGGTGAGGTGGTGGTTGATGGAGTCATGGTTGGCAAGGTGGTGGTGGTTGATGGCGAGATGGTGGTGGTTTCCGGAGTGACGGTGGTGGTCGTCATCATCGTGGTTGATGGGGTCATGGTTGGCGAGGTGGTGGTGGTTGATGACGAGATAGTGGTGGTTTCCGGAGTGACGCTGGTTGACCTTGTCGGGCCAACTGGAATCCTAGTCCTGGTGACACGGCTTCTCTTCGTGGCTCGGAGCTGTGTGACAGCAGTGACGGGAGCGGATGTGACAGCAACGGCGGGACCGGGAGTGACAGCAGCGGCAGGGCCGGTGGAAGCTGTCTGGCCGGGGGCGGCTCTTGCTGGGGCCGTCACATCGCGGGCCGGCCGGTGTGTGGCTTTCGCAGGACCGGCCCGGACGAGCCCCGTGCTGGGGGAGAGGCCCGTCACGGTCGGGCTGTCACCGGCAGGGGGCGCCGCGGGAGACGGGCCGCTCTGGGCCGCCTGGTGTGACGCCGGAGACCTACTTCCATCCGCCCGGCCCGATGAGGGTGCACCTTGTTCGGCAAGTGGAACTGGGTGGCCATGGATGAGGGTTAGGCACACAGCCTGAAATGTGGAACATGGGATGTGAAATAATGAGCATGGAACATGGAGCATGGGATATGGAACATGAAGTATGGAACATGGAACATGGAATAGAATGAAACGTAGTTAGCTTATGTCTTGTGAGTAGGCCCTACGTTTCAATATTGTGTTTTATTCCAATAGTAGAATACGCAAACGCTGCCACGAATTAGGTCAATGCACACAGGGCTCTGGAATATCAACACGGAATATGGAATAGAATGGTGTGTTTGTTTGTTTGTTGTTTTACGTGCTAGCAACATCTAAGGTCATATCAGGACAGGCACCGACTTGTGACAGTGCGCACTCATGGCGACTTTATAGTGCTGTCCCACTGGGAAACCAGACCGCTGGCACCATGGCCCGATATCCCACTCAGTCACATTATCCTGACACTGAGCTAACCAGTCCTTGTCCTATCCTAATAATGTCAAGCGCCAGGCAAGGAAGCAACAAGTATCAATGTTTAAGTCATTGGTTTGACTCGACCAGGGTTCGAACCCACGACCGGAACGTAGTTAGCTTATGTATTGTGAGTACATTTCACTATTGTGTTTTACTCCACTATTAGATTAAGCAAACGCTGCCATGAATTAGGTCTACGCACACAGCCTCGAATTTGGAATATTGAATAGAATGACCCAATAAGTTTGTTTGTTGTTTTACGTTCTAGCAACATCTACGGTCATATCAGGACGGGGGCCCAATAAGTAGAGCTCAGGCTTCCCGTGTGGAATGTCAGGAGTAAGAATCCTAGTTGAATCAAATCAAGGACTTATCAAATTGATACTTGTCGCTAGCTAGTCTGGCACTCGGCATTACTAGGATAGGGCAAGGACTGGTTAGCTCAATATCAGGATAATGTGACTGTCTGGGATATCGGGTCATGGTGCCAGCGGCCAGGTCTCCCAGTGGGGCAACACCATAATGTTGCCATGAGTGTGCACTGTCACAAGTCGGTACCCATTCTGATATGACCATACATGTTGCCAGGACGGAAAACCCCAACAAACAAAACCAGATTAAGAAGGCACTGCTATGGATTGGGTCTATCTATGCACACAACCTGAATTACAATGTAACAGTTTGCTTTTCTCTAGTAAGGACACTTCAATACTATACACTAAACTACTATACTGTGCACTGATCGGGGATGGTGGTGGAGAAAGCTATTTTTAGAATCGTATATATGGGACACATTTTAGCCAGTGTGACGAGGCGGGTGGCATGATCCTATAAACCTGAGGAGATCCTCTCCTATATCTGCAATGTTCATCATTCATTAAGCCTTAAGTTACTGGTCTTAGAATTTCACCGTTTTTTTTCTTTCTTTTTGCATCAACTAGAAACAGAAATTCCCAAGTGTTTCATTTCTGTCTACAGCTGATCACAACAAGGGAAGGAAGTGATATCATGAAGTGGGTCAAACTAGGACGGCAGTGGGTCATGTCGGGGAATTTTGTCCCAACACAATCGACTCAAAATAGTCGTGCCGTTATAGAAATAGCCATCCGGCGTGTCGGTTAACCAACCGGAAGACGAAACTGTTTGGGGGAATTTTGTATAACCCCCCTCCACCCCCCCCCCCTCGTTCCTCCCCCTCCCCCTCAACACCACGTTGGGTTGCAGATCCTAAAAGGTATAGTTATCGGGTTGGGCTATTTATAAAGCATGATACAATATAGATAAAGGATTCTCCCGGTACTCGCAGTACACGGGTGAATACCAACCCTATATAAAAACGGTCGAAAAAGCGTGTTAATGAATTGAGAGCCTAATTTCACAATCTAAGAAGCAACAATTATTCTCTACATATGTCTTATTGATAGCTCGCTACCTTTGAGTTGAAAAATATAATATAATATCTAGTTTAATAAGATTTAAAAGTGAAATCGACGGCGTTCTGCGGCCGCCATCTTGTCTTTTAGCATTCTCTCCCATTTCACCAAGTCTGTGCCGATATAAGTAACATTTGACACTGGAGGCAGGCATTCTACTTGCTGTTCCATACTAAAGCTATTTTCGCACGTATTTACAGTACGTTGTCATTCACCTGTGTACTACAAGTACCGGGTGAATCTTTTATCTAGATACAATATAGAATGGCCGAATAAGTAAGCGCACAGGTTGGCTGTCCGCACTGGAGGTCGTGGGTTCGAATCCTGACCCAGTCAAACGGTCGATCTCCATATGTGTGCAAACAAAAAAAGTTATTTTTTTACCATAACGAGCTGTCATTAGAGGCCCAATAGTGCCTAGATCAGCCAGAAGAGGATCTGTAAGTTAATCTGTAATTTAAAAAAAAAACAATGACTTACAAAATTGAAGCATATGTGCCTGGTGCTTGGCAATATTGGGATATGGCAAGGGCTGGTTTACCCAGTGTCAGGATAATGTGACTGAGTAGAGGATATTTGGTCATGGTGCCAGCAAAAGCACTTCCAGTGCTCCAGCACCATAAAGGTCACCAGTATGTACCTAGACATTGAGACATTTGAGACATTTTTTATTCACAATCTCTATACACTATTCAATAAACATACACTATTCTGCTGACAATATAAATTGCAGGAACAGTGTAACCATTAATGGTTGTCTTCCAACTGCCCCTTATAAACAAAACAATCCATAAAACAAAATCAAGAGTCCTGGAACTAGTAATATGCAAATAACCTAGGCTCATATGACCATAGGTGTTGCTAGGATGTAAAACCACAAGAACCAAGTTAACTGGTCCCATGGTCGGTCGATTTAGAGAGGTTTTACTGTACTCCCTCAAACTTATATATATATATATATATATTTATATATATATATATTAATATATATATATAATAATAGACATATACATGGATACTAGGATAGTGATAAACCCTTTATCGCGTGTAATAATGCATGTAGTGTCCTGCACTTCCACCCCCCCCCCCCCGATCAGACGGGATGGCCGAATGAGTTAGACTTAGAGCATCCATCTCCTGTGTTGGTAGATCGTGGGGTCGTGGGTTCGAACCCTGGTCGAGTCAAACCAATGACTTAAAAATTGACACTTGTCGCTACCTAGCCTGGTGCTCGGCATTATTAGGATAGGGCAAGGACTGGTTGGCTCAGTGTCAGGATAATGTGAGTGAGTGGGATATCAGGTCACGGTGCTGACGGCCTGGTCTTCCAGTGGGGCAGCACTATAAAGTCGCCATGAGTGCGCACTGTCACAAGTCGGTACCCGTCCTGATATGACCTTAGATGTTGCTACTACGTAAAATAACAACAAACAACAACAGCACTCCCCCCCCCCCCTGTCCGGGTGGGGGGTGGGACCCCCATCATGCACCGCTTCGCCTCCTGCGCGGGGCCTCGCCTCCACTCGCTCAGAGGATAAAATGATCCCTGGACTATAACCGTTCTATAACCTCGTTTTGAATCAAAATAAATAAAGGGGGTTGAATTAAAAATCAACTAAACACTTATCAATGATTCAGGTTTGACATGCAATGATCACTGGACCATAACCGTTATATAGCCTCGTTTTGAATCAAAATAAATAAATGGCGTAAAAAGTTGACAAAGTGATCCGAGACTCGAAGAAACCCCGTTGGTGGCGCCACCTGCGCACCCACGGGCCAAACATTCCTGACCACCCGATTGGTCAGTCACATTCCATTATTACCTTTAAGTGATATTTCAAATAACACGGGATTCGAACCCAGTATTTTCTCTACTCAATTTATACATATATAACGTTTATATCTGCCATTAATAATATATTGAGCTAATATTTGTGTGCATTAAAATGGAATGAAAGGGGGGAGATAATGTGACACTCCTGGAGTGGCTTCATAGGCTTAGACAAGTACATTGAATGCTGTTGGAGAACAAATAACTGTTTACCTTAAATAAGTGCAAAAACTAAATGCATTAATGTATAGCTTCCGATATATGTATATGTGTATATGTATATATGTACATATATATATATACATTAAATCAGTGTAAATATCAATAACTAAGTATAACTCAACCAGGACTCACCAGCATATATATGCATTTGTTTGTTGTTGTTTTACGTCCTAGCAACATCCAAGGTCATATCAGGACGGGCATATATATACATTAAATCAGTGTAAATATTAATAACTAAGTATAACTCCACCAGGAGTCACCAACATATATGTATATATATACATTCAATCAGTGTAAATATTAATAACTAAGTATAACTCCACCAGGAGTCACCAACATATATGTATATATATACATTCAATCAGTGTAAATATTAATAACTAAGTATAACTCCACCAGGAGTCACCAACATATATGTATATATATACATTCAATCAGTGTAAATATTAATAACTAAGTATAACTCCACCAGGAGTCACCAACATATATGTATATATATACATTCAATCAGTGTAAATATTAATAACTAAGTATAACTCCACCAGGAGTCACCAACATATATGTATATATATACATTAAATCAGTATAAATATCAATAACTAAGTATAACTCCACCAGGACTCACCAGCATATATGTATAAATATACATTAAATCAGTATAAATATCAAAAACTAAGTATAACTCCACCAGGACTCACTAGCATATATGTATATATATATACATTAAATCAATGTAAATATCAATAACTAAGAACCACCAGAACTCACCAGCAGTCGAAGAGCGCAGAACGCAGCCCGCATGTCGTGTGTTCGCTGAGTGTCCAGTGTGCGATGCGGTGGTGGCGAGCTGTGTGTCTCGGCAGGCTTATCGCACTGATTGCTGATGGAGTGGCGAATAGGCAATTGTGACCTCTCCCCGGCACACACCCGGTCTTTTAATACTCCGAATCCATGGGGAACGCCGAAAGGGAATACGTCGTGTATGATGAGTGCTGGGTGGGGGGAGGTGGGGGAGGTGGGGGTGGGAGGAGGTGTGTGTGTGGGGGGGGGGGGGAGGGGGGTCCCAGCGTTTCAGGTAGTAAGTAGTAATCGGCAAACCCTCGACACTTCCTCCAAGCTGGGAAACGCTTCAGTCGAGAAAGCTTCCATCCAAGAAGTAGCGTTTGTGAATTCAACATTTTGTTATTTGATGATTGTTAGCCCCCCTCCCGCCCCCCTCTACTATCTACCCATTTCGCCGCCGATTTTGCTGAATAAAATGTAACGGTAGGTTTAAAGAGCCAACCAGAGTTTTAGGCTCGATCCAAATACGTCTGTATTGTCTCCTATTTTGTCATGAAAGGAATTAATAATACAAGTGGACACCTCAAGCTCTGTACTGCAACTGCCTTTATTACTTAGTCAACGACAACTGGGCCGCGTTCAGGGTACGCCTTGGAGACGCCTTTTGGCTTATTTGTGTTCAGGGTGCGTCTCGGAGACGTCTCAGACAGGAGACAAAAAGTGCCTAGAAAATGGCCACCGTATTCAGTGGTTTCAGCCAATCAGAGCTATTCTTTTCACTTGCAAATGGGTGCCTCCTATGGAGGCGGCCATTTTCGAGACAACTGACTGCTATTGCCGTTCAGACTAGTTTGACATCAGGAAGTTCTCGGAGGCACCTTGGAGGCGTACCTTGAACGCGGGCCTAGCCCTTATCCCGTGTCACGTGACCACCTTATCAGCTGACCGGCTAATTAGCATGCATTGCAGTTGGTTGGTTGTTGGAGTTTTACGTTCTGGCAATATCTAAGGTCATATCAGGATGGGTACCAACTTGTGACAGTGCACACTCATGGTGACTTTATAGTGCTGCCCCACTGGGAGACCAGGCCACCAACACCACGCCTAGATATCCCCCTCAAGTTACATTATCCTGACATAGAGCTAACCAGTATTTGCCCTATTCTATTAATGCCGAGTGCCTGGCTAGGAAGCGACAAGTATTATTCTAATCTACTTGACATTACTTTGAAGTCCTATTTTATATTTTAATGGCTACCTTTAGAGATGTTTGAAGTGAAAACCTCCGAAATAAATTTTGGCGTAAATGTAAACCATGTTGACACCATAGGATTCAGCAGCAACAAATTAACCTACTATTCCCTTCTATACGGCAAAAAGAACCCCCAAGACACAAAAATATACTCAGTAAGTGCACCATTTTCTAAGTTGGATGTGTTGGATATGTATATGGGCAGACTTTTTTCTAGGTCGGACTCCTAATCTGAAGGTCGGTGGTTCGATTCCTTGTGCTCCCCCCCACCTCTGCCAATTTGGATTCCCACCGCTGTGTATATCTTACAGCATCATCAAAGGCCGGTTGCTCTCATACCTTTTCTATGTGGTGTGGGAGGTTAAAAATCCCTTGGGTCGGTAAAATGTAGGCTCGGGCTTTCTATTGACAAACTGTCTAATTGTGAAAACAAGTCTATTCAGATTTATCCATGATAGACAGTATTATCTGCACTATAGTAGTAATAATAACAATAAGGACAAGACACAAATACAATTTGGAGTGAGTAATATCCTGTGTCTTGCCTCTAAGACCCCAATCTCTTTATTTAAAAGAAACAAATCAGGCAGAAGTGACCAACCGGTAGTGGGACAGGAAGCAAGCTGACCGGCTACAATTACTCACCTGTCTCCACAGACAACTGTGCGCCAAGTCGCTCTAACCTCGTTGCACAAAACATTCCAGAATCCACACACATTCAAGCCACAGCGTCCTCTGACCGCTTAGTATAATATTTGTATAAAGGTGGACATTTATACATACACATTATCTGCACTATAGTAGTAATAATAACAATAATGACAAGACACAAATACAATTTGGAGTGAGTAATATCCTCTGGCTGGCCTCTAAGACCCAAAACACCCCAACCATGAGGTCATAGAGCAAGTTGTAATGCGACCCGCATGTCCAGCACCAGGCGCTCTTCCACCGACAATGCAAGATACTGGAACACCGCATCCGACTTCCAGTCACCTCTCTCCTTTATATCCTGAATAGAAGTGCCACACATGCGCAAATAAGTTGGGCCCCCCCCCCCCCCCCAATGCAAACTATGGGTCGAAAACTTGCCCGCATCCAACCCCACCCATCTACAAGCATTCTTAATCACCTGATAATACTTGTATGTAAGTGGCACACTGTTGCCCTTTCTAGGCAACCAAAACGCCACTGCGTCAGCCGGTGCAGGGCCCTCCTCGACATGCGCTTCATACCAATGGACCGCGCATAACCTAACATCCTTCATCCTAGTAATAGGGATGAGATGAACCCGCTGTTTAAATTGGTTTGTTTTTTGTTTCTTTTTGTGAACCATCATTCCACAGACATGCAATACCACATCCCCACGAACCAGAGAAGCATCTGAGCTGGTCACATGGCCCTTCCTAAGTAACCCTCTGAAGGACATCAACATAGCAGCCTAACTGCCGTATGTGCTTCATTTGTATGCAACTGTTCAAATATCTGAATCAACAGGTTTGGCAAAATTGGTGAGGCCTGCTTCACCGAATCATCCTTCAGCCTCCTAATGCACATATCACATTTCTTTAAGTGATGACTTTCATAGTCCACATGGTCAAACCCCAAATTCTTTAAATGATTACTCAGAGCACTAATATAATTACGAATAGACGAGTAACACAGACGATGTGCCAGATAGGTAACATACAAGCATGTCTGATCCACCCCACACAGGTATGGGCTTAGCCTATCTGAAAAAACTTCACAAAAGTCCAAGTATGCTTTAACTTGAGTACTACGGGTGCATGCTGTTGACACAGCATATTGACTGTCCTCAAATGTCCTGCATTCCTCCATCAGCCTGTCCCAATCTGTAGGATTATTAATTAAATCATCCTTGTTAAGAGACACATAACCTCCAAACACTCAATCGAAACATTTACAGAAGACTTCAATGATCAAAGATGTGATGGCAGCACATAACCTTGGCAGCATCCGTGTCCCTAATATGGACGACATTCTTAAATTCATCCAAACACCTTAAACTCTCACAGATGATGTTCACTTTTGTATAAATATATATTGTCTGCACCTGAAAATTAAGATTAATCGACTTCCAGAATAACCTTCTCAGCCATCTCATCGATGTTTTATTTTTACTACGGCCAGTATTAATTGCTGCCATCACCTGAGTGTTATCAGTAATCATCACAACCGATCTGTGAGCTCACGCTTCCACCCATCTGTCAGCAGCCATCACTATAGGCCACATCTCCAATACGTTAATGTTTTTGGTATGGCAACCCTGTTCCAGAGCCTCCACCTGGTGGTGACCAAGCCAACCCCAGCACCGGGAGCCCCCATTACTTGGAAACGAGCCTGCAAGCCAATCCCTCTCACACAACACCCCGAATCCTAATAATGAGGCATCACTGTATACACTAATCAGCGGTTCAGTTGTGGGGATAATTTTTCCCCTACCATTAAACTGTCCTGAAAATTCCAACCACCACCACACATCTAATCTAAACTCCTCATTCAATACTACCTTATACCAAGGTTTCCTAATCGATGATATCAAGTCATACACTCGGCGTGAGAACGTCCGGCCCCGGTGTACCACCTTGCAGCAATGAGCAAGTGTATCCCCTAGACCTTTCAGTTCCCTCTTCGTTGCTTTCCACCTTCTCAACAACTTTTTCAATTGGTACTTTAATTTCCACAGTTTTTCCAACGGTAATCTTAACTGCATCTGAACAGAATCAATTCCAATACCCAGGAATGTTGCAACCTGCGACGGTGCGGCAAGTTTCTTGAAACTAATATAGAATCCCATACGTCTCAATATAACTATCAATCTCAACTGTGCTGCCTCACATGAAAATGTCTCGGCAGATGACACAAAAATCGTCCAAATAATTAACGCATTGTAAAACACCTTCCCTAACTAAACATCGGACAGCGAAATCACTCAATTTTGAAAGAAATGTAAGGACTACTACTAAGCCCCATGCATAATCTATTATCACGCATATATACTACTCCCTCTCCAAAGTCCCAAACTAATCCCTGTCTATCTCTGCAGTTGGGATGTATATTTACAGCTCTATACGTGGTAGAGATGTCAACTGTAAAAATGTAATCCCCTTCCTGCAAGCCTAGTGTTACCGATTCTACTGAATTATAGCTAAAATTCACCCTACATTTGTCAGTGTGTTCATTAACACAAACCCTGGGGGCTAGAACAATCTACGACTGCTCTAAAATCATCCGTCCCCTTAGGGTGGCGTTCTCTGTGGCGGAGTGGTTAGAGTGTCTGACTTTTTTCTAGGTCAGACTCCTAATCTGAGGGTCGGCGGTTCGATTCCCCATGCCCCCAGCTCTGCCAATTTGGATTTCCACCACTGTGTATAACTTACAGCGTCATCAAAGGCCGGTTGCTCTCATACCATGTCTATGTGGTGTGGGAGGTTAAAAATCCCTTGGGTCGGTAAAAGTGTAGGCTCAGGCTTTCTATCGACCAGCAGTGGAGTGGGGAAAACCAGTCATCTGTGACTGGGATTTCCCCATCTTGGGACAACTAATGTACCAAAAAAACAAAAAGAGAGACAAATAAGTGTTCACACTTCCTGTCTACCATTCGCTATATCGCTATATCGCTAAAGCATGTATGCATACACACGGGGAATCTACAATAGTAATTAATCCAGCTTCTATCTCTTTACGTAGCCTGTGTGTCATAATAGGACCAATATCTTCCTTAGTAATCAAAGAATAATTCTTTTTATCATAACTACTATTACAATCATCATTTATTACTTTAAACCCGAACAATGCCCCCCTCATTAGGTATTCCCAGTCCGGGTCGGTGTCGCCTCTGCAAAATGCCTCTGCAAACATCTGCCACGGTTTCAATTGGGCCAGGGCTTCAACAATGCAATAATCACATGCACAAACACCAAGTAAACAGTCATCATATATATTAGTCAATTGCACAAAATCACAGTCCGAGTAGCAGTCAGTTGCCACCAGCGTATATATTTGTCCATCAATTTATCATTGTCCCGGTGGATAACTTCAAACCAACCATCCGAATTTATGCTCATGGCATTGCTTATCGGGAACGTTATTCTTTGCTGACATAGTTCCAGCCCATGTACAGGGTCGGCAACTGTCCTGATTTTAGTAAATTCCTCCGCCACTAGCTGGTCATGTGTGACCAAATCCACATACCACTTCGATTTGTGAAGTAGCGGCCGTGGCCGCAGCCGCGGCCATGACCACTCATCCGTGACGCTGTCTTTTTCAATCACACCTGCCTCATACACACTCTCCTTGAGGCCAAAGTTCAAGACCCTTATGTCAAAAGGGCTGTCAGACTTTACATCAGACGAGCCCGTCACACATCCTATCACATAACGCACCTCCGCTATGAAGTGTGTCAAATTGTAGTAATCAGCTGATGGCATTGATATACCCACAGCCAAACTTTCCAGGCCCGATCGTCAACGTTTTACCTTACACTGGTTACTGCTGTGCTCCTTGCTTTTACACAGTATACATGTATGTTCCCAGCCACGCGCCTTGGCACTACATCCATCTTTATTATAATTAAAAGCGTAACACGCTCTTCTACTCCTCGCACAATTCTCATAGCCCTTCCCAGCCTGACTGGGGTACTTCCATACTTTCTTGGACTCTTTCAATGATTTCAAATTATCCAAATTAAAGTGTAATAGGGATTGTTCTTGGTCCCCATGTTTAAAATGTCTGAGCCCTTTTTCCTTGACCTTTTCGCGGACTGCCTTATTGTAGCCATGGTAAGCTTCGTCGGTATAATTCGCCATTATAGCATGCATAGCCATATAATAGGCCAAATGGCCCATGTAACTGCGTACATCTTTTATTATCTTCATACCGACTTTCTCTGAGCGCTTCATGCCCCAAATAAGCGCTGCGTATAATAGCTCAATAAAGTTAAGTTTTTTAAACTTCTTATCAGATTTTGTATATTTTCTAATGGAAAACTTACTCCTTTCCTTCCTTTTCTTCTTTTTCTTTCTTGACTTCGCACTGCTTTTGCTCTCACTGGACATCTCACTTGCCGACTCCATTGTTGTAGTTGTTGAGTTAGACTTATCGTCAGTCTCAACGGACGATATGCTGGAGGAATGCCCCCTTCGAGGCCTTTCCAGCACCAGGCGCGCTCTCGGGTCAGGAGCACGCCTGACATCACCCTTGCTTCCCGCCATCTCCTCCTCGTTTGTCGAGTCCTCCAATGCAGCCCGCAGCTCTCTTTTGCATCTCTCCCATGCCCGCTCCTCCAACCTCAGCCTCAACTTCTTTTCCTCCTCATCCTCCACTACTGCCACTGCCTTCTCACGCTTTGCCTGCTGAGTCTTGACCTCCGAATGGGTCACTGACATGGTTGCCGGTGTAAGCTCCCCACCCAAACTTTCCACATCCTCACAGGTGTCCACTTTAGTATCTGGCAGACTGGCTACATTCACTCACCTGTCCCCACAGACATCTGTGCACCAAGTCGCTCTAACCGCGTTGCACAGAACATTCCAGAATCCACACACATTCAAGCCATAGAGTCCTCTGACTGCTTAGTATAATATTTGTATTAAGGTAGACATTTATACATACACATAAATCTTCAAGAAAAAATGTCCCAACAAATTAACTTACTATGCTCTTCTAGGCAGCAAAAAAAAAGCAACTCCCAAAAATATGCTGACAAAGTGCATCAGTTTCTAAGTTGAATACAGGATCAAATCTGGATAAGTGTCCTGGTTTCGAAAATTTGCTGACTTCATTAGATTATGTAGCTTTTACGTAGAACAATAACTGAAACTATAGAAACCTAATAGAACCATAACTGCGACCGAGACACCCTGACACCGTGACTTTCACGTCAGCCTACACTGGAAACCTTTGAAAAAAAGAAGAGAGAAAAACAAAGGAAGAAAGAAATGTTCAAAAGAAAATTCTAGAATCATGCAATAATACCATGTGATGCATATTCACCAAATGCATAATACTTTTATTGAACTGGAATTGTATGCAGTTCCTATTGCAAATAATAGTTCATTTATATTATGCATGATACTTTTATTATCGAACAGGATTTGCATGTGGTTATTATTGCAACTGATAGTTTCATTTATGTACCAACAAATTGTACTGAACGGCCGGAAGACCAGTGCTCTGGCGCTGAAACAAGGCATTATTCACTGAATAAACTACATTTTAGTAAAAGAACACAAAAAAAACATGCTCATGCTTATTTGTTGTCATATCGATTAAAGCCACACTCTTATACTTACACATACTAAACACCTTATGCTCGTCACATATGTGAAATATACTTTATTATGTGAGAAATTGGCGCGGCTATATCGCTTGTAATTGTATTGTTCTATATGAATATATATATATATGTATATATATATATATATATATATATATATATATATACGGTTCAATATGTTCTTTATTATTCATGTTGCGGGACAACCATCTACCGCCCCATTCGAACCCATGGGTTCAAACCCTTGTCGAGTCAAACCAAGGACATAAAGAAGGATACATGTCGCTTCCTAGTGAGGCGCTTGGCATTATTAGGATAGGATAAGGACTGATTGGCTCAGTGTCAGGATAATGTGACTGAGTGGGATATCAGATGACAGTGCTGGCGGTGTGGTCTCCCAGTGGGACAGCACTATAAAGTCGCCATGAGTACGCACTGCAACAAGTCGGTACCCATCCTGATATGACCTTAGATGTTGCTAGGATGTAAAACAACAAGCAAAAACTCTGGTCGAGTCAAACCAATTACTTACAAATTGCCAGCCTATATATGTTTGTTTGTTGTTGTTTTACGTCCTAGGAACATCTAACGTCATATCAGGATGGGCACCGACATGTGTCAGTGCAAAAACATGGTGATTTTATAATGCTGTCAAACTGGGAGACCAGGCCACCAGCATCATGACACGATATCCCTCACAGTCACATTATCTTGATACTGTGCTAACCAGTCCTTTTCCTATCCTATTAATGCGGAGCACCAGGCTAGGTAGCGACGAGTATCAATTTGATAAGTCATTGGTTTGATTCGACCGGGATTCGAAGTCCCGACCTTCCGCACAGGAAGACTGCCACTGCGTACAGAGCCAGCTTATATATATATATAATATATATATATCGATATCAAAGTAGCTATGAAATAATAAGAGGACAGCAGACAAAGTTGGGTAAGCGGTCGAACAATATTCAACAATAAACAATTTATATATAAATAATAATATAAAGAAGACTAATTCTCCGGCTAATATATCCATAATAAATTATGCCGTGTATATATACATATATATTAATGCATGTTTAACCGTCGTGGAATACGGGTTAATCGGGCGCACGCTCGCGAATGTCACAAGGCGAATAGTCTCGCCCACTTCACATGTATATATGCACATATGCATATATGTATAATTAAAAAATCTGACCATCCGAGCAGGTCTGGAGCCGGTAGTGACCAGACACAGCTGGTATCAGGGTGGCCAGGAGCCACTCACAGGTGGCGCCATACTGGCAGGAACTAACTCGGAGAATGTTACACTATGACAATAGGATAATAGGTAATAACTAATATATAGAAGAGAACTGATAAGTGGTAGTGTCCTTGTTTATATTCCCATAATAGATTATAGAGCACATACATATACATGTTCACAACATTTGAGTGGTACAGTGAGTGAAGGCCTGTTTATAGTTGTGACGGCGTTAAACGGCGCAACCCAGCGCAACACGGCGCAAGCCAACGCTCCCATTTAGACTTTACGTCGACGCTTGACGGCGTTAGACGGCGCAACATGGCGCAAGCGTTGGCCAGAGTTCAACTATGTTGAACTTTCAAGGCCAGCGATTCCACACCGTTTTGCGCCATCACACGGCGCTAACCGGCGTAAATTGATGGCATCACATGCCGTCAAAACTATAAACGGACCTTTAAGCTAAGATTCCTTCTACGCGGTATGCGGTATGCGGCATGCAGCATGCGGTATGAAGTATGCGAATGGGAGGATTCCTTCTACGCGGCAAGCGGCAAGCGTCCCCCACCACAACCACTACCAGATGTTTCCCCTCAGCACCCCTGGGTGTGACCGTTCCGTAATGCTCAGTCGCCTCTCCTCATCTAAACCTAATGGGCAAGTGCGACTGACATTTCTATTCGCATACTGCATGCCGCATGCCGCACCGATCGCTACAGGGACCGATCGAGTTGTCGCATTCGCATTCGCACACCGCGTGTAAGGGTTGTAGCCCATTGACTTCAAGGCGTTTCGATTTTTTGCCGCATTCGCATACCGCATACCGCATACCGCATACCGCATACCGCATACCACGTGTAAGGAATCTTAGCTTTAGGATAACAGCCACTGAGGCGTGGGCGAGTAGCTGGCACCACATGGGGAGGTCAGGTGGTACCAGTAGATGACCTAATGAGTAGGGGTAACCAGATGACTTAGTGGCTGGGGAGTAGATGGGATCTTCCGGATTATTACACGCCTATAATGGCTTATACATGTGTGAAAGCGAAATCTTTGTAATTACAAGTTAACTTCCTTTTCTTCCGCTCCCCCCCCCCCACCCCACTAATTCTTGTAGCCACTTGTGACACCCGGATGAAGTGTTATCAAATATCGTGGCGTGTAGCGTAAATATAAATAATGGCTCGGGATGGGCCTTGTAGGGTGACGTGGGTGGATCTGTTATCATACATGGGATTGGCCGACTCGGTAGAGCGCAGGCTTTCCGTGCGGAAGGTCATCTGTTCGATCATCGGCTGAGTCAAACCAATGACTTAGCACTCAGCATTACCGGAATTGGGCAAGGACTGGTTTGCTCAGTATTAGGATAATGGGACTGAGTGGGATATCAGGTTGTAGAACCTGGTTGCTTGGTCTTTCAGTGTGGCAGCACTATACAGTCTAAGGGTTGCGACTACTGGCGATCACTTAGCGATCAAAGATCCCCAGTCACCGGCGACCTACTTGCAACTAGAGCAAAAAATGGGGGGTAAGATTGATTGCGATCGGTCGGCGATCAGTCGGTGATGGGGCAGTGATTGGTCGGCGATCGGTCGGCGAGTGGTTGGGGGCTGGTCGGGGGCTGGTTGGGGACTGGTTTGCGACCGATCAGAGTTCAATCAAGAAATACAACAACTGATCTACATTTACAGTAAAACCTCTCTGAATCGACTGACCTTGGGACCGACTTTATGTGGTCCATTTAGCGAGGTGGTCGGTTTAAGGAGTATGGTTACAATGGTACTGTTGGGACCCAAATAAAGTGAACGATATAGGAGAGTGGTCGATCTGTGCAGGAGGTGGGTTACATAGGTTTTAGTGTATATGTATATATGAATATTTATTTAAGTGCACACATGAATATGTAAAACTATTAAAAATTATGTATAAGAATGTATGAATATATGGATTCTTCTTCAATGCTGATGCTAAATAGGGGGCTAAGCGGTAAAAACTGAAATATGTTACAGCTGATCTCAATTAGGCTTGTGTTCCACATAATCCAATTTTAAGGCACACTGAAATGAAAAGCAGTTGACCCCCGCCTGCGAGTCAGGGTGGCTGCAGTGGAGAGCATCACGCTTGTTTCGATGTGACACAAAATGTAAATGTTATATTTAGAACAAGAACTGAGACAGGTTTTGAAAAATAATCATTAGGAATCACTACATGTAATTTTCGGAGGGTTTATCCATTTGAGAGTAATGATTTCAAATTGATTGTGATAGTTATATCTTAAAGCTTTTATTGTTGGGTCCAAGGAATTGTTTACTCATTAAAATTCGTTTAATAATTTTGATTCTAAACCTTTAGTTATGTGAGCCGATGCAACGTTAAATAAAACTCAACTAAACGGGTCGGGGCTAGATTTGGTGCAACAGAGATGTCAACTAGGTGGTGCGGTGATCACATGTTTGTTCCAGAATGGCAGAAATGTGGGTTTAAGACCTGCTCTAGACATCTTTTATTTATTTATTTAGTGTTTGGTTGGGGGGGGGGGGGTGGAAGCTAAGTTTGCAGCAAAGAATTCCACCGCCCTCACAGCACTACCACGACGCTGGCGCCGTGACCAGGATGCTGTACATGCTGAGCACTGTACGGTTAGTAAACCCGCCCGATTGATCTATTTGTAAGTGCACGATAGTAAAATCTCTCTAAATCGATCGACCTCGGGACCGACTTTAAGTGGTCCAGTTAGGGGAGTTAGAATATGGTAACAATGTGTAAAAATATACGGATTTTCGGTTAAGAATTATATATTGGCAGAGAGCATTATTAGTCTTGGGTGACGGAGTGGGGACGATGTTATATAAACTAAAAGTAATAATATCCCACTCCCATTATGACATGATATAAGCTGTGTGAAATATATGTTCATATATTATGCCTGAGATTAATGAAGAGATGTTCCTATATAAGAGGCAGTACATGATTGTTGAAATGTTTCTCTATGCATCCATAAAGAGTGCAATTGGAGAAAAGACCATTTTAACAGAGATCTATTGTAACTGTATAGCTACCTGCCCCCCCTTCCTGGACCACTGGGCAGGTCCACCAGCCTAATTTGCATATACACACAGGGCACCACCTGCAGCTGGGTTGAGTGACAGCCACCCCTACTGGGCGAGGGTGCCACCCACCCTGACTGTGGAGATGCCTGATTGGCTGGCTGTGGACTGCCCAGTCACCTCCATCCCATTGGCCCTCTGACCACACTAGCCTCAAACCTGAGATCATATTCTAGATTCTGCTTCATACACACTGAAGAGAGATCACTCTACTCCTGGCTCTTGAGTGAGACACACCTACTCTTGAGCAGGAACCCCAGACACTTTGTCTGATGCTATCAAAATTCATCTATTCCAATTGAGTGTGTACACAGCCACAGGACTCCTGTCCCATGGGCTGTAGGCACTGCTTCTATACAGGCTAAAGTAGTAATGAGATTTTGTGTGGCTAGAAGGCAAGGGGTGTGGATGATAGGTCACTGGTAGGTGGACAGGAGTTGGTGTTATTAAAGCACAACTTCTCCTCTGTTTATCTGTGTGACTTGTCTTCATTCTTCCTTAGCATTGGTTAATGAGTTGATAGACAGGTGAGATGAAGGGGAGAGTTTTTGTAGTATTATCTGGTGTCCCAAACGTGGCCGGGCATTCAGAAATATTATAGTGGCGACCATGACGAAGCTCTGAGACGATTCTCAGACATGACAGAAGAACTCGTGATGACGACAAGAACACCCGTGATGACGACACGCGCGCACGTCATCAATGGTCAGGTAGGGTCCAATTTTGTGCTTATATCACTTGTCCTGGACGCTGGGGGCGTCGAGACAGGATGTGACACTATTGTACCGCTATTTGTAACAAATTTGAAAGCTCTGTGGTGTGGGAGAAATTTGATATATGTGTGTTGATGCATGTGTGTCGAGATGTGTGTGAAGGGGAATGTGTGACTATATATATGTGTTGATGGAGGAATGTGTGAACGTTGATATATATATTTTGTGGATACATGTATGTAACAAAGGCACACACAATGAGGCAAGGATCATCACAACCACCCGGCATGCACACGGCCAGCACACACACAATACATACAACAACAAAAAGAAGGTTGTTGACTGTATGAACGTTGATATATAATATATGCTCTGTATGTATAGACCATGACAGTTGGGTGAGAAATTAAGGGAGAAGAAAAATAAGAAAGCTTAGGTTGCTAGTGCGTTCTGTGTCAGCCTAATGCGTTCTGTGTCGGGTTGGTCCGTTCTGTGGCGAGTAGAGGCGTTCTATGTCCAGTAGGAATGATTGTATAAATATATTATTACGAGAGTCAGGTAGTCAGTTGTGTGTGTACGTGTTGTGTCCATGCAAACTGCCAGACCAACACGATGGCACAGTCCGGTTTCTAGCCTGGGGAGGCCGATCGAAATTTATATATTGTTAGATTCGGCGAGTCCGTGCAGTGCCCAGTCGGAGTGATTTTATATATTATATATAGTTATATATATAATGTGGAGGTCGGTTGACCGTTGTGTCTGTGCGCCACGCCGCCAGACCTGTGTGCGAGAAGGAGATAGATTTATATATAGTTTGAAATTGGGGAGGGCCGTTGGTGTGTGTGCGACGCCGCCAGACGGGTGATCGATAATAATATAAATTTATATATAATCTGAAATTGGGGAAGGCCGTTGGTGTGTGCGCGACGCCACCAGACGGGTGAACGAGAATGATATAAATCTATATATATAGTTTGCAAGTGGGGAAGGCCGTTGTGTGTGTGCGACACCGCCAGAACCACGAGGCTATTCGAAATTTATATATTATTAAATTCGGCGCTCAGTCAGTTCTTGTCCGATTCGCGTTAAAATAACGTAGTTCGCGTTAAAATAACGTGTTTCGCGTTAAATTAACGTGTTTAATGCTAAAATAACGTAATTGATGCTGAAATAACTTATTTAATGCTGAAATAACTTATTTAATGCTGAAATAACGTATTTAGTGTTCAAATAACGTAGTTAAGGTATGTTATTGGTAAATTAAAGTATGTAATGGTAACTTAACGTATTTTATTGGTAAAATAGCGTGTTAAGCGTCGAAATAACGTATTCGGCGGGAAAATAACGCGTGTGGCGTCCAAATAACGTATTTGGCGAGAAATTGTACATGTTGGAATAACATGGGTAATTCACGGGCGGGGACGAAACGGCAACAACATAGATACTCATAACACCCACACCAACCTATGGGATTCGAACCCGAGTTTCGACCAGTGACTCCACGGCCCAGTGCTGCCTCCTAGGGGACACCACCCTTACCACCGGCCACCCCTCCGCATTGGACCCGCCCAAAACCGACACCGGGTCAACGGACGAGCTGCTCGCCACTCAGCGGCCAAACACCAGACAGTCAACCACGCACAAATTTACCCCACCCACCCACACCTTTAGGATGAGGGAAAGCGGTAGGGTTGTAGGGTTCAAGTACTATACGTTCCGGTCCTCGGCCTCACTGATCGGGTGGGGAAGAGCCCCTATTGTTACCCCGAGAAAAAACATTTCTGACCTTAATGAACTTTGACCTGCCACCGAGCAACATTTAACTGATTGTAACACTATATTGAACTGTTAGCGACCTAGATGATTTTACCTCTACCTCATTGTACTCAGATTGTTCACATCATTCTTCTCTAGCCTGTAACTAGACACTTAATGACTAAATAAAACGCCGATATAACCAGTCGAGTCTCCGCCTTAGTGAATTAGCATGTTTGAATCCACAAAGGGATGACGCGCCGCAGTTGCGTCACCACCATCTGTGGCGGATCTCGATATAACCAACAAGGGTCGGCCTTTGCGGATGCTAGGATAAGTGCTATCACTTACATCACCACCATCTGACAGATCTAAACAATAAGCTGTGTGGGTGTTAGGATACATGGGGGTGGCATCAAAGAGGCCAGTCACGGTTATCTCCAACCCGCAGGGGTCGGTCTTTGTGGGTGCTAGGAGAAGTGGTGACGCACAGCAGTTACGCAACCCACCCTTTGTATCCAGCCAACAATGGGCTGTACCCAGCAATTACACCAACCACCATCTTTGTGGATGCCGACATATATTTATTTTTTATGTATGTCGACAGATAGGTGGGAGTTGTACGGCGGTACATCGATTTATATTTTGTTTGAAATATATCGACAGAGTTGTGCGCCGGTACGTCGATATGTATTTATTTGAAATATATCGACAGAGTTGTGCGCTGGTGTGGCGGTTTCAGCGCCCGTCAGTTTCAGCGGCCTGTTGTGGCTTCTGCGCATGCGCGGATTTTAAGACATATGCAAAACACCCGTGGCCTCGCCGGCTACAAGCTCAGCTGTAACTATCGCTGGTGCCCGGCAGTGTTAGGGACCGATTAGGCCGAAATCTATTGAATGCGATCATATTTAACAGAATTACATACTCAAATAATTAAATTTAATTAAATTAACCTTAAATTCCAAGCGATATTAACGTAGCAGCTAGATCAGCGTCGAATCGCCGAGTGTAAACAAAACAAATAGCAGTGCTCGCCGCAACGTACGAAAATCCGCGCATGCGCAGAAGCCATGACAGGCCACTGAAACTGACCGGGCGGTGAAACCGCCACACCGGTACGTCGATTTATATTTATTTGAAATATATCGACAGAGTTGTGCATCGGCACGTCGATATATATGATTATTTTCTAAATATGTCGACAGTTAGGGAAGTTCCACTCCGGTACATTGATATATATTCGTCTTGAAATATATTTGAAATATATCGACAGGTAGAAGGGAGTTGTACATAGGTACATCGATATGTATTCATCTTGAAATATATTTGAAATACATTGACGGTTAAGGGAGTTGGACATTGATATACGTCGATATATATTTATTTTTGAAATACATCGACGGTTAAGGGAGTTAGACATTGATATAGTCGATATATATTCATCTTGAAATATTTAATTGTTTTGAAATATAGTGACAAGTTAGGAAAGGTGTTCATTGGCACATCGATATATGTTTTTAAACTATATCAACAGATAGAAGAAAGTTGTACGCCCGTACATCGATATATATATATATATGTTTTGATATATATTGATAGTTTAGGTGGGAACGGTACGTCGGTACATCGATATATATTGTATTGTTGAATATATATCAATATCTTACTGTAGCTTAAAGTAACTTTAAGTGAATAAAAGTAATAAACTGGATAGGTCTAGAGCTGCCCGGGCCAGTGAAGTAGGTAAAAGAAGGGGCATTGTGCCAGGTGTCAGTACAGACAGCACAATGGCAGAGGCAGAATTAAATAGAGGGTTTGCTGACTGGTTCACAACTGGGGTGGCAACAGGACAGATACCAGCAGATGGGGATAAATTATTATATTTAACTCAATATGCGGTGGGGCAGTTGGAAGCCCAGGCTAAGGTACTTAAGGAAGTTAGGGAGCACGCGACTGGGTCCAACCGAGAGCCGGCGCAACTCTTGCGAGATAACATGATGGGGGATGAGAGCCTGGCTCTAAGGAGAGATCAAATTAAGGAGGAAGAGAGGGCTGTGAGGGATCTTAAGGACCAGGGAAGACAGATAGCTACTGTGGATGGTTCGGATCTGGGAGTGTTGAGGAGCTGGGTAGAGCAGGTGGGCAGGGCAGGTAGAGTATCCGGGGCCAGAGGGGCAGATGTAGTGAAGTTTGCACTCAGCCACTCTAAGGGCAACCTCTATGAGGTCATATACTCCGGATATGAAGATGATGCGAATAGCTCATGGGAGGAGGTCCGGGAACGCCTGGTAGGACTGTTCTTAACAGCAAGGGAAGCCACTGCCCTAATTGATATAGTGTTCTCACTAAAACAGGAGAAAGGGGAGCTGATGTCGGCATACTGTATGCGATACAGTATGGCGGTTCAGAGGGCTTGGCCAGAGAAAGGGCTACTCAAGCTGGGGGCAGTACATGGCATGGTCATCAAGAAGTTTGAGGACTCTCTGATTGAGCCAGTGGTCAGGCTGAATGTGCGCCTGGCCAGGGCAGATAGCCTAGAAGCAGCCATGTCTGTAGCCAGGGAGAATGAGGAAGGCCTGGCAGGCCAGGGGGCAGGCTGAGTGGGGCCCATAGGCTGGAGGAACCCATGGAGATAAGGGGCCATAGAAGGGCACACAAGAAGGGAGCCAAGTGGGGCTAGTGCAGATAGGGCAGCCTTTAAAACGCTCCAGGGTGAGATCAAAAGTCTCAGAAAAATGATGGCAGAACGCACGGAGCGGCCAGTACAGGCTGCCCAGTTGGCAATTGCACCGGCACCACCGTCAACAGTGGTGGCGCAGACTGCACCAACACTGCCCACAATTAATCAGGGGAATAGAGGTGAGAGAAGGAGGGCACCACATCAGGTAATGGGGTGCGCCCCTCGAAGTCTCACCAAGGTCCAGGGCGAGAGACAGTAAGGTGTAGTTCATCATCATCATCATCACGCTGTCGGTCGCGATGCGACAAAGACTGCTTTCATTACTTGACTGCCGCTCTCCATTTAGCTCTCTGCTGTGAGAGTTGTGTCCATGAGTCGGTCTTAATGTCTCTCAGCTTCAGGTTTCTCTTGATGGTATCTTTGAACCGGAGACGGGGGCGCCCTCTCTTTCTGTAGCCAAAAGACAGTTGAGAATAGAGGATCTGCTTTGGTAGCCTGTCTGATGACATCCTCATGAGGTGTCCAGTCCACCGGAGATTCTTTTTGATCAGAAGATCTTCCATAGAGGGCAGCCCCATCCGTTCGAGTATTTCCTTATTCGTCACTTTGTCCTTCCAGGTTAGCCTCATGATTGAACGCAGATGTCGCATCATGAAGGCATGCAGCTTTTTCACCTGCTGTCTGTACGCTGTCCAGGCCTCGGCTCCGTATAGTAGGGTGGATAGCACGATTGCGCGGTAGATCTTACCTTTGACCCGAATGGACACATGGTGGTTGTTCCAGAGTCTCTGGCGTAGTCGGCCGAAAGATGCGCTAGCCTTGGCCATCCTCCTCTGTATCTCAGCATCAATGCGTCCATCACTTGA